>JAANYP010001785.1:0-493393 GCA_020465985.1 Centrapalus pauciflorus
TTTAAAGGGCTGTATTCCCCCCCCCCCCCCTTTACAGCTCATAACTATATACTTTGGGAACCTCTCGGGACCTACATTTACACCGACCATAAAAGTCTCAAGCATCTATTTACTCAAAAGTATATGAACATGAAACAGCGTCGGTCCTTGGACCTTATCAAGGACACTGATTGCGAGATCCTATATCATCCCAGCAAAGCCAATGTGGTCGCGGATGCTTTGAGTATAGAAAAGTCTATCCTGAAAAGTGTTTCTATGCTCTGACTCCGGTAGTGTTCTCTTCTGATCTTATCGAAGACATCAAATCTGCCCAAGTTGAAGCACTGAAAGAAGAGAATCTCTGTTCTGAAAATCTCAAGGGGCAATTACAATTCCTGTCTACGAATCATTTGGGACTCCAATGTCTCAAGAGAAACTGAATCTGGATTCCTAAGTATGGTTCAATCCGCAACACTCTTCTATCAGAAGCCCATCAGTCCAAGTTATCTATTCATCCCGGCAGCTCAAAGATGTACTTCGATTTGAAAGCTGATGATTGGTGGCAGGGAATGAAGAAAAATATCGAACTGTTCATTGAAAGCTGCAGAGTCTGTCAAATGGTTAAGGCAGAACATCAGAAACCCTTCGGGGATATGCAACCACTACCAGATCCTGAATGGAAGTGGGAGCATATAACCATGGATTTTGTTACAAAATTGCCGAAAACCAAAAGACAGCACAACTCCGTCTGGGTAGTCGTGGATCGATTAACGAAGTCAGCTCATTTCATACCGATGAAAAAGACGTACTCCCTTGATAGATTGGCACAAATGTACATCACAGAAGTTATTTCTCGTCATGGTGTGCCGAAATCTATCGTCTCTGATCGTGATAGTCGTTTCACTTCAAGATTCTGGAAAGCGCTGAATGACGGGAGGGGTACTCGAATCTCTGTGAGTACTGCTTATCATCCTACTGCAGATGACCAAAGTGAACGCACTATCTTGACTCTTGAAGATATGCTCCGTGCCTGCGTTCTTGATCTGGGTGGTAACTGGGATGACCATTTACCTTTGGTCGAATTCTCATATAACAACAGTTAACATTCAACGATCAAGATGGCTCCTTTTAAAGCTTTATATGGAAGAAAGTGCAGAACTCCCACCTGTTGGCGCGAAACAGGTGAATCGTCATTAGCGGGTCCTGCCCTTCTGTAGTTGACTCATGAGAAGATTCAACTTGTCAGAAGGAACATTCTTGAAGCTCAAAGCAGATAGAAGTCATATTACGACAATCGGTATAGATCAATCAGTTTTGCAGTTAACGATTGGGTGATGCTGAAAGTTTCTCAAATGAAGAATGAGGTAAGATTCATAAAGAGTAATAATATAGCTCCGAGATTCATTGGTTTGTTCAAGATTGTTGAAAAGGTAGGGAATCAAACTTACCGTCTTGAATTGCCAACAGACCTAGCGGGAATACATCCTCTATTCCATGTTAGTCATCTACGAAAGAGCCTAACGGATGAAAGAGAAGTGCAGATACCACATGTTAATCTGCAAATTGATGAAAAGTTTCGAGTGGTTGAAGAGCCGGAATGTATTCTGGACTCGAAGACCAAAAAGGTTCGAAATAAAGAGATACAGATGGTGCTCGTTCAGTGGAAACACCACAAGGGTTCGCATCAGTCTTGGGAGTCAAGAGATGTCATGAAAGCTACATATCCAAGTCTGTTCGAACAAAGCTAACTTCGAGGACGAAGTTTGTGCGTGGTGGAGCCCATTCTGTAACAACCTAGTCTTATCTGAACTTTAAATTTAGTATTTGATTCAATAATGTGATTTTTAATTACATTATTTGTTTTGTAATTTTAATTAAGTAATGAAAATAATTAATTAAGATAAATTATATTAGTAATAATAGAAATAAAGATGAAATCCTTATTTTAAATACAAAGTGGAGGGGTTAAAGTTTTCAAATGCTAAAAGTTGGAAAAATGAAAACTAATGTCTTTAAATTTCTCATTTATCACATTTTGAAGAAAATTGAAATCACTCTCTCTCTCTCTAAAAAGAAGCTACGGCTTCTTCCTCATCTCATCAAAATTCATTTGAAACCCATAAATTTTGCAATAATTGAAGAATTGAAGTCAAGAAGGAGTTGCAACAATCATCAAACATCAATAAACTACAAGAATTCAAGGTAATAACTCTTTATAATTCGAAATTAGATGAGTTTAGTTTCGGTTTTGACAAAAAACGAAAATAAAATATTTAAAGCATAAGAATGTATTGCATGTTTGTATAAATGATTATAAATCACGTATTTAAGTTATTAGTTGTTAAAAAAACAAAAATCAATGGTTGGATCGTCCAAAAAAAGTACAAATCTGAATTTTTGTGAAAATAAGTGTTCTTGATAAAAAGTATGATTTTGGACAATCTTGGACGATTTATTGTGTTAATGATAGGGAAAATGGTATAAAAGCAACCCAATTATGATAATATAAATTTGGAATACATTGCATGTTGATAAAAATGGGTTTAGTGAAATTTTAGTAAAAATCCGTATGAATAAAGCTTAGAACACCAAGAACAAAATCTGGAAAAATATCTAAGTATGGATCCGAATTCGGATGAGACCGAATTCGGATGATGTATCTATTTCGGATGAAGTCCCATCTCGGATGCCTTACTTCAGATGATGCATTTCGGATGGTTCAATTCGGTCCGGATTTCCCATTCCGGATTTCCTAATCCGGTTGGTCCAGTTTTTCATGATTTAAAGATTAATAAATAAAGCAACATGATATATATATATATATCTTTTGAGATTTTAAAGAAACAAAGAAAATGAACGAATGAATGATTGATGAGTTATCAGTTATCAGAATCAGATAAAATAAAGTTTAAAGCTAAAAGCTAATGATATTGTTATGATATAATTCTGGACAGGTTCAGATAAATTCTGAACAAAGAACTAAAGAATTAAAGATATTGACAGTGAGTCACAGATTTGAAAAGAAAAGCCAGAGATCAGATAGACAAAGATTTAAAGATAAATCCTGAGATAACTCAGGTGGTGGATTTAATCTGCTTGATAAAGACCACAAAACCAGTGATGCCCTGTGGATCATGATAGCTATTTGACTTATCATTCCGCATGACATTGTACTTACAGTTCATTTCAGATATTGCTATGAGTTTATTGCTATCTTGACCTTGATGACTTATGCTTTCACTATTGCACACATTTTTGACCTATTGATTCATCTTAGAATGATTAGCTTTGACGGTCTATTGTTCTAGACCATGCTACTTCACCAGTTCTATTGAACTTGGTATAGACACTCCGATGTTCCCCCATGTTGACCGCTAGTAGCTAGCCCAGCATAAGTGGATAGCTTCAACTAGAAAGCGTGTGCGTGGCGTGGACATCATTCTATTCTATGACTACTATGTCTCAATCATGAGTGGCTGTAGCGGCAGTCAAGACATATCACGCTAGACCCATGATCCGCTTGATTAATGCATGTAATCTGAAAATCTATATCCTCACTAAGCTTTGCTTACAGATGTTGTTTACACTTTTCACAGGATAAGATAAAGGAAAGTCACCTGCTGGACCTAGTTCTTAGGTCTTACAAGATCAAGATTGAAGTTTTCTATAGATCACTACTCAACAAACCCTTCGATACTGATTGACAGATGATAAGGTGGTATGGGTAGACTTGATTTGATTGTATGATGACATGAATTAGATTAGTCTGGTACCCTTTATAAGTTTAATTTGAAAACTGTAATCTGTACTAAAATTGTATTAAACTTATCCTAAATTGTTTGTACTTGTAATTTGAAATTCCGCAAGTTAATTACTCTATCTTAGTTATGATTGATATCGTGTTGCAAGATGTGGGACCTAGACTCGTGACGACTGCCCCGTAAGGGGTGGTCTTCACAAACACCATAATACCAAGAATTGTCAATTGATTATACATCTATTTACAATTGGCGTGACCTACCCGGATGGGGGCGTCAACCCAAATAGATCTATCCATAACATTCACGTTTACGATGTAATTAACGATGTAATACATAAAATGATTCAAGTACTTGTGTCCATAGAAAAAGCAGAGCACCCCAAATAAGATGATCATATAAAAATAGGGGCTATGAAAACTCACCGTAGTAGTGAAAATGAAAGTTATGACCGAGATGTCGACTTGAATGATGATCGAACGGACCTAACCGAGTCCTAAATGATATGAGAGACTTGATAAGGTCTCTAAATGATAATGTGTATGCATGATCGTTTTAAATTTCATCATCCAACATAACAAGTTCATAAAAACCAAGTTCAACTTTATTTATAAGGGTTTCTAGGATTTATCGAGGCTTTTCAGCCTATTTTTAGGCTGTTTTTTAACATATCTCCAAAATGATTTGGGCTTTGATATTTTTAGTCATGCAACCAATATATATAAAGAATTCTTCAAGATAAAAAAGGTGATTTTTCGAGGTGTTTAGGTTAGGGAAATAGTCCGTTAAAAGTCCTATTTTGGCAACGAATGAGTTGTTAGACTTTTCGGTTCCCAAAAAGTATTTGGGGGTTCAAACCTCCGTATTAAATTATGAAAACTTTCATATATTTAGTTAAGGCATAGATTTAAATTCTGGAGAGAGAATTAACTCATTTTGTTGAGTTTTGAATTAGTTATGATTTTTCAAAGTTAATGTAATGATTCTGCCAAAAAATCCGAATTTCACAACCTTGCAACAACTTGTGATTCTTTTATTTATTCAAAACCCACATGTATGAAAGGTTATGAAACAAATTTATAAACCTTTATTTTAAAATATTTATTCTTACATTATGTATTTATACATTTATAAACACATTTGAAGAAACAAGCATTAAAATATCAACTACTTGACTTTGAACTTAGCTTTTGATGAAACTTGTTGTTGATGATTATATATTATGCAAGACATATAATTTACATGAATAAAAGTAGTGTATAGGATAGTTTTTTACTTACTTTGATGAAATAAAAGAAGAAAATGTGCTAGAAGGAATGATCTTGAATTAGTTGTACACCAAAACTACTTGAATTCTTGAAGAACAAAAGAAAAGAACTTTGGTGTTATTGAGGTGCTTTGGACGATTTTTAGAGAGGAGAAGAAGAAGAGTGTTTTCTTTGTAAGTGTGAAGATGAATGAAGAAGTGTTCTCTGTTTATAGAGAGGAAGAGAAGTCTTGCAAATGATGAAGATAAAGGTGGTGTATAACACTTTACCAACATGATGGAGAAGTGGAAAAAAGTAAGGATTACTTTTCAATATTTTTAATGAAAGTCAAAGAGGACACAAAAGCGTTTGTGTGTACTCATGATCTGGCTGGCCACATGGCCCTAAAATGGTGGATTTTTACTTTATTTATTTTTTGTTTAAAAGTATTTCAAATGTATTTCTATGGATTTGCATATTTATAAATTATTATAAATACTTGTTGAATACACTAGTTAAATAAGATTGTTTTTGTCTTGCATAATTAAAATTATAAAAATTGTTAATGCGTAATGAATGTCACTAATCATAATTAAATCATGCACGTTGTTGATTTAATTCATCGTGCCGTAATTTGATCGGATTAATTCTTTGTCGTTTCATCGGATCACATCGATGAAATTGTTTCTGTTAGTAAGGAAAATCCTTATGAACTTATTAACATCTTGATTTGTTAATAATCAATATTATTAGGGGATACATGTTAAGCTGATTTGGTGCCAATTGTTACAACCAGTGAGATTCATTTGGTTTGTCTTTTTGCAGATGCAGAAAATATTAGTTTTCAAGAAGCTGTTAGAGATCAAAATTGGAAAGTTGCAATGGATGAAGAAATCATTGCAATTGAAAAGAATGAGACATGGAGCTGGTAGAACTACTGGTGGGACATGAACCCATAGGATAAAAATGTGATTATAAAAGGAAAATGAATGTTGCAAAGAAGTCTGACTGGTACAAGGCATGACTTTTCACGATAGGATACCAATAGAAAGCAGGGGTAGACTATGATCAGATTTTTTCTCCGGTAGGCTACCAACAGATAGCAGGGGTAGACTATGATTAGATTTTTTCTCCGGTTGCAAGATTGGAGACAATCTGACTTCTAATCTCATTGGCAGCACGAAACACATGGCAGGTTCATTAGATGAATGTAAAATCCGCTTTCTTGAATGGCTCGCTAGAGGAAGAAGTATATTTAGAACAACCATCTGGTTGTGTTCAAACAGGAAATGAGGCTAAGGGATTGAAGTTGAAGAAAGCTTTATACGAGTTAAAGCAAGCACCTCGAGCGTGGAACATGCCTATTGATTCATTTTTGAAGAATATCGGTGACAACGTTGATTCCAAATATACATTTCTCTCAAATACAATAAACCAAATTATTTTTATTAAGAATATGAAGATTACAAATAGAGAAATTGGGCTTTCAATCTCTGCGAACTTTCACACTCAAAAACACGCACTTAGAGTGGAGGCTACTCCAAAACCCTAGGAGAAAAAAACTATATATACCTAAGCTTAAATTGGGGTTTGTCCAAACACTCTCCTCAAAGTCTAGGAACTTAAGATTCCCCATAAAGTAACCTATTCCTATTTACGAATTGAACTTAGACTTTTATTATATTTAATTATACACAATTTTAGGGCTAACAATCTTCCCTTTAGTGTATAATTAAATATTTACAATTAAGAGCAATTACACAAACTTGAATTACAAGAAATAAAATATCTAAAAATCTCTCCCTTCTTGTAATCAAGGCTTGTATTCTTCTGAAGTCTTGGGCTCTAAACTCTGATATCTAAACTTTGAAGTATATTATTTGTAAGGTCACCGTCCTACGGATCTGATCTTGACGTGATACCTTCCAACGAGTGTAGAATTCTCGTTAGGGGTTTAACGGATCGATAACGCACACAGAAACACGGAGACTAACACAATGATAGACATCAACAACGAACGTCCAGACACGTGAATCTCTCCAAATGACTCTCTGAAATACTCAAAAGTTCGTAGTACACTTTATGAGCTCTGGGTGTTAATTTCTGCGAGTGTCCTTAATCAAAACTGATTAAATCTTAATTATAGAGCTTAAGTTCGAATTTAGCTCAGACAACTTCGTTTAGGCCCAAGCCCACGAACTTGTCCACTACTAGTTCGAACCTAGCCTTTGAACTTATTATTGAACTTGTCTTTGAACTTGTTCTTGAACTTATGTTTGAACTTATCTTTGAACTTATGTTTGAACTTATCTTTGAACTTAAGTAAACATCAATCACAAACAACATCCAAAATACATAACCCATATCAAACATATGTATTAACTTGTAGTTACAAAGCCTGAACTATTACAAAATACTATCTACATTTAGATTGCTATCGTCACACAGGATGCACTAACAAACTCCCCTTTGACGATAGCTTCTAACTAGATATTCAATTAATCTACAGTACTAGGCTTATTCAAAATGCTACTAGCATACAAACCCTGTTCTATACAAACCTTAACAACCTTCTGGTACTTCCTTCCTTCAGATTGTAACATCCTCAGACTTAAATTATTGTATTTGAAGTTATTAGTTTAAATTTGTAATTTAAGTTGGATTATGAAAGTTGAGTTGAAATTGGATTAATTTTAAAGTGGGTTACATTATTTGAAAATTTAGAATTTTAATTATTAAGAGAAAATAATTGATTGAGGATAATAAAATAAAGATAGAATTCTTTATTTTATAAAATCAGTATTTAATGGAACCGGATAAGTGGAGGGGTTAAATGTGCCAAAAGGTGAAAGTGGTGAATAAAAAGGAATAAAAGACCAAATTTCCTTTCATTTCAACAAACCCTTTCTCTCTCTAAAATCTATCATCTCTCTCTAAAACATTGAAGATCATAAAAAGTTGGAATTTGAAGTTGGAAATCTGGATTCAGATTGCTAGGAAGGAACTAAAACATCTGCAACCAACGAATTAAGGTAAATATTTCATTAACTCTTCGAAATTGATGGTTTTTGGTTCGGTTTAGATGAGCACCGAATCAATGGATTTAATTGTAGAATGTTAATGCATGTGTGATATTATTGTGGATTCGTTTAAATCTAGTGAATAAGATGCTATGTATTAAATTTCAGCTCCTAATTAGAACTATAAGTATGATTTTTGGAGAATTGTGTATGTTTTAGTGTGTGTGTGTGTGTTCGATGGATGATGAAAAGGGTCAAAAAGGATTTGAAATTGGTATGAAAGCATGTTAATATTAGTGTTAAATGTGTTGGAAATACATGTATATTAGTTGGTATAAGTTATTTCATGTGTTGAATTAGTATCAAAAATGATGGGATTAAATCTGAAATTTGATAAAAACTGCACACGTGTGAATTCGGTGGGGTCCGAATTCGGATCTGAGATGAACTCGGATCTGGTCCGAATTCGGATGAGGCCCAGATTTCAAGATATTCAAATTAACAAAATACTTTCTAAGTGATGAAAATTCGGTAGAGGTCCGAATTCGGATGGGTCCGAATTCGGGTTAGGAATCAACTTAACTTGGGGTTCAGACTTGTCTAGACCCGAAATGAAGGGGTCCAAATTTGACATATGGTCCGAATTCAGAAGGGGACCGAACTGGGGTTCGAATTCGAGTGGGGTCCAAATTCGAACATGGATCCGAAATTCTGGTCAAATGTTGCAAGAATTATAAAAATTGGTTTTATGTAATTAAACAGTTATTGACACGATGTGTTGTTACAACTGACTTAACAGGTTCCTTGTGGTGTTGTTTAACCCACAGTGAGGTACTTTGTGGATCCGGTTGAAAGCCCGAGGAGAAATAATATTGACTGAAATTAAGTAACGCACCCACTGTAAGTACATATGATTTTGCATGTTTATATCTGCTTTATGTTAGCTATTGCCTGCTGAGACATGTTGCTTCATTATCATTTGGAATTCTACTAATTTGCGTAGATTTAGATGCACATTCATACTTGTTGCATGTCCGTTCTATTGTTGTGCATCTATCGATGGACCGGCGGGTCACATCTGTCACTCAGATGTTACTGCGCTATATGACCCGGAGCTGATCCCTCCGAGGTTCTGGTAGGCAGTAAGTCATCCCCGATGTTATGTCTGTCTCAGATTGTTGGTTTAATGCCGAGCTTTGGGCTCGAAGGAGCTGCGACTCTTGCTCTGTACTTGGTGTACGAAGAGAGTGTACGATGTTCGTCATCGGTGTTACTCTTGGGGCTTCATAAAGATTTATAAAATGCGTAAATCTGTGTATTCACTAAGCATTCGCTTACCCCTCAGTTATTGTATTTTTACAGGAAAAGGAAAATCTGCTGTCGGACCTTCTAGTTAGGTCGTTTGTGAAGTCTTGGAAGATTTGATACTACTCAATCGGTAATTGTGCTATGGGACCAATGTTGTAATATGTTTGGGATGATTGTAATAAAGTTTGAGTATGTAGATTTAGACTTGAAACCTTGTAGCACCGTAGGGTGTTTGAAGCAGTTGTATTATTTTATTTATGTACTTTTATGCTTCCGCACTATAATTTAAGTATGCAGATCATTATGTAATTTATGGTTGGTATTTAATCCTGGGTGTTATGTAATTATGGTTAAATGTGGCAAGGGTGTCACACAGATCTCCAACCTTCGTGAAAATAGATTGGTTGCTCATGAAGTTTTTGCAAGTCGCTCTGAGACAGGTTTACAGGGTGCAGAGGGTCATATACTTTCAAAATAACTCTGTCTTCATGATCTTCCATCACTGCCTCTGCTATTTCGTTGTCAACAAACCACCACTTCATGTTCCCAAGAACATCCTGTGGCATTGGCTTCAAAGGAACCTTCTTCAGACATCGAACTGGTTTATAGAACATTTTCATCCAAGGTTTTTCAGTCAATGGATCAATTCTTGATTCATCCATTACTCTATTTCCTTCCCTTGGCTTTATCCTCTCAAACCTTCCAGACCAACATTCTTTTCTTATGATTCTAGCTATTACTTCTGCATATTGGTCGTCTCCTAGGTTTATCAGATTCTTCCATGCCAGCTCCTTTACCTCACATTTCGGCAGTGTATTGAAGACTTTTAGCTTTCTCTTTAGATACTGCAGCCCGTCTCTTCTCTTAAGTACAAAAAGTTGTACCTCTCTGTCGAAGAACCAACTGAGAATGCCTCCAGACAGTTTCCCTGGGCTTGGCTATCTCATCTTCTCTTTCACAGCTAATTCAGACTTCTTTTCTTCTTTTCTGAACCAGAGCTGCCTCTTCTCTTCATTCGTTAGTTCTTTATCCTTTTCTTGAGCATCATCATCTTTCTGAATCATCATTTATCATTGACTTCAGAATGTCTAAGTCTATCGATTCTGGTCTCTGTTTACGTATTGCTTAGTAATTGTCTGACCCTGGATGACGAACTCGTCAGCTTCATCATCTTCATCTGCGAATACTTCATCGTTCGGACTCCAATCAGGAACATTGTCTGGGATAAATTCTCCTTCCTCGAGTTCTTCTAACTTATCTTCAAAATCAAAATTTATCTCATCATCATCATCTATATCTGCCAAGGCTCCAATTATTTCTTGATCGATTAAATCTGACGCCTCTGGAGCCTTGCATTTATCCTGACCTTCTCCTCCTCCTGTACCTGATGACCCAGGCTCCCCCTGAATATTAGCTTGATGAGTAGTCTCACATTAGCTCATTGTCTTTCTGCATGCTGGGACCACCTTCTTCATCATCATCTCTTCTTACTCTCTTTAACTCATCTCCTCGACACTTGCTTTCCCTCTGAGCTTGTAAATCTTTCTCAAATTGCTCCACCAGGGTTTGCAGAGTCAGGATTTGAGACTGTTGAGCGGCTACAGTCGTTTGTAGCTTCGCATTTTCTTGTTCCAGCCTTGAGTTGTGCATAGTTGCAATTCGTTGACGGCTTGAGAAAGTTAGAATATTTGGACTGTCTGGAAGTCTACTTTGCTCTTCAGCTCTATGAACCGCTGATTTTCAATGAATGGAGTGGATGTAGATGGAATGGAAGTGGATGTGGATGGAGCGGCGGCGAATGTGGATGGAGCGGCGGTTGCAACAGATGGTATCGTAGCAGAAGTAGACGGAGCTCCCTGACTAAAGCGTTGTCTTTTTGCCCTTTGTTGAGTGGAAGTTGTTGCTTATTCTTCTAAAATGAAATCAGTATCTCCTTCCTCTTCGTCACGAAGTGCAGGACGTGACGTCTTTCTCCTGCTGATAACAACTCTTGATCCATATCTTCCAATAGTAACAGCTGGATCTTCAGCTTCTGCCTCTTCTGAGCTCGATTCAGATCACGAGCCTATATTCCTTCTTCACGACCTTCTGTGCCTTCAGTTTCGGCAACAGGAGGTTGATACTCATCAATTTCTCGAAATATATCCTCCATTCTAGTTGAGGGTTCCAAAATTTCATGAACCAGTTGTTCAGCTATATTCTCTTTAGCAACAGCTCCTTGTTCTAAAATTTCTTCCAACATTTGTTCCCGTTGGTCAAGCTGTGGTGCTGAAGTGGATGGCCCACCAGCTTCTGTAGTAGATCGGGAGCATGGAATAGTTCGTACAATCGGAGTACGTCTTGCTGGTGCTTGCTGCTGTTGATGTTGCTGCTGCTGCGGTTGTTGGTGGGGTGCTTCACCAATCCAGTCATCCCCTTCGGGAGCAACAAATCTGGATCTATGACGGCACCGAAAAGAGGAGCCACCTGTGGCCTGACTTGCTCAGCCCTTCGAGCATTGTGGGTCTGGCAGTCGGAAAAAATTCGCTTATCGATGATTGCAACGCCATTTTGCTCAGGCAGCGGTGGGAGATCTGGCAAGAAATGGCAATTTATCATCATTATGAAGCGAGTGTACATTAGAAATCTTTCTCTGGCGAGGGCAGTAATCTGATGAACAAACTCCCCGAAGAACATTTCCGAGAAGCTGAACGCTTAGTTATAAACCAGTGAAATCAAAGCAGACTGCAGCTTTGACACCATAGTATTGAATCCTGCTTTCTTTGGTGCTAAGCACACCATAATCATGTGGACCAAATACCTCCACTGGCCAATGAGGCCACTCTTCAGGTAGGACGCCTTTGTTATGTCCTGAGCATAACCCATTCGTAGAAAGGCAGCTTGCCTTATGCGCATCGGAAAGTCGATCGGTCCGGCTTCCTGTTCTTCTGTGCCCAACTGCAAAATTTGTCCCAAAAGTTCCGCAGAAAAGGCTATCGGTCGTCCTCCTACTCTTGTACTCAAAACGGTAGGGGTGACGGTGCAGTCCACCTGTAGATACTGCCAAAATTGCCTCACGTAGGTGAGAACGATAGGCAGATTGTGCATAAGCGCATAGGACACCCTAGATTGTGTCAAAAACTCGAGCATTTAACAAAATCGCTTACCTCCTGCAGCTAGAGATCGACGACCATAACCATATTATGCTTATTATAAAATGCTCTATCACCCATATCTGCACACAAATGACGATTAAAAAGTGAGAAATTAATTTAAAAATAAATTTGTGTCATTCGAACTTGTTTAACTTCGAACTTGATTAAGTTCAAAGTTGAACATATTCGAACTTACACAAATTCAAGATTTTTTAAAACCATTCGAACTTAGTTAAGTTCAAGACAACCATTCGAACATGACCGATTTCGAACTTATAGATATTTCAACAAGGTCGAACTTTCTGACAAGTTCAAACCTGAAGAATAAGTTCGAAGTCGGTCACTTTCAACCTCAAAATCATGATTTTAACCCTATTTGACTTAATTAACTGTGTAATCTAGTCCTATTAGGTTCTAATCAAAGTTATGTATCATTAATTTTAAGTTTTGGCTTTTAAACCTTGTGATTTGAAGTCACCTAGTTTTAAATGTCACAAAACTTAAAAATGCTCGATTTTAGCCACAAAAATGTCCTAAACTAACACTTACTTAGTATTAGCTTCTTCAATACACCTAAATGTGTATATATGTTCGAGAAAAAGTACTAAACTTCGAGAAATAGGAACAAATTTGAATTTCCGATATGTTCGTGGCTAAGTTCGAGATCCCCTTAGGTAAGTTCGAAGAAGTAGTTAGAGGGTAGATGAATTAAATGAGACACTGTTGACTTATTTATAACAACCACCTTTGAACTTAGCTTAAGTTCGAACATCCAGCAAGTTCGAAGGTAACTTCGAACTTGTCTGGTATTCGAACTTGAAAATTCATGAATAAAATCCAACTTTTTCAACGTTTTCATTAAACGAATGTTTTCTAACTTTGCAAAGACATTCACACTAAGCTACATATTTTCACGCAATATTTGTTTCTTCAACTAAATATGCATCCTAGTAACTTTGACCTTTTCCTATTTATTAAAATAAAATAAAATAACATAAAATAAAATAGGATAAACTAAAAATAAACTTAATTGAATTACATCAACTCAAAAATACTTTAAGAAGAAAACTTAGACTAACAGAATATTTTTTTGCGAGATAATCAAAGAAGGTTCAATCAGATAGCGATAACCGCACTTAGGAATTTTTATTCCTTTGATTGTTTCTCGTGATATACATTCCAAGTCGATTGTAGGTATGTTTTTCCGTTTAAACATTCAACACTTTGGAAATTCCTTTGGCCTTTTTATTTATCAAGAGACTACCTTACGTGTCCCATACTTAGATATACTTCTATGATCAAGGCAGACACACAATGATTATAACTTTTTCGTATTGCAAATTTTCTTTAAAAGTCAAACGTCGGACACAGTTCTATATTTACATACAATAGAGTGTCTTAGTTTGTCTTAGAGTTCCTCTTATGTTAGCAAGACAGCGGTGACAGGTCTGTACTCATGAACAACCAAGCGACTTATCTTGCTAGCTTAAGTCAAAACAGCGGTGACAGGTCTGTACTTACGTACAACAAAGCGACTTGTTTTGACCTCGTTATCTTTTAAAAACTTTTTCTTTCTTTGTTTAAGATGTATTTTAATGTTGCTATACATCCCCCAGATAAATTTGCATACCTCATTTACAATCATTGTCTGTATATCTCGAACATAGAAATTAAGAAATTTTGGTCATACATCTAAGTTAGTTACATATATGACATTTTCTTGATTATTTTATTAGCTGTTAGGATTTCCTTTATGTATTATGCCTACCAACATATCAGACAAGAATGTGTATATCACTTAATATTTATGGCACATTATGTGTGAAAGCGCAACACTCAGAGTTTTTTTAGACGGTGCTAATTTTCGTCACTTTGAGCCAATGATTCTAAAACTTAACTCATTTTTCGATATTCTCTTTTTTTGAAATTTCTTTGGTTTTCTTTCTTTAATCTTATGTTTTTCACTTTTAAGAAAAATAAGCTGATAGGCTAACCTACTAACTTACTATAAAAAGAAGGAAAATCTACTAAGGTCAAGTTCACTCTGGATTACGCATGCCATTTAGTTGAACTAACAACTCAAAGCGTGACTTATCAAATGTTTTAGTGAATAAATCTGCATTATCATCTTCCGTTGCAACTTTTACTAGTTTTATCAAATTCTTTTCAGCACAATCACGTATGAAATGATGTCTTATGTCTATGTGCTTTGTTTTACTATGTTTAACTGGATTATTAGTTATAGCAATTGTTGACTGATTATCTATCCTAATGGGAGTATGAGTGTAATTCCAACCGTAATCCAGCAATATTTGTTGTATCCACAAAACCTGTGAACAACAACTACCAGCAGCTACATACTCGGCCTCGCACGTTGATACGGCTATCGAAGTTTGTTTCTTGCATTGCCAGGATACGAGCCTCCCTCCAAGGAACTAACAACCTCTAGTTGTTGATTTCCGGTTCAAGCTACATCCACCATAATCAGAGTCTGTGTATGCCTCCAATTCCAGATCTCCGTCAGCATGATACCAAAGTCCCAGCTTCGGTTACGACTTCAGGATTCTCAGAATTCGCTTCACGGCTTTCATATGCATCTCCTTTGGATTTGCTTGAAACCTAGCACAAATACACACAGCAAACATAATGTCAAGTCTAGAAACAATTAAATACATGAGTGATCTGATCATGGCCCGATATAAAGTCAGATCCACAACAGCATCACCATCTGTACCCGGTCCGAGATTGTGATTCACTTGAATCGGAGTACTAAAGTATGCGGTCAGCTTTGTTCCTTCCATCCCGAAGAGCTCCAAAATGTCATAGACATACTTCGTCTGATGGATAAACATTCCTTCTTTCCTTTGTTCAACTTGTAAACCAGGAAAGAAGTTCAGCTCTCCCATAGCACTCATCTCAAACTTCGACTTCATAACCTTTTCAAAGTCTTTGCACATCTGTTCGTTTGACGACCCGAAGATGATATCGTCCACGTACACTTGTACCAAGATAAAGTCTTCTCCTTTTCTTTTCACGAACAATGTACTATCAATTCTCCCTCTCTCAAACCCATTGTCCAAAATATGAGTTGATAGCGTCTCATACCAACCCCTTGGTGCATGATGCAATCCATACAGAGCCTTATCAAGTCAATATATTCTGTCGGGATACTTTGGATCAGTAAACCCAGTCAACTGTTCGACGTACACCAATTCCTTCTCTTTGCCGTACAGGAATGCACTCTTGACATCAAGTTGATAAACCTTAAACCCTTTGAAGGACGCGAAAGCTAGAAACAAACGAATTGCCTCATGCCTCGCCACTGGTGCAAACACTTCGTTATAATCAATTCCCTCTTCCTGGTTGAACCCTTTGACTACGAGTCTTGCCTTGTTGTGAGTAACTATACCCTGATCATCTTTTTCGCACTTAAAAGACCCATTTGGTCCCTATTGCAACTTCTCCTCAATGTAACGGCACTAACTCCCATACTTCAAGCTTCCTGAACTATGACAATTCTTCTTGCATGGCTTCAACCCAAGAATTGTCTTTCAGTGCCATTTGCACATTCTTTGGCTCTACTTGTGAGATAAGACACGAGTATAAGCACGTGTGAAAGGCCTCGGAGTCGTTGATCATCGATAACAGCACCGTGTTATTATTCACACTACTCCAAGTTCTCACACCAATATTCGGATTCCCTATGATACTCTCAATTGGATGATCCTTGTTTATCCTTGATGTCTCAATCTCATCGACCTGAAGATTATCTCCTAAGTTTGATCCTATTTCACCTAACGGGGGTACGACTTCAGAGTGTATATTCTCTTCCTCATCATCACTATCCTCGAAGTTAAAATTATTCGTCTGATTCTCGTTTGTAGGTAATTCAGAATCATTCTCTGTTGGAGACCCATCTTCTGTCGTTGTAGGCTCAGATGTTGATGGAATGCTTGACTTTGGAAAACCTTGGTAGTCATCATTAAGGTCTAATGATGAGAAGTCATTTTCCACTTTACCTGCATTTCCACTAAACGGTATGTTAAATGATTCAAACAAAGAGTCATAATCAAATAACCATTCTGGACCAGTTTGGGGTTCATGTAAATAACTTGTTACGTCAATGTTAAACACAATCTCAACTGTACCATTTGTTTTGTTAAAAACCCTTTTGTTTGGTGAGTTAGGGACATAACCTAGGAAGTATCCTTCGTCGGCCTTTTCACCAAACTTAGGTTGATATTTTGTTTTTAGTAAAGTACACGGTACCCCAAACGGTTCAAAGCCAGTTAAATTAGGTGGTCTTTTATTCAGAACTTCATAACAGATTTTGTTCAGTGATTTGACAGTAAGGACCCGGTTTAAAACGTGACACGGGGTATTCACTGCCTCCCCCCGAAACATGGTAGGAAGCTTTGAATCCGAGAGCATGGTCCTTGCTACCTCATACAAAGTCCTGTTCTTACGTTCTACCACGCCATTCTGTTGTGGCTCATAAGGTGCACTAAATTGATGCACTATGCCTTTGGTTAGGCAATATACACCAATTACAATGTTTTTAAATTCCGTTCCGTTATCACTCCTAATACATTTTACCCTTGTTCCGTTATCACTCCTAATACATTCTACCACCTATACTCCTTTTGTTGATTGGACCGAAGAGATCCATATGCAGCAAATCGAAGGTGGAAGCTATCGTGTTCTGAGTCTTTAACTTGTCTGACTTCTTGTGTTGTTTTCGTTTCATGCACGGGAAACACTTGTCATCGAACTGAAAACTCTTCAGTGGAACACCTTGCACCAGACCATGTTTAGTGATGTAATTCATTTTCCTTAGCTGGAACTGTGCCATGCGTCTGTGCCATAGAATAGATTCTGATTCTGAAACTTTGGAAAGTAGACAAATTGTTCCCATTGAAGAGTCTCATATTTTCATGTCCATCATCTACAGATCATTCTTTCTTGGGGCTCTCATGATGATCCACTCTTCAGGTATTTTGAATCGTGGCTTCAGCACTAACGCTTCAGTTTCAGTAAACATTACTGAATTCTTCTTATCACAAATCTAAGATACACTAATGAGATTGTGATCAAGTTTATCAACATGGTAAACTTGATCAAGTGTGATTGTCCCATTAGTGACCACTCTAGTTCCGGTGATATGACATCCCTTGTTCCCAGCGAATGATACAAAACCCTCGTTCCCTCCAGTAGACTCCTTTCCCTAGTCATGTGACGAGAGCAACCACTGTCGATGAACCATTTGTTGTTTAGACCTATAGTTCGCTCCTGCACATGAAAGAAAACAAGTTAGTTATCATGGGGAACCCAAGCCATGACTGACTTGGTAATACCATTCTCATCCACATACTTGAACTCGTTCAAATACCCATCTCTCCATTCAGGTGACTTGGGTTTTTGATTGAGAACCTGTGGTGGTGCTAAGTGATTAAGATTCACTCTTGGCCTTTGGGTTGGCATTTGCTGTTGAAACCTTGAATAGTTTCTATTATAAGGCATTTCAGATTGATATCTGTGGGCTCTACCTGGTGTCTGTTGTCTTTGAGGAGTGTGAGACCTAACTGGAGTGAAGGTCCTTCTAGGTGTTGTACTCCTATTACCTTGTTGTGGTCCTGACCTAGACTGACTAGGGACTCTATTCGAAGAATTAGTCCTACTCACTTCTTGCTGTCTGACCGACACCGGTATTTGTTTAACAGGTATCCTAGGTGTTGCATTCACATTCTTCTCGATATGTTGAGAACTACTAGAGCTAGCAATACTAGGAACTGTTCTTTGTTGATCTGATTATCCTACAGAAGGTCTAGATTCTGGTTTAGAGGGTGTAGACTCCACTTTCTTATAAGGACAACTAGACGCAACATATCCCTTCTCGTGACATCTAAGGCATGACATCTTATCAATCGACTTCTTATAAGTGCCCTTTGTTTTTGGTGTCTCACTAGTGTCATTTTCTTTCGTTTCAACTACAGTGATTACTTTCTCTTGCTGATTATTAATTTCAGGTTTAGCTTCTCCTAGTATAGTGTCGCTAGTAGACTGCACAAACTCGACTTTCTTAGTATTAGAGGTAGTATTAGACACCTTAGTTGGCTTATCCTTATCAGATTCAGTTCCAGTTGCTACCTCTAATTCGACCGGTTCATCGGTTTTATCCTGAGGTTGAGGCACATAATTATTGTTGAAAGGTGGAGGACTCTCTTATAACCTAATCCTACTGGTTTCTTAGACTGCCATTGAGCTTCTAAGATCTTCCCTAGGTTTAGAGACGAGTTCCTAAACTTTTCAAGCTTATTATTTACCTCAGCAACCTTAACTCTTGATTCTGCTAGTTCTACATCCTTAATGATAAGTTCTTTGGTCAAAGCTTCAACATGCTCATACATAAGTTCTATCCTGACGCATTGTTCATTTAACTTGTCTTTTAGAACTATGACATCCTGAGCATCTGCTTTCAGCTTATTCCTTAGATCTTCCTTAATATCTAAGAGACTAGCATTATCTGATTTTAGCTATTGGATCTGAGCAGTTAAGTTGTTATGTGTTTCTAGTACTAAGTAACCTATCATTTAAAGTAACACTTAAAACACATAAATCATGGAATGTAGAGAAGTTTAGAGTTACCTTTTTGTGATATGATTCCACGTTAGCTATTTTAGCAGCAAACTCCAGGATGGACTGATTCTCTGACTTTTCCACTATCAAAGGAATTGTATCGTTCTGCTTGGTGTCCTCTGCAACTTCTTCAGCTCTGTCATGCCCCGTCTCAGTTACTTCAGCCATAAAGGCTCTAGCATTCGACTACGGATGAGTACTCGAATCATAAGTTCCATCGAGCTGTCTGTTAGATGACACATTTGTTAATAGACCAGCGATGGCTGTTCGATTTCCAAAACCACCAGATTGATATCTTCCTTGATTCTGATTCTGATAGTTCTCTACTTTGGGTCGTTGACACTCTCTTGCAAAGTGTCCCAAGCCTTGGCAATTGTAACACTTAACTTTTGATTTGTCAAACCCAACCTTGCTGTTGCCTACGTTCAGATTTCTCCCAGTTCTCTTCATGAACCGCTTGACCCTTTGAATCACCATGGCCAGTTGCCACGATAGGTCCATTTCCTCCAAGTCATCAGGATCTACCTGATCGTAGTCTTCTTCCCATAACGCAAGATCGTTTATCTTCCCTTGAACGCAATTGTCCTACGCTGCGACAAATGAAGCTAAAAGATTCAGATGATCTTCAGTTGATTTTGCGCTCATTGGATCTTTGTGAATCCTTGAGATGTAGACGCTGAATGAGTTGTTTATTCTTCTGGTTTTGAAAACCCAAAGAATGCCCTGTTGCAAGATTCCTCTGTCTCCACTGGAATGGATTCTTCTCCCGAGAAGAATGTTGTGGCCCCCGACTTCAGTTCACCAGTAATTGACGGTTTTGACTTTCCAAAATACATTTCTGGATCTTGAACCTATTCAAACTCCCGTTCTTTCTTTGGTAACTTGAAGTTATAAGCCCTCAGCGTTCCAATTACACCTTCAAGAGTGAGAGTCTCAAACTTCTCTTCATCATGCTTTATTAAAGCTGTGTACATCTCCCATTTTGCCGGTAAAGCATCTAGAAACTTTTCGATCTTCTCAGTCTCTTGATAGTCAACATTATGATTGTCAAGCTCAGTTAAGAGATGATAGAATCGAGTGATTGTTTCATCTAATGTCTCACTCTTCAACGCCTTGAAAATAGCGAATTGTTGTTTCAACATCTCAGTTCTACCCTTACGAACCCTTGGATTTCCCTCACACCTCTTCTCTAGAGCATCCCATAGCTCTTTAGAAGTCCTATGATTTCTTAAAGTGTGTAGAATTTCTTGAAGTCATAAAGTTTCTTGTCATCATCTTTCATATTCTGATAAGTTAAGACTCTTTGTCGGCCTTCGAACTCTTGCGTAGGAGGAATATATCCCTCATCGATGCAAATCCACATACGCATGTCGTTGAATCAAGAAAAATCAGCAAACCTATCCTTCCACCAATAGTAGTCCTCCAACTTCATCAGCTTTGGCGGAGAATTTTCTTTGCCGACCTCGTGGTCCATTTCTATGAATTTTTGCAAACTCGACATTCTTCCTAAACTTTTTGTTTTCAAACTTGAACAATTTAATTTAAAAAATAGTTTAAAATAATTCCTTCGAACTTAGGTAAGTTCAAATTAATTTAATTTTAAATTCGTTTAAAAATTAAATTCGAATTTATTTAAGTTCGAACTCAACAAGTTCGAATGACTGCAAGTTCGTGAAAACCTTAGAAATTCTGACAAGTTCGAAGAAAACCTAAATTTCTGACAAGTTCGAATCTGGCAAGTTCGATTCTGACAAGTTCGATTCTGAAACAAGTTCGAACCTCAGCTAAATTCGAATGAAGCCCTAATTTTAAGTTCGTGAGGAGTGTATTCTAACAAGTTCGAATGAACCCTAATACCCCCTTAAGTTCGAGCGTCGCAACTTCGAGAAACGGCCAAAACTTCGATTTTTTCAAGTCTTCAGATTAAACCAATGTTTTTAAGATTAAAAACAATGATTTCGACTGAAAAAGTGAACTAACATGAATTTTTCTCCGTTACCTTGTTTGTAGAACTCAGAAAACTATGAAAAACGTGTTTTTTCCGGTAATAACGTCAAGAAACCAAGAATGTTTAGATGAAGGCGAAGAACACGATGAACACTCTTTATGTCTCTGATACCACTTGTAAGGTCACCTTCCTACAGATCTGATCTTGACGCGACACCTTCCAACGAGTGCAGAATCCTCGTTAGGGGTTTAACGGATCGATCACGCACACGGAAACACGGAGACTAACACAATGATAGACATTAACAACGAACGTCTCGACACGTGAATCTCTCCAAATGACTCTCTGGAATACTCACAAGTTCGTAGAACACATTACGAGCTCTGGGTGTTAATTTCTGCGAAAGTCCTTAATCAAAACTGATTAAATCTTCATTATAGAGCTTAAGTTCAAACTTAGCTCAGACAAGTTCGTTTAGGCCCAAGCCCACGAGCTTGTCCACTACAAGTTCGAACCTATCCTTTGAACTTATTCTTGAACTTGTCTTTGAACTTGTTCTTGAACTTATGTTTGAACTTACCTTTGAACTTATGTTTGAACTTATCTTTGAACTTATGTTTGAACTTATCTTTAAACTTAAGTAAACATCAATCACAAACAAGATCAAACATACATAACCCATATCAAACATATGTATTAACTTGTAGTTACAAAGCCTGAACTATTACAAAGGACTACCTACATTTAGACTGCTATCGTCACAAAGGAAGCACTAACATCATTGATCTTCTTCAGATGACTCTCCCCTTAAACCATTCAGATCGGTGGCTCTCCCCTTACATTTAGTAGGTCTTTCTCCCGTTAAGAACTTCAACGATTAAAGTATATCAATGATCTTCTTCAGATGACTCTCCCCTTAAATCCTTCAGATCGGTGGCTCTCCCCTTACATTTAGTAGGTCTTTCTCCCGTTAAGATCTTCAGAATACTTTGCAACTCTTTTTAAGACATTCTCCCCTTCATGATGATCATGAGAATTATGATCATCATGTAGTCCCTTCAGCTCTCCCCTTCTATAAATAACCTCGATGTGTCTTCAAATCTTCTTTCTTTGTCGAACCAGATGATTACAGACTCAGAAAGAAAATACTACATTTTAGAACTTTACAGACACAGATATACTTACCTCTCTCATGTTACAAACTCAATCAGTAACTCTTCCCTTCAGTAACAGAATATAAACATTTACATCATAAATTTTCTCTCCCCTTCAAAACAATAACAATCTCTTTATCTCATTCACACGGTATCGAAAACCAAAAATGGAACATAGTGAAATTCATGGCTTTCCAACCTGAACAAATAAAAGTGAAATGAAATCACTTATGAGTAACAATCCAGTTCCACATAGGAGTTCTGTTTGCACAACAGACTAAGTTTATGTGACCTACGTTTAGTGGTGGCATAACATTAACACAGGTAGGATTTCCAAATAATTATCGTGAAATCCTTTATCATGAAAGAATCTCTCATATATGTTCCAGCTTCGTCTCGGTAGACAATTTGTTTATAGTCACGTAGATTGTAGACTCCATGTGTCCTAGAAGTGTATAAAATTAAGCTCTTGACTCAAAATGCATCAACTGAAGTCGGAGACCGGAGAGGATGTTTTCCTTGTTTCAATATCAACAATAACCAAATGATATGTCAATAGAGTATGTGATATAACTCTTTGTAAATTCTAACATAAGTCTTTTAAGAGACGACTGAATAGCTAGGGGGTCCGGTGCATGCGTCACTAGGTTCATGACGTCTTGTTCAAAACCGAGTTCCAACACATGGAATTTGGTAGCAGATATAGGAAACCCAGCAGACTGACACGGTGTAGGTAGGAATATCTTTTCTTTTAATCCTTTCCCACCCCTCAGCTCTTGTCATTTTTCAACTATACTCCCTCCGGCACACTTTTAAAATACAATGATAGTCAGAAAGTGTAGCATTGTTAGCTCATGAAGCACCCCCTAGCCCTTTCGGTAACCCCTCTTATTTGTATTTTATTTATGCTCGACCCTGTTAGTACCCCATGGTAAGTAACACCCCTGAACTAATTGACCTAAGAACCCTTACTCACACAAACTAAAGTGGTTTGCTCCATGGGTACGTGAATAGACTCTGGTTTAGACCATAGGAGCGATAAATATGCCTAATCACACGTATTATGCATCATCAGAGTCAGCATGATACCTTGAGAGATAAAGTTGTTAAGCTAATGAGGTATTTTAGTAAATGGATGAGAGTTAAATGAAATGTCTTGGGAAGTTTGAGAGACTGTATGAGAGAACTTCGATAGAGATTCTGATATGAGAATTGTAAATGAATCAAACTATCCTGAAAGAATGAGCTTGTATGGGAGAAACTTGATGTGTGAGAGAATCAGAATATCTGGGAGAAATCAGAATATTTGAGAGAATCTCAGGAGGAATGAGATCAAGATCATCACGAAGATTAGATCGATTAATCTTGGCGGAAATTTATTCAGTCAGAGAATTAGATTATTGTAAAAAAAAACCTTTTAAAGTGTGCATTAGAGTATTCAGAATGCTTACACACTATTCGTTAAGGTGTCATTTTCAAAGCGCATCTAAAACTCCTCATGTGAATAAGAACAGTATCAGTGAAACATAAAATTTTATGAGTGCATTTCAAACTCACACTTATAAGCATAAAAGCAGGAAAATTTTAGAGAAGTCGCGGAACCACGGGTTCTAAACTGGGTGTTTAGAAACTATCTAATCATGAAAGAACGGGTTCTGATCTATCTTATTGTAGAAGCCATTGCTTTGAAGTACGGGCTCTACTCGGAAGTAAGTAGAAGCGATTTAACTGAAGTCCGGGTTTTGATCTGAAGTAATCAAAATCTATTTCATTGCAGTCTGGGTTCCAGTCTGAAGTGATCAGAAAATCATCTGCATATTAAACCACTTTTGGTACCCATCGAAAGATGGGTCCTTTCTTGTTAGATTTTGGTATTACATCGTCATGTAACAACACAACAGTAGGAATCCTTTTGACATTTGACACAGGTTTGGATGCAGAAACTTTTGACACCCATTTTTATCCTGGTCCAACGGGCATTGAAACAGTCTTAAGTAATGGAACTATCTTTTAGCTTAGGTGATTTTGGAAATGCCTTATGCTTAGTCTTTGGCGATGGTTTCTCCAATTTGTAATGCGGTGATGAGGTATGCACTTTTGTTTTTTTAGATTGGCGACATTTTCGTTTTTTAGGATAAGGTACAAACATAGTCATTTCAGGAACAGCACGCTGAAAATTTTTTTGACATAATTGAAACAGATTGCAAAAAAAATATTTCAAAGGATTACACGCAACATCCTTTCCTGGCACACTAACACTGTTATCGATTTTCACAAATGATTCAGGCACAACTGCCTTTTTCACAAAGAAGTTATGAAAATCAAGAGGTGTTATTTTATGTATCCTCATTGCGTGATCTATATGAACAAAATGATTTGAGTTGCTACATTGAGAAGGCCTGGAATTAGAGAATGTTCCTGGGCGAGAAGATTTCTTTGAGGACTTTGAGAAACACTTAGTCCTTTTGGAAACTGGGGGTTTTGAAGATTTAGAATACTGCAATCTTGGCTTTACCTTTGTCTGATGATGTATGCAAGACTTCGGCAGGAGGAGAGGTTTTTGAATCTTTTAAATGAGAACTTAACCTTTCAGAAACAGTGTCAAAACGTTCTTGTAAATGGTAGTCATGATCAAGTTGCTAAGATTTTTACAAAACTGCTTCCAGAAGGGTTGTTCAATAATTACAAGCTAATGATGGAAAATCAAAGACAAAAGAGACTTGAGTTTAAGGGAGGAATTTGTTGGAATTAAACTCACGTTAGAAGAGAAATGAGTTCATTGAAAGCTACTGGAAAGTTCATTTAATAAATTAGGCCAATGATAGTGAAAAGGAAATCATTAGATGTGGTAGTCTCTTTGTTTTCTTATAATTTATATTAGGAGTTAAAAAAAGCCCCTCCAAGTCCTTTTATGTTTTGTCTGTAAATCAGTCTAGATAATATGGAATAAAATAAGAGAAGAAAACATTTTCCCGAATACAGATATACATATGTATCTATTCTTCTGTCTGCTGCACACACATTTCCCAATAGAGTCAGGTTCTAGAAACCAGTTAAATGCTTCTAAGGTCTCCCTCTCTCTCTCTCTCTCTCTCTCTCCTATATATATATACATATATATATACATATATATATATATATACATATATATATATATACATATATATATATACATATATATATACATATATATTGATGTTCAGTTGAGAAATTTTATGCACCGAGGAATCTCGAGAAAATTTTTGCATCGAATAATCTAGTAAGGTGTATTAAGGGCATTTGTGGAATATTCAAGTAATATATAAATTAATTGATTAAAATTAGATTATATTAAATTAAGAAACAAATCATAACATTAAACCACCTTCCATTTTGTAATATGTAATCCCGTAAATATTTCAGCACCTTTAATGTTTCTTATCAATCACAAGAAGAATCAATGCTCAATAATTGTGAAATGATGAAGAAAGACAAAGAGAATGTTGGGAGAATATGAATGCAAAGTGGCGGCTGAATATTTTCTCAATGTCAACCGTGTAAAACATTTAGAAACCCTAGGAGCCTATTTCTAGGCTCCTTTAATTAAGTTTTACATAATGGCAACTTTGGCCCCTTGACTATTACAAAGAAATAAACTACATGGAAATAAATACAAGACAAAATACAAAGACAATAATTATTACAAAACAACTCCCTATGATCGAAATAAAATATCTAACAATCTCCCCATTTTCGATCATTTAGGAGGTCCTGGAACTCTGCATTGATTCTCGGAGTCCAAGGATGACGTCGAAGCGTCTGGTCACTTGTCTCGTATGAAGCCGTTCGTTCAGGAAGTCTATGCCGCTGAGTGTCTCCTGTATCTCCTTTGGTGAGCATCTTTGTTCAGGATCTGGTTGAGCATCATAATCTTGTACTTTCTTTGTAAGAGCAGCTCGAACCAATCGAAGTGTACCATCAGAGTAGCAAGGAAGATCCTCAAAGCGCATATACCTTTTGTAGCCCTTGTAGTTTACAAAAATGACACCCGGATCGCTAGAAAGTACAACTCTGTAAGCCGGGTGGTGGGCTAGAAGAAAACTGTCCTGTTCCGGTGCTCGTAGGCCCACCTTAACCATAGCACTCTCGATCGCCATCTGGAAGTCTCTTAGGCACATTATGATCGATCGGCGGTTCATGCTTCGTACTAGAGCACCTACAGCGGTCATGTGAGTTAGACGTTTTCTGATACGATTTTTCAAACTGTTGTGAAGGAACTCAACGTCATCCGCACTTATGAAGTCTAGGTCATATTCGAAGATGTCATCTCCCGTCCCATCTTCAATTTCTACTTGGTAGGAGGGATAGAAGACTCTGGCTCTTTTGCACATGGTTATTGTTTTGAGTTTCTTAATCTTCGATTTTGACACCTTTGACCTTCTTTCCCGGAGCATCAGTTGGTAGTATTCGGCCTGTTCAGCTTTGGAAACATTTGTAAGTTCCATAAGTAGGCGTCTGCTGAAGGATCCAGGCTTCTTTCTGAATACCGTCTTGAATCTTTCTTCTAGGTACGGATTCTGAAACCGCTCCGGGGGACGTTTATGCAGGAATTCTTTAAGGCCTTGAACGGGGGGTTCTTCGATTTCGTCCTTTTTGGCTTCAAGAAGCTTTATGATAGTCCCCCGCCGTTCTTGTAACATTTTTCCTTTTCTTCCTGAGGCAGTGTTTGAACCTTTCCTTTTGTATAATGGTCCACCCAGAATAAGTCATCTTTTCTATAAACGCCAGGGCCTTCCAGAGTTTCATCGAAGCAATCGACCCTTTTGGTTTGGGAGGGACCTGGAAGTTGGGTTTGTTGGACTGGAGGAGGGCTTGGGGATCTTGGAGGGCTAAGGACAATATGGGATTCTTTTAGTGACTGGGGAGCTTGGATGGATAAATGGATTTCTTCTTGATGTGCTGGTGGTGGTGAATTCAGGAAGTCAAAGGAAGAGGATGAGGATTTTTTCGTTGGAGATTCAGGTTCATGCTTAGGAATCAATAAGGGTTCGTTGTCGTCGTTATCGGAATCTGAATCAGAGACCAAAATGATTTCAACTTTCTCGTGAGGTTCCTCGAATTCTACCATAGCTGTCATCGGATCCAGTGGAGCTGGACCCTCGACCATGGGCTCGTCTTCTATTAAGAGGTATTCCTGAGCCTCCTGACTCTTTTCCCCTGACCCCTGAAATTCTGACCCCTCAGCGGTCTCTGCTCCCCCTATACCCAGCATGGGGTCCTTATACTGAACCTTTCGCCTCTTCTCCCCCTCATGACGATCAGGGTCGTCCTGATCGTCATGTTTTCGCTTTGGTGCCTCTGCTTGAGTGTGGCACTGGAGTTCTATAACTGCCGACTCTAGGCGATCCATTCTTGAATTCAGCTGTTCTTGGACTTGCAGAATGAGGCGGTTAAGTGCATCTATTTTGGCTGACAGCTCTGAAATCTGAGTTTAAACTGAATGGGAACCTCGTGGGGGGCCAGCTTCGGAAGCGACACCCTTACCCTTGATTAGTGAGAGTAGGGCGGTGTGACGTTCCTCGGCGGCTTCCCTTTGGGCGTCCAGGTCAGCCCGGGTAATCACGCCGGCAGCACGTAAAGCTGCCGTTAACATCTCCAAATTTATTGGGAGATGGCCGGAAGTGGATGGCGTTGATGGAGCCACTTCCGGTCTTCCTTCCGTCATCACTGGCTCCTGAATAGGATGCGCAGATCCGAAAGTTTGAGGAGCTGCCACGAAGGCAGCTCTTGGGGATGCCACGGAGGCATCATGCTGTGTCTGTGTTATGGGGGATGGAATCGTGATGGAATGAAGTGCGGTCACCTGGGGAGGAGTGTGACCTCTTTCAACACCGCCACTCTCCGAATGAGAGGGCGATGGAGTATGTGGTAGAACCCCGTGAAATGAAGTGGTTTCCCTTTGAGGGGAAACCAAGTGGGTGGTGGTGGTTAAGTCGACCGTTGGACGGACAGTCTTATAGTGAGGAGTCCGGCTTATAGGGCTTAGTTCACCCTCAGAATGTACCTCCCTCGCTCTCACGACAGAGACGGTTCTTTCTGAATCCGCCGTCTCTGCCGTCTCACCTCCTGCTTCCTCTCTTACTATCACAGTCTCCCCCTCACCCATACCCAGAGGTTGCTGAACATCCACCCTAACTCCCTCATGCTCACTCATACTTGCCTCACCTTCGGATTGGCTAGTCTCAGACGATTCCGACTGAGACTCATCCGGATAACTCTCCTTAATATACCCCCTAACCCGCTCCATGCCCTTTGACCTCATTAGTAGAGACAGAGGTATTTTCATTACTGGCACTGTCGGGGCCCCTTTGGCAGAGTTAACTTCTCTATCGCCACGGTGGGGTAGACGTCTGCCTCCGGACTCTCATAGATATCATCGTCATGGTCCATTGCATATTGTATGAGTATCTGTAGAAATCGCTGAAGAGGAATATACTTTCTGCCTTTCTTTATGCCCCTCTCCACATGGACTCTTCATAATTCCTCGAATAGGAAAGCAGCATAGTCCACATGTCGGTCAAAGGCAAAGCGTGTGAACATGGCTAGTACCTGAGCCGACGCTGAGTCATGACCGGAATGCTTGGCGGTGAAGCATTTGTTAATCACATCAAACAGTATCCGCCAGTGGGATTGAAGGTTTTTCGTGCGAAAATCGGAGGGTTTAGAAAGAGGGCCGTCATAACCCAGAGTTTGAATCTCAGATAGGGTTTTAGTGACGGATGAGTTGGGATCGAAAAATTCGCGGGTGGGAAGGCAGAATTCAGCTGGTAGGTGAAGGATGTGGCGGATGGCAGATATAGTGACTTTGACTGGAACACAGTCTATTGTGGATGTGAAATGAGGTTCGGGGTCAGACACATATTTCAGCCTGTTCCAGAATTGTTGGAGATAGATCTAGGGAACAGCTATGGCGGTGGATAAGGCATAGTAGATGGGATGGCAAATGAGGATGTCGAATGCTAGGGTTTGGGGTTTTTTGGTTAAGATGGAAACGTCGAGTTGCCAGTTATGTGGAATGAACTCGACAAACTCGGCGCTGGGGAGAATGGATTCTTCTGGGAGTTGGGCGTTGTTGTTTGGGATGGGGGAATGGGGTACGGTGAGAACAACTGTGGGTTCCATCATCCTGCAAGGCGCATCAGAGTTAGAATAAGATGACTCAACTGATAAGGCATTGATGTGAAGTCTAGATGAGTGTGAAATAGAAACTGTCTGATCTGTTTAGCATCGGGTCTTTATTAGTAGAATAAAATTCTACTAATAAAGTCCAAAGTCAATCGTTAAGAGACCGATGTTAGATAAGACCTTTTCACTCAAACACTAATCCTAACTCTAATCAATGGTGCACCGTGATGAAAATATTTTTGTGATTTTTGAATTTATATAAAAATGCAAAAATGGAAAAAATGAAAATTTTTTAAAAAATGCCAAGTGTTGGATTTCGGATGGTCCGAATTCGGATGAACAGTGTCACCGAATTCGGATCAGGCCGAAATCCGAATGATGCATGAGTGGTGAGTGGGGGTTCGAATTCGGATGATGGTCCGAAGTACATGGTATGGAATGAATGCTGGTCCGAATTCGGATGGAACATGAAGGTGATCCGAATTCGGATAAGGACCGAATTTGATGTATGCAATGATATGGAACGGACTTGATTTCGGATGGTATCCAGAAATCGGATGAACAGTAACAAACTTTCTTAGACTAAATTCAAAGTTTTGAAACGAATTCAACAGTGGTCATCCGAGTTCGGATGGACTGTGGTCCGAATTAGGATATTGAACTCTGAAAATTATGAAAATTAGTCTAAGTGGGGGCATCCGAATTCGGGTGTTGGTCCGAATTCGGATCTACGGTGGTCATCCGAAGTGCATGTGTGCAGTTAATGTGTTCATGCAAAATTTAAACGTGAATAGTGAAATGTGACGAAAATGCATGAAATTAAAGATCCTATACTACAATCACATAATGAACATTTTATCTAACTACAACTAAGTAAAACTAACACATTAAACAACCTAAAACTAAGAAAAACCGAAAAGAAAAAAAACTAACTAAAGTTGAAATTCAAAGGCACAATTTATGATGTTAAACACTGAAATAAAGAAAGAAATGGTTTACCTGGAAGTGTCGAATATGGAAAATGCAAGAAAATCGAAAGAAAGAGGTGGTCCAAAAGCTTTGAAATGTAGATATGGTGATTCGGCGGCGGTTGTGCGACGGGAGCAAGGAAGAAGAAAAGAAGAAAATATCTTGGTGATGAAGAAAGTGAAAAGTTGACTGTTTGACCCTCTTATTTAAACTCGACCGGGTCGGGTCGGAGCAGGAGATCCGCGCCCAACAGAAAGTTGGGCCGTCGGATTCATTACTCAACACACACACACAACTTAACCATTTGGGCTTTAATTGAAAATAACTAAAAAGCAAACATTTAAAAACTTTGGCCCAAAAACACACTCTTTTTGTATTTTTTCTATGAATCAAACAAACAAACTAAGACAACAAAAATATTTTTGGTGTTTTCTTTGATAAAATAAAGTAAACTAAAATATTTTTGGCTTTTTGATAAATTTGAAAGTTAAAATCTTTTTGTGATTTTCTGACCTATTAAATTAAACTAAAAATAAAATAAAATTATGACCAACCTAAAATTTAAAATTTAACTACTAAAATTTAAAGAGAAACAAAGAATTATAAAATTTAAAATCCTAACTATACTCCCCCTCAAATAAATACCTGTTCTTTTCCTTTTCTTTTTCAGATTTAAACTCGACAACCCTTTTTAGCCTTACAAACACAGACAAACCTGGATATTGTTTGCATCCCACTCCGTGATGAACAATTCACACAACAATTTGTCAGGATCATTAATTATTAAAAATATACGCAGATAAGGCAATATTGAGTTTCAATTTTGTGACACAATCCTTAAATTTAAATAACAGATATTTTCTAAAATAAAGGAATTTCATTCATGATAGATTGAAATAGAATTATTTAAGAAAATATCTGATATTTAATTGGAAGGCGGATTCAACATGCCGATATGGGATACTAAAAACTGAAAACGAGGTTCGTCTAAAGCTTTAGTAAATATATCCGCAAGTTGATATTCCGTGCCAACAAAATACAACTCAATGGTTCCCTTTTCTACGTGATCTTTAATAAATTGATACCTGATATCTATGTGTTTTGTTCGAGAGTGCTGCACGGGATTGCAAGAGATGGCAATTGCACTTCGAGAATCACAGTAAATTGGGATATTGGTGAGTGAGAAACCATAATCGCGTAATTGTGTTCTCATCCACAGCACTTGAGAGCAATAGCTTGCAGCTGCTACATACTCAGCCTCAGCTGTAGATGTGGAAACACAATTCTGCTTTTTGGAAGACCAACTCTCCGGTCTTTCTCCTAAAAACTGTATTCCTCCCGACGTGCTTTTTCTGTCAACTCTACAACCTGCAAAATCAGCATCTGAAAACGCGGTAAGATCGAAATCGGTTCCCTTTGGATACCATAGACCAAGTTCGGGTGTACCCTTAAGATAACAAAAAATGCGTTTTACCGCAGTTAGGTGTGATTCTTTTGGGTCGGCCTGAAATCTAGCACAAAGACATGTTGAAAACATTATATCCGGCCTACTGGCAGTCAAGTATAGTAAGGATCCTATCATCCCACTGTAAGTTGTATTATCGACACTTTTCCCGGAAGGATCGATGTCTAACTTACAATTGGAGGCCATGGGAGTTGCGATACTTGTGCAAGAGTCTAACTTATACTTCCTGAGAATGTCAAGAGTATATTTCGACTGGTTCACAAAAATCCCATCCTCAAGTTGTCTGACTTGTAATCCGAGGAAAAAGTTCATTTCCCCCATCATACTCATCTCAAACCTGGACTCCATTAGGGCTGAAAAATCCTTACAAAAATTACTGTCAGTAGATCCAAATATAATATCGTCGACATAAATTTGTACTAGCATTATATGTGGGCCTTCCCTTTTAGTGAACAGAGTTATGTCCACCACACCTTTATAGAAACCGGCAGAAATAAGGAAATTTGAAAGACTATCATACCATGCTCGAGGTGCTTGTTTAAACCATAGAGGGCTTTATCTAGCACATAAACATGGTCGGGTTTATGTGCATCAACAAAGCCTTGTGGTTGTTCAACATATACCTTCTCGTTAAGTTCACCGTTCAGAAAGGCAGTCTTGACGTCCATTTGGTGCACTTTGAAATCTTTGTGTGTCGCGTACGCCAAGAAGATTCTGATTGCTTCGATCCGTGCAACTGGAGCGAAGGTCTCGTCATAATCTATCCCTTCTTGTTGTCGGTAGCCTTTGGCAACAAGTCTTGCTTTATTCCTTATCACAATGTCGTTCTCATCTCGTTTGTTCTTAAAGATCCACTTTGTTCCGATGACTGTACGGTCTTTTGGTTTGGGAACTAACCGCCATACTCTTAGCTGTTCGAACTGGTTGAGTTCCTCTTGCATTGCAACTATCCAATCTGGATCTGTCAGGGCTTCATCCACACGAGCGGACTCTATCATACTCAGGAATGATGCGAAGAGGCATTCATTAGCAGATGCCCTACGAGTTTGGACTCCTGTTGATACATCACCAATGGTTTGATCTGTTGGGTGACTTCGGGTCCATTTGGTCTCATGTGGAAGGGGTGCTCGGGATGGAACCTCTGTGGTTAATGTGGGGATGGATGAAGATTCATGGTCAATGGTTTCAAATGAAGGTACCACTGGTTCCGGTTCGATTCCCAAGTGTTCAGGTGAAGGAAGAATTGTTGGTATTATATGTGAGGGTATTATAGGAGTAGATTCAACTGCGGATGTGTCGGTGGATGATGTAGATGGATGAGGGTACGTTGAAGAAGATGGAGCGGAGAAACTTTGTGGCACAGTTGAACTGGAAGGATCACCTACATTATTGACAGCATTAGAAACACTAGCGTTAGGACCGAAAAATTCAACATAAAAAGGATCAAACAAATTAACCAAATCAGAAGAAGAAAAAGAAATGAAATGGGGTTATTGGAAGAGTCTCCAGGCATTTGAGTAATGCGTGGTCCTGATTGATCAACTTCGGGTGCCAGTTCAGCCAACTCATCAAATGTGACGTGCACACTTTCATTGACTGTTCTGGTTCAGGTATTGAATGCGCGACATGCCTTCGAGTTGGATGAGTATCCAATGAAGATCGCTTCATCCGCCTTTTCGTTAAATTTCCCGAGGTTGTCTTTGTCGTTCAGCACATAGCACCTGCAACCAAGTACACGTAAGTACTTGATAAATGGTACTTTATTCAAAAAGAGTTGGTAAGGAGTTTTGTTAAAGCGCTTATGGATGATGGAGCGATTTTGTGTGTAGCATGCTGTTGATACGGCTTCGGCCCACAAGAACGGAGGTACCTTCGAGTATGTGAGCATTGTACGAGCGGCTTCCACAATCGTACGGTTACGCCTTTCCACGACTCCATTTTGTTGAGGTGTTCGAGCAGCAGAGTATTGATGCTGAATACCTTTGGATCGAAGGAAGCCCTCAACTACCGAGTTCTTGAACTCCGTGCCGTTATCTGATCTAATTGATTGCACTGACAGCTGCTGTTAGGTCTCGACACTCTTGATAAAATCTATGATTTCTTGAGTTGTCTCATCCTTGGAATGCAAGAACCTGACCCAGGTATATCGAGAATAATCATCAACGATAACCAACTCATATCCTTTTCCATTTATGCTTTGAGTCCTCATCGGTCCGCATAAATCCATATGAAGTAACTCCAATACTCTTTTTGTTGATGGTTCGGCCTTTGGTTTGTGAGATGATCGTTTCATTTTTCCTTTCTCACAAGCTCCACACAGATGGTCCTTTTCGTAGCGCAATTCAGGAAGACCTTTGACCAATTGTTTCGCAGCCAGCTTGTTGATATTATCAAAATTCAAATGGGATAATCTTCGATGCCACAACCAAGAGGCTTTTGACAGTAGGCAAATGTTATCCTTCACTATTAGCTTAGCTACGTCAATGGTGTAAAGGTTAGAGTTTCGGGAACCTGTTAGGATTTCTTTTCCATCCATACTCTTAACACTGCAGTTCTTAGCCCTAAACGTTACCTCTAGTCCTTTGTCGCAGAGCTGTCCTTTGCTAAAAAGATTATGTGATAACCCCTCAACATAGTCAACGTCCTTGATGACCAGATTGTTTAGAACTAAGTCCCCGTATCCTTTGATGTGAGCCTGATGGTTGTTCCCGAATTTCACAGTTCCGCAATACTGTTCAACAACGTTAGACAGCAATTCTCTTCTTCCAGTCATGTGCTTGGAGCAACCCGAATCCATATACCAAATGGACTTTGCCTGAAAAACACATAAATTCATAAAATGAAAAACTATATGCATTCAAACACATCCATTTTTTAATTCACAATCAAACCGTGTTCTGAACCAAGATGTTCAGAAAACATGATGAGTTAAGACCGGGTCCTGGGCTGTGTGCACAGAAGCCAAACGTGTCGGTTTAAGCACAACCGACAAGCAAAAGAACGGGTCCTAGTCTAAGGTAACTAGAAGCCATTTCTTTGAAGCACGGGTCTTGATCAGAAGTAACCAAGAACCATCTGCATTAAGATCACACAACCTTGGGTACCCACCTCAATATGGGTCCCTTTTCGTTAGGATTTCCAATTTTTATATGGCACGTGTACAGTTTTAGAATCCCAATTAGCATTTGTGTGTGGTCCGGATGCACAACCCTTTGGAATCCATTGAAGATTGGATTTATTGCATTTTGGAACCTTAGGCGCTGAAATTGCCTTTGGTTTTTGTCTTTTTGAGACCTTTTTGACCGTTGCTTTGGTTTTAGGCCTTGGCAACGGACAAATCTCAATTTTGTTTGAGGCCGATGATGCATTATTTTTTGTTTTCTTTTTCCGAATACGTTTAACAGGATATGGCAGGAAAGCATTCATTTCAGGAACCTGTCGTCTATATCGAGTTGGACACAGATTAAATAAATCACTGAAAGAGTACTTTAAAGGAACAACAGAATTCGGTACAACATTACAAGCATTGTCACACACATTGTTACATAAATTGTCTTTAGAGATTACAGACATCCTATCTCTAGTAACAAATTCATTTGGCATTAAAGCCTTCTTCACTAAAAAACCTGTAAAATCCAACATGGTGGTTTTTGGGACTCTCCTTATATGATCTGTAGGAACAAAACGATTAGAGTCAGTAAGCATGGAAGATTTAGACTTCACAGAATTTTCTTTTTGGTGGTGAGTGGGTTTCTTAAAAGACTTGGATTTGATCTGAGTCTTTTTTGGAACCTTATTTTTGAAAACTTTTGAACACTCACCTTTGAAAATGACAGAAGAAGATTCAGCTTTAGCCTTACCTTTATTTGATGACACACATGGAATTTTTATGGAATGATAAAGTGTTTGTTCTTTTGAAAGATCTTTCAATTTTTGTGAAACCATTTCAAAATTTTCTCTGTAGACAGTAACTTCCACAGATTGTTGAAAAGATTGATTACCAATTCTTCTTCTCTCTTAAGAAGAGCATCTTGAAGATCAAGTGCTTTCTCTTAAGACGACTTCAATTCCTTTTCTAAAATAGTGATTTGTTGTTGAAGAACTTTTGCAGGAATATAAAGTTGAGGAGTTGATTTTACGGTTTCAGTTTTCAATTCAGCTTCTGAATAAGTTGACAAGAGATCTTCCTCTAAAGTGGGTACTCTAGAAGAATAACTCTCGTTAAGTTCTTCATATTGAAAAGAAATTTCTTTATCTTTACGAGCGACACGTTTCTCATTTTCTTGGTTTAAAACTTCTTTTGATGACTCAAAAAAGAAAGATTTAAGACTGGCTCCCATATAATTCATGTCATAACATACAGGTAAAACATTTTGTGCTTTTTCCAAATATTTAGGATTTTTCTTGTTTAGAATGGTAAAACCTATTTTCTTTGGGCTGATTTAAATGGATAGTTTGTTCTGTTTGACCCCTTTTTAAAAACGCATCGTCAAGGGTCTTTATTCTTGAGTACAAACTTATCCTTTCTTCTTCAATCATTTTGTATTTTTCTAAACTGTCTATATTTTCCATATTTACCACATCTAATTGTTTTGTAAGAACAGAAATTTCTTCTTTTAAAAAGAGTTTTTCTTTTGAAAACGTTTCCATGCAAGATTCAAGATATATATTCGTATCCTGAACATCTACTTTTTCTATTAACATCTGTTTTATAACATTATGATTAGCTAACCACTTTGAATGATATAATTCAGATGATTCTTTCAGAGTTTGAGCTTGATGTTCAGCCTGTACACACCTTGCAGTTTCAGCATTTAATCTAGCTTGTAGATCAAGAATATGTGTGTGCAGTGTACATTCATTATCTACAAATAATTTATTTACATGTGCAGGAATGTAACAGGAATATACCTCATTGGACTCAGAACCGGATGTGGAGCATTCGGGATCGTTGGTTGTAGCCATCAGACATGCTGGTGGATTTTTCAGCGTCTCCCCCTCAGCAGCATGATCTGAATTGTCAGCAGTGGAAACAACACAGTTCTCCAACCCCATACGATCAACCATGTAACAATTCTTGCCCTTGTCATCCTCGTCTTCAGAATCTTCAGCATCCCAGTAGTCTTCCTGGGCGACGAGGGCTAACGCATCCGTTCTCTTCTTGGCGGCCTCAAGCTTTCTCTCGTAGTATGCAACGTCTCTGTCGAAATTGTTCTTACATTCCCTAGCGAAGTGGCCCGGTTTGCCACACATGTAACAGAGACGTTCATCTGCGGCCTTCGGCTCATCTGCTCTCGGCCTTTCCTCTCTTCTTTCGGACGGCCTCTTATTGGCCCGGCGATGCTCTCGGCTGTCATCACGCCTCCTGTCCCTTCGTTCGGGCTCTCTCCTCTCATCCCGGCGGTCATCCCTACGATCATCCCTTCGATCGTCCCGCCTGTCGTCCCTGCGATCATCACGCCTATCATCTCGCCTTTCATAACGGCGATCATCTCGATAGTCGCGTCTATCGTCATATCTGCGATCATCCCGATCATCCCTACGGTATTCATCCCTTCGATAGTCATCGCGTCGGTCATCCCTTCTGTCATCTGAGTACCTCCGTGGACCGGTGTCATAACGGAGTTGATTGTTAGTCTTGTTGGAGAACCGTCGCTGTTGGAGACGGTTGGTCCACAAGGCTATCTGTTCCTGTATCGAAGCTTCTTCCTCATCATAGACCTCACGCGGAGGAGAAGCATACCTGTACTGTGACGACGAAGAACCTGGAGCAAAAGATGGTGTCGGAATCTGCGTGTTAGTGATCAAGGCTAGAGAATCATTTGGTTTCAACCCGGTGTTGGCTGATAGCAGGAGAGAGGCCAATTGATTTGCCATCAGCTTTTGTTGATCCACATCCCCTTGATATTTCTTGAGCTCCTTAAAGACGACATTGATTGGTACCTCAGGAATTTTCAGGACTCGTTTCGTGGCCCGACATGCAAGCTACCACTCGGGGGCTAAGGCTGAAAAGAACTGGATGTTGATGTCATCCCTATCCGTCTTGATGTGCAGTTTGTTCAACTCGTTAAGGACTGCACAGAACCTGGTGAAAGTGGCTTGCAGAGATTCCCCGTCTTTGGCGCGGAATTCCGTAAACTTAGCCTTTGCCTCCTCGATTTTGGCACGATCATCGAGATCTACCCCCAGCATTTGGACTTCCAACTCGTCCCACATTTCTTTTGCAGACATTTTGCTGTCTACACCAACCAGAATATCAGTGGGGAGGGCTTGATAGATCAGATATTCTGCCCTCTTGTCAGCGTGTTGTCGGTCTCTCTCGGCGTCATTTGCCGGTTCTCTTTCAACCTTAGAGGCTTGGACAGGGGGGTCAGCCTTAGGTCGGGCTGCTATCTCCCGATAGTAGATTACGGGTCCTTCGGATATGGACTGAAGCATCAAATTCCCGAGCGGTTGCATTCCAACGAACTTAAGGAACCGGGATTTCCATTGTTCATACTCATCGGGATAGAGAACTGGTGGTCTGTTCTCAGATCCGAGTACGAGAGCTTCGCGAGACATTATGATGATGGGTGCTGATTAAAAATGAAGATCTTAAAGGTGGAAACTGGACACGGATGGGCTGGACTTAAGACAGATAGATCTGAATTCGGATGAAAGTGAAATTCGGATGAAATGGGTTCGGATGAACAGTGTTTCGGATGGCAAGATCGAATTCGGATAGGTTGGATTTCGGATGGTGGAACCGAATTCGGATGGGATGATTTCGGATGGATGAAGCAATTCGGATGGGAACCTACTTCGGGTGAACAGTAATTCGGATGGAATCCTATTTCGGATGAACAGTGATGCGGGTGGGGACCTAATTCGGATGAACTGCAATTTCGGATGAACTTGGTTTCGGATGGAACTAAGGGACCGAATTCGGATGGACCGAATTTGGATGAACAGTGGACAAGGTATGTCCAGGTGGGGACCGAATTCGGATGGTCCGAGATGGGTATGGTCCGAAATTTGAAAAAATTTAAATACAAGTCCCAAATGGAAAAATGAAAAGCCTGATCGGAACTTCGGATGGTCCGAAGTTCGGATGGGACCGAAGTGGGGTCCGAAATAGGCAGATGGGGGGTCCGAAATGCACTTAAATATGGTCCGAATTGGACCGAAGTGGGGTCCGAATTAGGGTGATGTGTGGTCCGAAATTGGTGCCTAAGTGGTCCGAAATGCTACAGTAAGGGATCCGAAATACAGCAGGTTTTTTAAGTTTTCTAAGGCAAAACTGAGCAGAATTCGTAGTTTTCAGTTTTAAAGCCTAAAAAAACAGTTCTAAATGATTTATAACTATTTTAAACACTTTTGGTGATTTAAAATAACCTAAAAACACTTAAAAACAGCATAGAACAAGTTAAAAAACCCACTAAAAACCCATATTTTCAAACTTAAGAAAATGTCCGATTTTTGATGATTTTAACAGAGATATGGAACTGAATGAGCTTAAAATCAATAGAGGATGATAATGTGGTGATTATATGACTGTTATAACACAAGAAACACAGAAAAATAGAGGAAAATGAAGTTCTAACCGAATGGAGATGAAGAACACGAAGAACACTATGAAAACCCAGCAGAATCCGAAGCTTTCAGTTGAAATCCACCTTTCTGAGCTCTGATACCAATTGTAATATGTAATCCCGTAAATATTTCAGCACCTTTAATGTTTCTTATCAATCGCAAGAAAAATCAATGCTCAATAATTGTGAAATGATGAAGAAAGACAAAGAGAATGTTGGGAGAATATGAATGCAAAGTGGCGGCTGAATATTTTCTCAATGTCAACCGTGTGAAACATTTAGAAACCCTAGGAGCCTATTTCTAGGCTCCTTTAATTAAGTTTTACATAATGGCAACTTTGGCCCCTTGACTATTACAAAGAAATAAACTACATGGAAATAAATACAAGACAAAATACAAAGACAATAATTATTACAAAACAACTCCCTATGATCGAAATAAAATATCTAACACATTTTTCTCTCACCCTTTCTCTCCCTCCACCACCGGACTCTCTCACTCTTCTTTCTCCCTCAAATTTCCGGCCAACATCTTCTACCTCTCCCTTTCTCGGCTTGCAAGATCACACCACCACTGTCGCACGCATCGGCAACCACCACCGTCGGCAACCACTATGCCTCTCTCTATCTCCCTCTTCCTCGACAACCACCACCGTCACATGCCGCCGCCGACATGACAATGAACACGATGATGAATGACGATGATGATGAACGATGAATGATGTCGATGAACGAAGATAGTGAAAGATATACGATGATGATGAATAATGGATAAAGAACGATGATGATGAACAGTAATATTCACTATGCGTATATTTATGAACGATGAACGAAGAAGATGAATGATGAACACGATGCATAGATGAATTTGTATATTTTCTTTTGATAAATGTGTCTTTTTGAACACGATGCATAGATGAACACGATAAACGATGAAATACATCGTTCACTATCATCTTTTTTGAATTTTTGTAGTTTTTGTTAAGTTTGGAAGTGTATCAGTATTAAGTATTTATTATTTGTTAAAGGGCAAATTTTACAATAAAGGTAATGTAAATTTTTTAGGCCAAGAAAGATAATATAAAATTCAAATTTGACAAAAAAGGGTATCGATGACCAATTAAGAAGGTAAATTTTTAATTTTATGCTCCCTTTTCTCGTAAAATAATAATATTTTATTATCTTTCTTGGCTTAAAATTTAAATTTTATGTCCTTTCTCGGGCAAAATAGAATATTATATTATCTTTCTCGGCAAAAACAATTTTACAATAGCTTTATTATCAAATTTTGTATTTTATCTTACCTTTCTTGGTAATTTTTCCTTTGTTAAAATATTAAATTTTATGAAATATCCACATTCCCCGAAATGCCCTTTTTTGTTTGTTCCGACAATATACAAGATACATAAATTTGTTCAACTATTTACCATTTTCTCATTAATGTAATCCATACAATTTTTTGATCTAATGGATGATATAAGTTCTTTTGTACCTTGATGAATAAAAGTTCCTCACTGAACCTCTATATATATATATATATATATATATATATATATATATATATATATATATATATATATATATATATATATATATATATATATATATATACATATATATATATATATCTGTGTGTGTGTGTCTCTGTGTGTGTATATATATATATATATATATATATATATATATATATATATATCTATATATATATATATATATATATATATATATATATATAAATATTATGTGTGTGTGTGTATATATATATATATATATATATATATATATATATATATATATATATATATATATATGTATATATACATGTATGAATATGTATATGTATATGTATATGTATGTATATGTATATATAGATATACATATAGATAGATATACATACATATATATATATATGTATGTGTGTGTCTATATATATATGTATATGTGTATATATATACATATATATATGTATATATATATACTAGTTTTGTACCCGCGCAAAGCGGCGGCGACAACAATTTAATTATTTGGTTAACATGTTCCTTCAATAACACATTATTCTTCCAAAGATATTTCAGCAGAATGTGGATGAGATTTCAGTCTCGCAACACCAAAAAAAGAATCAAATATTAGAAACCATTAGAACAACAAAAATTAAATATTAGAAACCATGAAAAACCAAGCTCATATTAAAGAAGTACCAAGTTCAAGTCCCACCAATTTCAATTTCCTTGAGGATACCTGCCCCTGTCCTTGGATAGATGGTTTGTCTGGTCCCATGGGTTTGTGGGGTATTCATGGGTATATACCCATTTATATAACACAACTCACAAGGCAGAGCAAGACGGTGTAATTTTCTGTGAAAGAAGATCAGAGGTAGCTGAAGAAGTAGAACTTTGACAGATAAACTGGTGGCTTTATCACCGTATTGAAATGGTCGATGGTGTCTTTAGCAAAAAAAAAAAAAAATGAGCTAGGCTACTAATGTCAAATGCACGCTCCCTCCAATATTGTAACTTGTCCAATGAAAACGTTCTCAATGCCGCGACTTTGCATAATAAAGCTGAAAACCATAGGTAAGGTATTACAAGTCAAATAGTTAATTAACCAGATTCTCTTTTTCTAAAATATACGTACAAATTCTTCAATCCATATGTCCAAATAACATATAGCTGAAATAGAGTACTTTAGGTACTTGCATACTGCAATAATGGAGTAAGTGTAGCCAGGTGCCCCGAACGTCTCTTCGTTTGATTTAATAATCGAACCCAAGCATGCCCCAACTAATAATAAGATGAGATAGTCTACTAATTGTAGCTTAGATTCTCGTAACCGCTGCTTAGCAATCCTGAGAAAATATCGACATCGGAAAAAGGAATTATATAAGGAATATTACAATTGAGGAACGAAGTGCTTCACAATGACCCTAACCTTCCAAGGATGTATCGGTACTGCAGGAGAATTCCTGGAGTTCTACGATTGGATAAGTCCTTTATTCGCAATAATTTATGGTGTATAACATCTCTTCGTACTTCCACATTAAACTTTATATCCTGCCAAATTTCCCCAAAATCCATTAAAAATCATGAATATAAAACCAGAATCCATTAAAGATATCAAGAACCATAAAGTAATTCCATACATTCCATTTTCCAACAGTTGTAGAATCAGTAAAATGCATCCAATAAGCAAAGTCAGGTTCCATATTACAAATTTTAATTTCTCTTGAGACAACAGAACGTGTGATAAAATTTATGAATTGGTAAAAATGTTATATACTATTACCTTTAAATCATCAAACTTATACCACGTATTAGGTGCAGAACTAATGTAACAATAATAATGACCACAACAAGATGGAAATGTTGCATGTACAACAACTGCATATAGTTTGTAATTCATGTCCACCTGTACAAGGAGAGAGGGTAAGAACATCAAGCTTTTCATCCCTTTTAATGTTGGAACAGCAACACTAAAAGCTGTCATTGCTAAATATATAAGAAAAACTTCTGAAATAAAAAAATCGAAGAATGAAACTCAAATCATTACTTTGTTTGCGACATGTATAGGGTTGCAAGTCCAATTCCAGAAAAATTCAACATGCTTGTCAATTTTCTCAACATAAGAGCCATTGTTTTAAAATCTCTTTAAAGGGAAAGCACATATAGGTGGAATCTGATCCAGCATAAGCTGTTTCTCGATAGACACTTTTTTCTAAAGTAAACTTCATGTCTTCATCATCAATGTGCTCAACTTTTGTAAATGACTCAAGGGCAGTTGAAAGGTGGTTTGCATCATCAATCTCCAAACTGAGATCAACTGAATGCTCGTAGGTATCAGATATATGATTGCAGTTGCAACACCTTAGCTGGAATCCATATCACAAACAGAGAATATGATTGAGCAATAAAGATATCAAATCCATACCCAAAAACATAAGAAAATCAATGAGTAAGGTTAAACACTCGAAGTTCCTTACTTTGCTAACAACACAACCTCCAAAGACTTTCTTGACTAAATTGTCACTTTCTGAGATGAAAGCAACATCCTTTGCTTTTAAATTGCTTAAATAACTTTCTAGTCTATCCAAAAAGCATTGAAAAAATTCATGAGCATCTTTCTACTGAAATCTTCGGAATGATGATGAAAAGTCTTGAAGTCATATGGTCAAGAACAACAAATATATTGAAGAACATATTGCAAATCCATACCTAAATGAAAGAAAAATGAAAGAAAAAAAAATGAAACACATCTTGACTAGGTGATTAGCATAGCAGTAGCTATATAATAGTTCGACAACCTCTTCAAACTTGTAGCAAATCAAAATACAAATAAATAAAGTTGAGTGTTTGTAGCAACACAAGAGACATCTACCTGCTTGATTGACAATTTTGCATATATTTGATTGAGAGTGTTGAGCAACGAAAGTAAATACAAAAGTAACAAGCACGTATTCCTTATCTGCCATGGTAAGTTGAGAACGAACCAAACACTGAGAAAGAGCAAGAAAGTTTAACTTTATGCATTAGGAATTATTCAAATCCATTTTAATGCGTTTATAACTGTTGAAAATGTTAAATTATTAGGCAGTTTTTGTTATATCAAACACCATGAAGGTTTCATGGTCCCAATATTTCAAGCAACCACCTGCACTAAAATGCACATAATTGCTTATGGACAAAAAACAGAAATACAACGAAACTACAACACAAAATAATATAGCATTAATGGATGACATCCACTTAACTTTGATCGATAAACCAGAACCGTTTAATCTTGCACTTTTTGCATGTTCTTGATCAAACGTTGCAAGTTGCTAGTTTGGTGTCTTGTTATATAAATGACCTTACAAGTTAAAGACATCAGTCTATCAATAGCATCACACTCTTAATGCTATGAAATGTTTAAGGTTGAAACTGCAAATTGTCTCAATTAACTCAACCTACCACAAGTTCTAAAAAACCAACACCCCTGCCATCATCATTCTTCCACTATCGTTGCCTCATCATTGATATGATCCTTGTGTCCTTATTATCCTCTAAATTTCAGCTACAAGTATATGGTGTTAAGTGAAGACGTGTATAGACGAATTCATCAAGAGATGGGTAACAGCAAGGCTTATAAGCTTGCCACACTTGCATAAAGATCCCACAGAAGAATGATCCATGTCTAGAGGGACCTGATCAGGAACTGAAAAAATCCATAACCGTACCAATGAAGAAGTTAAATAGCACAAGGAGTTGAGCCTTTTCAATAACCATCAAACCGAAAGGGTAAATCTGAACCATTGATAAGCAGCATCACAATATAGATCATTAGAGAAACCCCAATCTTTCTCAATCACACAACCTAAATAATCAGCACGACAGCAAATTAAGAAGTTAGAACATGTAAAAATCCAAACAAAACCATGCACCAGCAGGCAACCGAGACCAACTTTAGCAGTTGCTGAGATCCATAAAATCACAGCCAAATGAGTAAATAAGTCCAACTTATGCCACAAAGCATAACTACTACACCAACAGCAATAAAGGACAGCAACAGGAGACTCAAAAAAGACAGATTCCCTCGAATTAAGCAGGGACAGAACAGATTGTTGCCAACAGAACCAGACTTGCAAACTTTTAAAAACATGCAAAGCCACTTATGGCTTTGTCTACTAGAATCCACTGATTCAGCTTGTGCCATTCAAAATAAGCAAAATACCAGTCCAGCAGGTAATATTAATCCTTGGACAATACTCGAGAGAGACCCCAGCAGCGCCAACAATAAGAGAATCCATCTAGTCATATATATGTCAGTTAAAGGAACCGAGAGGAGATGCAACCATTGAATGAAATAGGAACAACACAAAGGCCCCTATTGTTGAGTTCAAGCCTTGCATTCAGAACAATAATTAAACTAATCCAGATCAATTCTAGACATCATCAAAACCAAGATATTTAATCATATTATCCCGTGACCAAAGTCCTATCATGATAACAACACCCACAAACCAAGCCCCAAAGTCCCAAAAACATGAAAACTCATCTGGTCATACAAAAGACAGTCGTTGAACCAGAAGTAATACAACGAGGGAACCAAAAGGAAATGCAGCCTTTGAAATAAACAAAATTGTCACAAGGGCCTAGCCATCTTGGAAATATTATTAAGATCAATCCTTCTATTCATAGTAAACTAAAAGTTAAACCGGATCCAATTCCAGACATCTTCAAAAGCAAGAGAATAAACCATATAATTCAAGAACCAAACTTCAATGATTATAAAAGCAACCACAAGAAATTTGAAAATCATGCAGGAACATATAGGAAGAGAGCAAGACCAACAGCAAGTACCAGAAGCCCTTAAAATATAAATTATCATCTGAACATAGTTGGGCTCAAAGCATTGCAGATCAAAATAACTTAGAGATATAGGAGCGTCAATTCCAATTGTAAAAAGACTAAAATAAAGATAATTAATTTTCATCAGCAGGCTTGAAAAAATTTGAAGAATCGGTATCATTCTGCTTCCTCCTTGTAGCTCTCCTTTTCTATAGACCAGAAGGCATAGTTGTACTTTAATCATATTTCAAAAAACATTAACTCATTGATGTCTTCTACCGCTATGATTCCACACTCACTGTATTGTAGCTTGTTGGGACATGCGCCTTTTGAACCAAAAATATCAACATTTTCCCAAACCCACTTTGTGTTCCACTCCATATCTATCTGGAAAACAATTTCCTTCACACTGAGAAATTGCAATGAGTTTCTATTCGAGAAGCCATTACAAAAAGTATACTTTTTTCTCTATCTTGGAAGATAAATGAAATCCAAGATCTCATTCAATGGACAGAAAGTATATGGGGCTCAGTTCCCAACAATATAATGTGATGCAAATATATCAAAAGATATTCAATTTAATAGGTCAAGTAAAAGTGCAAAGCAAGGCGTGTCCAAGTTATAACAAACAAGAAAACCCAAACCCTAAAATAATTCTAAATCCAAACCATAAAAAGAAAAAAAAACACTGCTTTACCATTTAACTTCCTTTGCCCCAGGTTTACAAGGAAAAAAACATCTTTTGCCTCCACAAATGAATTCCTTTACCCATAATAGTACCTCCACCGCCATCTCCAACAAGTCAATCAAAGCCAGCTTTCTCGTTCTTCGAAGGCTTGAATAAGTATGTTGCGGCACAAGCAATGCAACAACGACAAGCATGAGGAGAAACAAAGCCCACCACCACGAATAAATCGTCATCACTTCTCAATCTGAAACCGTCAACTTCAGAAGTCGAAAATCAAAGAGTAGCATCATCATCAGTCCTCAGCCACATGATAAAGAATCTAGAGAAAAAAGTCAAGGGTTCTCGAGAAGGGTTGAGAGATATAGAAGCCTAGAAGGTGGTTCTCAAGAAAGGTGAGAGAGGGAGACGAAATAGACAGTGTACTGGTGGTGGTGACGGCCAACTGGATATGATGTATCAGCATTTTCTTGATAACACAATTTATTTTCTCAAGAAAACCTTTACTCTTCTTCATGAATCTGCATGTGTCGAGATACAAAAAGCAATGATTAAATTTTAAAATTATCAGCAATAAGTTGTTCATTAAGCTTTTTGAGTAGTACACCATGCATTAAAGACTTGTAAGTCTTAAAATTCAAGATTTATGTAATACTTTATTGTACCTTATGCATGAAAACTTGTAAAAAGCTAAATGCTTTATTAGCAGTAAAGTTAAAGACATAAGATGTGGATCCTATATGCACCATTTAACTTTAAGCATTAAAATGAACCAATGATAGATTGCCAAGTAAGCGTTAGCCATAATCAATTATTTAAGTGTATTTTTGTCAATATGAAAATATTTACTTTTTTTATCCTTTAGGTAGTTATGTTAATCATTAATAGACGGATGAATATATTAATTCCGTTTTTTGTGCTTTAAATGATTTACTCAAATATTTTCTAGCAATCGTTACATTTATTTGCAAAACCATCATGAATTGTGGTAACAAAACATGCATTGTATGCATTTATAATAAACACATTGCCTTCATTTATGATAAACACATTGCATTCAAAAAGTTCAATACATTCATTGGAATATCAGTTATATTACGAGATCAACGCATCCATTGCATTCATTAGCGTTCATAAAGCAATCAAATCAAAGACTCAATCTTTTTTTTTTTTTTTTTGAATTACAACATAAACGATTTCTTTTAATTCTATTTTAAATTCCTTGTTCTTAGGATTCACATACCGTTTTTTGTATTTGGGGAAGGTGTGAGAATTTTTTCATCCCAAAAATACCATTTTTTCTTTTAAATAATCTTAATAATCTTATTCTTATGTTGCTGACATGTTATAATTTTATCATTATACATATACATACATACATATATATAATATATATATACAGGGCCGTCTCTAAGATTTTGGAGGCCCTGTGCAAAAACTATAAAAGAGGCCTCAATTCGTTTTTTTCTTTTTACGTTTTTTATAACCAGACTCGTGTTTTCTCATCCTAGAAGACATAAAAATTTATAAAACGATTAGAAAAAGATTGAAATAATGAGAAGACACAACCTGAGGGGTCTCTGTCCACTGTCCACTGTCCGTACTAGCAACTAGCAAATCGCATTCGCAATGAGGGGCCTCCGGCCTCTGCGGCTTCTGTTTGATCCGAAGAGATTCAACTTAACCATAAACCAAGTAACCAGAAATCAACATGCCAATAGAAGTATAATCAGAATTCTGAAGACAGAAATCAAATCAGAAGATTTCAAAAAATTCCGAATAAGAATATTTCTTATTCAAATCAGAAGATTTCTGAAATCAAATCATAAGATTGAAGTATAGTCTGCGAATGAAATTGAAAATTCCGTATCTAACTTTGTTTTTTTGTATATGACCAAACTTTGTCAAATAAGAATGATTGAATGAAATTGATAAAACGATTACTCACCATTGCGATTTGCGATTTGCGAGGAGGCAGACTCTGCGATGTGCGATACGAGGTCGAGGAGCGGAGGAGACGAGGAGGCGAGTCTGGCAGACGTAGAGGTGAGAGCCTGAGAGGCCCCTTGTGGCCTTGACGCCTCGTGGAACTCAAATGACGGCGGCACTCTCCATTTTCGCACTGCCTCACGATCTGTCCATGATTCTATCTCAGCGATGCAAGCCGTCAAGGGCAATTGGGCAAGGGTTGTGCTGGGCTTACTTTCTCTCAAACATACATACCCTAAAAAAAAATTTTTGAGGCCCTCTCCAATTATGGGCCCTGGGCAGAGGCCCACACTGCCCCCCTTGATCACCGGCCCTGCTTTCTCTCAAACATACATACCCTAAAAAAATTTTTTTGAGGCCCTCTCCAATTATGGGCCCTGGGCAGAGGCCCACACTGCCCCCCTTGATCACCGGCCCTGTATGTATGTGTATATATATGTATGTGTATATATATATATATATATATATATATATATATATATATATATATATATATACACACACACACACACACGAAATTAATATTATGGAATCTGTAGTTTCGTTTTATACCAAAAAAAGGGTTTGTGTAAAAAGCAGAATAATTTTTCAATAAATTATCAAAGGGTTTGTATTGATAAAATTCATATGTATTTTATACTGATTTTAAAACAGAATAACATTGACTTTAAAAGTCAAACAGGTAGAATATGGTTTATCAATGTGGACCTAATGCCAATTTATTGCTTATACTATGATATCTATATAATAGTTATAACTATAGGAACTTAATGGCAGTTGATAGTTAACAACTGAAACCGAAAAGGTGTGACTATCAACGAACGAACATGACTTTTCATGAAAGATTGCAATGGTTCGTTGAAAGGTCGCAACGATTCTTTGTCTATATATATTGGTATCATGTAACAGATTTACTAAGTCTCTTGTAAAGATTTCAATCAATAATACGATTTATATTTCGGTAACCTTCATGAATTATTTGTAATCAACAGATTAGGAACAACAATTGGTATCAAAGCATAGACTGGTTGGTTACCCGGAAAAAGAACGATACCAACCATAAATACTACGGCAGTGGAATACGGTAAATAGGAAGAATGAAACTTACCTTGAAATCGATTGGAAAAACGTCGGCGATGGTGGCGCAACCGGAATCAAGATAACCGGCGGAAGTTGCATACGGGAACGAAAATTTCAATCACACTCTGGAGAAGAGGAACAACCGATTGAACGAATTGAATTGCAATAGAGACGAAACTTCAATCATACTCTCGAAGAATTTGGTGGAACAACCGATTAAAGGATTTGCAAACTTCGATCACACTCTTGAAGAAGGAATTAATCGATCGAAACGTTAGGAATCACAAAGAACCGATTGGTTGCATGACAAGAAAAAGCGATTCGGTTGACAGAAGAAGCATCGTTTGGTGGAAAACGTTTCATAAAGGGCTGCGATTTTTGGTAGAGAAGAAACGACGGCGTATGAAAAAAAAGGTTCAAATTGAATTTTGACTTTGTTCGGTGACTGCGTACAAAAGAAACAACAATTGTGTTTGTTTTCTTTCGGTGAAGGGCGTGCAACAAAAAAAAAAAAAACAATTTGATTTTTCTCATGAAAAAAGGGGATTGGATTTTCTTTTGGTTTCGATACTAGTTTATTAACCCGTGTATTACATGGATAACTTTAATAAATTTGTTTATATAAACTTAAGAGTAAAGATTAATATTCAAGCTTTAAATACTAATGATATTTAATATATCTTATTTAATTAATTTATGTATAAATCATTTAAACAAAAAAAGTAATCATTAATAACTTTTAAGATTATTATTATAATTTTTATATTATTATAATTATTAATTGAAAAATCTTTTAAATATTGTTTGTTGAGATTTTGTAGGATTTAAGTATCTAACCATAATATCATCATAAAAGTAATTTGTTTTAAAATTTTTAATTTAATCTTGAAATAATAATTAACATTTGTCATTAGTAGAAGGTGGCACTTGACATCATTAGAAGATAACAAATGTCAATTTAGTTATTCTTTTAATAGTATTTATAGGTTGTTCAAAGAAAAGGTTTTTAAAATTTTCTATTTGGACAATTTATTTTAAACAAAACATACTTCAAAATTTGGGGCTTAAAATACTTTTAATGGATCGACAAGAGAATGACATTTGTAATTTGAAAACAGTAGAAACGCATGTTTACAAACTTTGATGATTCGATTTCAAACACTCCATATGAGGGAGGACAATACGTTGGATGCTTTTACCGCTAAACTAAACGACTTTGCCACCAAGGTAAGAGAATTAGGAAAAACTTTGGACTAACCGTTACTTGTACGAAAACTATTGGATTCAATGCCAAATCGGTTCATTCAAATAGTGGCATCCGTAAAATAAAAATATGATCTAGATGAGGTTAACTTAGATGAGATCATTGGAAAACTGAAAGCCCATGAGGAAAGAATAAAACTCATAAAAGGCGGATAAGGTGAAATCTAGGATAATTTATTATTCGCACGAGGGAACACTCAGGAAAAGGAAGACGACTCGGTAATCGTGGACGTGGTAGGTCCAACTTTTCACGAGGAAACTGGCAAGAGAACAGAAATAAACAAGACTCGAAAGAGGAAGGCTCAACTCACAAAGTAAGAATAACCACTAAGTGGAACAAGCAAGTGAGAGACATGAGCAAAGTAAAATGTCAGAAATGCAGAAACTTTGGACATTACAGAAAAGACTACGATGAACTGCCGACAATGCAGGAACAATCAATCTTATTCAAAGAGACGAAGAGCCATCACTGTTAATGGCAACACACAAAACTGAACATGAAGAGGTACTGTTAAATTAAAGACAATTTCAACCTGGAGAATATGCTTGTTAAATATTAAATTTCAATCCTGTGGGTTCTATTTTGTAATAAATAGTTGTATTTTATTTCCATGTTATAGCTTTTCTTTTATTTGTAAGTTGTTTCGTTTATTTAGAAGTTGAGGGGTATAGTTTGTAAACCCTTCAAAGTTGCTTACACTTAAAGGAAACTTTGCCCAGGGCTTCCCAACTTTTTGCCATTATTCACAATTTCAATTGAAAAAGCGGCGGCTCCTTTTTCCTTATTCTCTAACAGTGTTCAACAAAGATTGAGTGATTATTCTATTTGTTCATCGATTTTATTATAGTTTATTGTATGTGAGTGCAAGATTGTTGATTGAGACTACTTTAACAATTGGTATCAGAGCCAAAGACGTGGATTTCAACTGATTTCCTAGGTGTTCATTGTGTTCATTGTAAAAACTCACTATTTTTACCCTCAATCTGAATTAAATCGACTGTTTCTCCATGCTTTAATACCTCATAATCATTGATAATTATTATAGTATCCATTTCGAGCATTTTCGTTCAATTGTTACTTGATTTAATAGGTTCTTTTGTTAAAAATCCGATTTGCGTGTTCTTCGTCTTTTCTCTCGGTTTTTGCTTAAAAATCATAGATTTTGGGTGTTTTTGGCTACTTGTGTTTTACAAAACTTGTTTCTAAATTCGAAAACGAGCAGTTAGGAATTATTTTTAAGCTTTAAATCACATTTTTATAAACTCTGGGGTTTTGTTCTTCATTTTGAACTGTTTGATTAATTCTGCCAAATTTTTTCTAAGTTCAATCTCGGATCCAATTTCGGTTAATGTCGGTTCAAATTTCGGGTGACCCTATCTCATATCAAAAAGTAGTTCGGGCCTCACATCCGAATATCAATTTATCCAAAAGTGATTATAATCCATCCGAATTTCGGATCATCCGTATTTCGGATCTTCTAAACCAATTGTTCTTTATTTTTCATTATCTATCCAAACTTCAGATCACTTCACCCGAAATACAAAACCATACAAATTTCGGATCATTCACCCGAAATCGCATACATCTGACTTTCGGTTCACCCACTTGAAACACCAATCATCCGAATCTCGCACCTTTCCTCCACCCGAATTTCAGCCCACCCGAATTTCAGATATTTCACCTAACATATCTGTTTCCACTTACAAAGATCTTTTTCAAAATCAGCACTCATTATCCAAATCATCATGTCAAGAGAAGCTCTTGTCCTTGGATTAGAGAACAGATCACCAGTTCTCTATCCCGACGAATATGAGCAATGGAAGAAGCGGTTTCTAAAGTTCATCAGCATGCAGCCCATGAGTTAACTCATGATCCAATCCATAAATGTGGGACCCGTTATCTTTTACGCTGAAATTCCAGCAGTTACAAATGCTACTTCTCCAATTCCAGCAACATTGGAAGTTCATGGACCTAAGGATGATAGAGAGAAAGAGAGACAAGCAGCAGCTTACAGGGTAGAATACCTTCACTATCAAGCCCTTCCCACTGATATTCTCGTCGGTTTTGACAGCAAAATGTCTGAAAAAAAATGTGGGACGAACTGGAGATGCAAATGCTTGGGGCAGACCTGAATGATAGGGCCAAAGTTAAAGAGGCCAAGGCCAAATTCTTTGAATTCCGGGCTAAGGATGGAGAATCCATTCAAAGCACTTTTACCAGACTCTGCACTAATCTAAATGAGTTAAACAAGTTGCACATCAAAAAGGAACGAGATGACATTAACATCCAGTTCTTATCTTCTCTGGCTCTAAAAGGGGCACTGACTAGTAGAGCAACTAAAAGAGCTCTGGATATCACTGACGTCCCCATAAATGTGGTGTTTAATGATCTCAAGGAATACCATGTAGATGTGGACGTTCACAAATAGATGGCCAACACTCTGGCTTCTCTATTGCTGACTGTCAACCAAACTGAAAAACCCACAGATTCACTGGCTTTACTTACAAACAAAAAACACATTCCTAAATCACAACCAAACCATTCACTCTTCCCCTACTACAACCATATCGGTTCCTCCTCTCAATATCCATATGCCATACCCCAAATGCCTAAGCCTCTGGGGTGCTAAAGAGGCTGACATTCATGAACAAATGACCTTCTTATTGAATCGCCTTCAGCAAAAGCGTTTCTATCAGAGTAAGATATAAGGTCGCCTGCCTACGGATCCTATCTTGACACGACGCCGTCCAACGAGTGCGGAATCCTCGTTAGCGGTTTGACGGAAAGACCACGTACACGAAACACGGAGACACACACGATGATAGACGAACACTAAACGCTCCGAAACATGATTCTCTCCAAGAACAAACACAAAATTGCCTTGCAAGTTCGAGATCGCCTCTGCCTTAATCTCTGCTCAAAGTCTGCAAAAGTTTCGTTCACCCGGATGCTCTGTTTGCTCTCAAGTTCGTGAGAACCTCTGAGTCGTCAAAGATCCCTAATTTCACAATGAAAAGTTCAATATATAGACGACAAGTTTGTGTAGACGCTCCTCACGAACTTATTCTCACTAAGTTCAAACTCTACCCTTTGAACTTATTCTTGAACTTATCTTTGAACTTGTTCTTGAACTTATCTATGAACTTGTTCTTGAACTTATCTTTGAACTTGTTCTAGAACTTAATATGACAGTCTAGAACTTACCATGCAAATGTAAACATCATACACAATCATGATATCAATAACAAAACTAGACTGTTGTCGTCACACCGGATGTACCAACATAAGACCAATAATCAACTAAGATATGACACTGGCCCACGTAGGTGTCACACCCTGCTAAAGCGGAAACACGAGATGTAACAGTGTTGTGATCATAGCATAAGTTAAAGATCAAATATACCATACATAGTAAAAATTTTACATACGAATTTAAAGAATATTGTTTTATGGTTACAACCATATCGAAACTTTAGTTAATAAAGTGCTTGATAAAAATGTGAAGACTTCTTTAAGCACACCAAAAGATTCATATCGTAGTGATCCGATTTTTAAGCTTGATTCCCTGAAAAGCATGCTAAAAAGGGTCAACTATTGAAAATAGTTGATGAGTTCACGGTTTATGTAAAAACAAACAATCTATTTTACATAGTATAAAACATGTAAAAATTTGAGTGTTGGTTTCGTGGTGTGGCACATGGTAACCCGTTGTATGCAAAATAGAGAATAGCACCTCCTACTCAAACCTAAGTCCAAGTACTCCGTCTTATGGGTATAGTATGAGAAAGGAACACGCCACGTTGTACACCGTGAGTGGGTGGCCACCACGTATTAATATCAATAGTTATATTCGGCTCGATAAAGTATGTTAATGAGTAGACCAGTGTTTCGGTTTCATTCACTAATGAAGATTACATACATACCAAGTGCAAAGAGTATCATAACAATATATTGTAAAAATCCAAAAGTATAACCACAACCACGTTTACATGCATATTATAAACGAGTTTGAAAGTATATCGATAGTTGGCATGCATAAGGATAAGCAAGTTTGTAAGTATATCATGAGTTTCCAAGAATGTAATATGCTTTTCCCCCAAAACGTTAAAAATAGTAAAAAGGGGTCGTGAATACTCACATCGCTTCCACTGAACGTGTGACGTTTGCAAGGTTTGAATCCTAAACACGTCTAACGTCCGCCTATAACACATGGTGGGATTTCTATGTAAGTTTGTATTTTAAACCTTTAAAACCATAGATTATACTTAGCTTCATTTATATTTTCATACAATGCCATATTTGTCCATAAATCCTTTAGATGTATGGAATATTTTTGTTTATAGTTTAGTTTTATTTTACATGGAGTTAGAATAAATAAAATGAATGGAATATAGTAGAATACATGATTATTTTTATTAAGTATCTCAATATAAGACCAAGTTTATGATTGCAAAGTAATAGTGGACAAAACACAATCTGTCAATATTTGATGACCTCAATTTGTAAGCATTTTTCGTATATTTAAAGTTCTCATCAGGTCATAATATTTTTATATCTTAACCTTCAATGTTTTAGAAATATTTTGGTATATTGCACACATTTTTTGGAGATGTCTAAGTCTACTTTAAAAATTATACAAAAACAGAAGTCCAGAAGGTTGAGCAGATTGCACACCTTTTTTGCATGGACTGTTTGGAGCGTCAAACCTCAATGGATTTGAGTGAGAACATAACCATTTAAAAGCTAACTCATAATACTAAATCGAAGAAGTGGATTCGAGTTATTTGGAGCATTATTTTGAGAGTTATGGTATTTACAAGTCACCTGAACATTCTGCCAGATTTTTACTTTTTGCACACGTAACTTTAAAAATATGTTTTCATACCCAAATCTAACTGGATTCTCTTAACCATTTGAATGATGAGTGGAAAGCTGTCAGAAACACCTTGAAGACAGACATCGTGCATATTCTTGAAAGATCAAACACTTGCATGCATATATATCTGAATTTTAAAGGTTTTGAACTCAATTTTTTTGCATAAAAATGGTGTGAGGTATCTTCATAACACATTTACCCGATATAAGACTCAAAGAGTGTGGGATTTTTAGTGTTTGAACCTTGCTTCACCATGCATGAGCATTTTTGAGTTCATTTGGCCTTCTTCTTGTTCTTGACATGGGTTTGATCATGGATTTTCAACATTTTTAGACACATTTGATGTCTTTGATGAACAATCTACAAACATCAAGATTCAAGAAGGTTTTTTTAAGAAAAAGTAATGAAAGATAATAAAAGTTCAAGATAACACAAGAAAATACGAAGGAAAATGCAACTAGTGTTCATGCAAGTTGTATGAACACTTGTTCTTACCTTGATCTTCAATTTTTGAGGTTTTTGAGAGGAAGAAGAAGTATAATATTCAGCTGAATTTTTGAGAGAAAGTGGGTGTTTTTCTAGTGTGAGAATGTAGAGAGAGAAGTAGTGGATGGAAGTGTGAGAGGTTGTGGGTTTTTATAGAAAAAATCTCACTTTTTCCTTCCTTTTTCTTCTCTTGGCCAGCCCTTAAAGGGTTAGAATCAGATTTTATTTGTTTTTTTTCCTTTAAAATGTTGTAAATATATGTATTTAAAAGTTGGTTGCTTGTTTGTGCATAAGATGTAAAGTTTATGCTTATTTTCTTACTAGTTTGTGACATAAGTAACTTTTTGGCATGTGTAATTTATATTTATAAAATTTTTATATTTCAAATTTATGTTTCTCTTAGTTATTACTATTTATGTAAATCTTTATAAGTTTGTTGCTATTTTAGTTAAAATAGCACAATGCAGATGTCTTTCTTCAAATCTTTGATTAAATTTCTTACTTATGTTTTCCTTAATTACTAAGTGAATTCAAAATGATGTGTCTTTCTATTTTGAATCCTTAATAGCTTGTTATGTCTATCCATTAATTATATACTCCGACATTGTACGAAAATTAGCAGAAAATTCTACGCCGAACGCAAAAAACTAAGTAATCTATTGAGGTTTAGCAAATGTCTGCAACCTAGGTTCCAATTGAAAGTCTAAATAACTAATTGAGTATTCGAAAAGTAATTTAGTAGGTAAATCGGGGTCTAACCTGAAACACAAAACTGACAGTTGTCACAGTCTCCCCCGGTTAGATGAATTTCGTCCCAAAATTCGGATTATTGATTAGAGAGCTGGGTCTTTTCGAATAAATGAGGATACTTGCTTTTCATTGCATCTTCTCGTTCCTAAGTAAACTCAGGTCCTCGCTTTGTGATCCAACGAACTTTAGCGATGGGGATTTTATGTCGCGTGAGTTTCTTAACTTCTCCATCAAGGATTTCCACGGGTTCCTCTTGGAAGAGTAGCTTGTCATCAACTTGCTCTTCATCAGTCGGGACAATCAGTGGCTCTTCAGCTACAAACTTCTTAAGATTTGACACGTGGAAGACATTATGAATAGCGCTAAACTTTGCGGGTAGCTCGAGTTTGTATGCCACTGGACCAATCCTTTTTAGAATCTTAAAAGGTCCAATGTATCAAGGACTTAGCTTGCCTTTCTTGCCAAATCGAACTTGTCCTTTCCATGGTGACACCTTTAGAAATACTTTGCTACCCACTTCAAACTCCAATGGTTTCCTTCGGTTATCCGCTTTACTTTTTTGTCGATCCCTAACCGCCTTAAGTCTATCTCGAATAATCGACATTTTGTCAGTAGTTTCTTGAATGATTTCAGGTGCGGTCAGTTGTCTTTCTCCCACCTCCAACCAGCTAAGAGGTGAACGACATTTTACGTCCATACAATGCTTAATATGGGGCACATCCGATGCTGGTTTGGTAACTATTGTTGTAAGAGAACTCAATTAAAGGTAAGTGCGCATCCCAACTACCTTTGAATTCCATCACACATGCCCAAAGCATGTCTTCCAGCGTTTGAATCGTACGTTCACTCTGTATCTTTTTGCATCAATACACATCCTAGACCTTGATGTGAAGCATCACAATAAACTACAAACCCGTCAGTTCCCTCTGGTAATGCCAAAATTTGAGCATTGCATAACTTGTCTTTTAAAAGTTGAAATGCCTCTTCCTGCGATTTTCCCCATTCAAACTTTCTTTCCTTCTGCGTTAATGATGTTAGCGGTTGGGCGATTTTTGAGAAATTTTCGATAAATCGCCGATAGTAACCCGCCAACCCTAAGAATTGGTGAATTTCTATTGGGGTCCTTGGTGCTTCCCATTTCTTGATTGCCTCAATCTGTGTCGGATCAACATGGATTCCTTCTTTGTTAACCACGTGACCAAGAAAACGTACTTCCCTAATCCAGAAGTCACACTTAGACAACTTAGCGTACAACTTTTTCTTCAAAAGCATTTTTAAAACTATCCTCAGATGTTGCTCATGGCTTTCCTTGTCCTTAGAATAGATTAGTATGTCATTTATAAAGACTATGACAAACTTGTCCAGATATGGTCTACATACCCTATTCATTAGGTCCATAAACACAGCTGGAGCATTTGTCAATCCAAAGTGCATGACTAGGAACTCGTAATGCCCATAACGTGCTCGGGAAGCTGTTTTAGGAACATCCTCCTCTCGGACCCTCAATTGATGATAACCACATCGAAGGTCTATTTTTGAAAAGTATGTTGCACCCTGCAATTGATCAAATAGATCGTCAATCCGCGGTACGGGGCATCAGTTCTTAATCGTCAGCTTGTTCAGCTCTCTATAGTCGATGCACATTCGAAAACATCTGTCTTTCTTTTTGACAAACAAAACCGGAGCTCCCTAAGGAGAAGAGCTTGGCCGGATAAAGCCCTTGTCAAGAAGTTCTTGAAGTTGAGCTGATAACTCCTTCATCTCAGCTGGTGCCAAACGATATGGGGATTTGGCTACCGGAGCTGCTCTAGGAGTTAAGTCAATATGGAATTCGACTTGTCTCAACGGGGGTAAACCGGGTAAATCTTCTGGAAATACATCGGGGTAATCTTTCACCATTGAAATATTCTGAATTTGCTTCTTCTTAACCCTCTTGTCGACAACATGTGTTAGGAAAGCACAACACTTTTTCCTAAGGAACCTTTGAATCTTTATACCAGACACAATATTCAAGCTCTTATTGGGTTTATCACTGTGTCTTATAAGGGTTTCTCCTTCTTGAAAAGGTAATTTGATAACCTTTTCAGAGCAGCATATTTCTGCTCGGTTTTTAGATAACCAATCCATTCCCACAACTATATCAAAGCTTCCTAATTCAATTGGGATAAGATCGAAATTGAATAACTTATCATTCAGTTCTAGGTACACCCTAGCAGTACGTCTTTGACAGTAGTTTCTAGACCATTAGCAAACTCAATTACATAATCATCTCTTAGGCTGTTAGTTTTCTCAACGACTAGTGGCCTAAATTCGGATGAAATAAAACTCCTATCTGCTCCCAAATCAAATAGTACTGATGCATAGTGGTTATTCAAGAGAAACGTACCGGTCACCACGTTGGGATCCTCCCTTGCTTCTGCAGCTCCAATAACAAATGCTTTGCCCCTTGCTTGGCCTGCCTGATTCTGAATGTTGTTTTTGTTGTTGTTCTGCCCTCTATTCAACCTTAGGCAGTTGTTTCAAAAATGATCCTCACTTCCACATTCATAGCACGCCTTCTTTTCTGGTTTATTTCCCTCTCTTCTATCCCCTTTTCCCTCTTTACAATACTGTGCGGTATGACCCACCTTCTTGCATTTTCCGCAGACCGGGCAACGTCCCTTGTGATGAAAATTACATCGGTCGCATTTTAGCAAATTTCCGGTGTACCTCTTTGGTTCTTGCATCGTTGCTTCATAGTTGGTTCCCCTTTTCTGCTTCTGACTCGTCCTACTCCCTTGACCTTTATCATGTGAGTTCTCGTCCTTCCTCTTGTTGTCTGTACTTTTCTTCTCAAGCTTGTCGGACCTCACTGCATCATTTGTTAAACTCATTGCGAGCACTACCGCACTCTGAATGGTAGCTGGTTATGCCGAGATAAACTGTCCCCTTATCTCCGGTACAAGTCCATAAATATACCGGTCGATTCGTTTCTCTTCCGGTGTGACCATGTGCGGTACCAACCTAGATAATTCGTGGAATCGTGACATATAGTTTTCAACATCCTTTCCAATCATCGTGTGGTTCCAAAATTCATTTTCCAACTTCTGAATCTCACTCTTAGGACTTAATTAAAAGCGCCTTGAATCGTTCCCATGTCATTTTATTCGCAACATCTCTTCCCCGAGTTTGGATATGAAGATTCCACCAACTTAATGGTCTACCATGAAATTGACCTGAAGCAAATTCGACCATGCGGCTCTCCGTACACTGACTGAGGTGGAAAACCAACTCCATGCTTTCAATCCAAGATAGGCCTCTGGCTCCCTCTTTTCCTGAGAATTCTTTGGGCTTGCAAGTCATAAAAGACTTATAAGTAGATCCGCCAGTCTCATTGCGGCGGTTATCCCTTTCATTTTTTTTTCTCATCATTTTGGCCCTGACCTCTTCCTTGTCCAGTATTAATGCCTGCAGCGACTTTGGTGACGGAGTTGGGTATGGAATCTCATATGTATTGTCCTATGATCTGGTCCATGTCTGGGTTAATTTCTGTGTTGCGTATGGCTCTTCGTGGCGGCATGGTTCTATAAAAACATTGAATTTATTTGTTTTAATGTTGGTGCAAATGGTTTGTATCTTAAATTAATATATTATAAGAGTTTGTGAATTTGCATAATCGTTATATGAATAACTTATAACATGTTTCTTAATCATTCAACCCACCATTAATAAAGTTCCCAAAATTTGGGGTTGTAGATTACAAGACTAGAATTTAAAAGTCAATTAAATATAAATAAGTTCATTTGCAGTTTCTAAAGCCGTATCCTAGAGATTGCCACTATCAGCAGTAACCTGAACATCATCACGAATACTTGGCCGATCAAACGATACAGGTACTTCACTTTTCTTACCGAGAATCGGGCCTCTGCCCTAGCTACTTCGACACTCCTCTTTGCTTGTTCCAGTGTCGCGTTCGTGTCCTCAACTAACTCAGTTAAACTCGACTGCACATATTGCTGATGTGCCAACGTGCCTCTAACATACTCCAGTTCAGACTTAAGGGCTTCAAGTTGTCGAGTCTCCTCATATGTCATTCCAGTTCCTGTGATAGGTCATCCTATGGCAATAGGGGATGGACGGGAAGTTGCTGGCGGTGGTTCACTAGGTCCAGCTCTGTTTGATATGGGAACTAGGACCCTCTTTCTTGCAGTGTGCTTAATTCTTAGTCCTTGATGTGATTATGAGGGCATAGACCTTACAAGCGAGTGCAGTCAGTATGACTGCTCAATGGATGGAGCTTCACTAGGTTCCTCATCAGAAGTCTCGAAATTTTTAGATGAATCCTCCCATTCGGTCAAGGGTGAGTATTCTGGGCTAAGGCGAGATGAATCTGAATTTTCCATATAGCTAAATGGAAAAAAAATATAAGCATACCTAATCACTAAGGCCAAAAACGTATTTGATTATTAACGATATGGGCATATATGTTTTATGTATGCAATTGCTAAACATTTCGCCTAAGGGTATAAAATATCCACTTTTTACTACCAACAATGAATGGCCAGTCAGGTCGATCGGGAGGCAAGATCCTTTCGGCATATTCCTTTCGGAAAATCCAACAACCAAGCCGAACGACTATCCTAGGCACCTTTCATCTGGTTATATCGACTCGTGAATATTTCCTTACATAATTGTGTATGCTTAATCATTTCTATCGGCATAGGGTGTTGATGGTAATATGCAATGATCACACACACACAAGATGAAGTTTTTATAAAACTATTTGAAGTACAAAAATTGTTGTCAAACATACTCCTAGTGTAATCACTTCAAGTCATGCATCATCTTTTCTTGGTTAAACAAAGGTGATCATGCTTTGTTTAATTACGATCCGATGATGCTACACTTGACTTAATTAAACTAGTAATACGTAAAATAGTTTAGAAACGATGCTTTGAGCTAGTGGTTATAGTTTAAAATTTTTAAATGAAAAACTTGGTATTCTCTATAACCTTAGGCTCTGATACCAAAAACTGTCACACCCCGCTAAAGCGGAAACACGAGATGTAACAGTGTTGTGATCATACCATAAGTTAAAGATCAAATACCATACATGTTAGTGCATCCTGAGTGATGATAGCAGTCTAAGTGTAGATAGTCTTTTGTAATAGTTCAGGCGTCGTAATTACAAGTTAATACATATGTTTGATATTGGTTATATATATTTGATCGTGTTTGTGATTGATGTTTACTTAAGTTCAAAGATAAGTTCAAACATAAGTTCAAGAACAAGTTCAAAGACAAGTTCAAGAATAAGTTCAAAGACTAGGTTCGAACTTGTAATGGACAAGTTCAAGAATAAGTTCAAAGGCTAGGTTCGAACTTATTGTGGATAAGTTCATGGTCTTGGGCCTAAACGAACTTGTCTAACCTAAGTTCGAACTTAAGCTCTATAATTAAGAATTAATCAGTTTTGATTAAGGACTTTTCGCAGAGATTAACACCCAGATCTCGGAAAGTGCACTACGAACTTTTTCGCAGTTCAGAGAGTCGTTTGGAGAGATTCACGTGTCGGGACGTTCATTGTTGACGTCTATCATTGTCTTAGTCTCCGTGTTTTTCTATGTGTGTGATCGATCAGTTAAACCCCTAACGAGGATTCCGCACTCGTTGGACTGTGTCGTGTCAAGATCAGATCCGTAGGTAGGTGACCTTACAAGTGGTATCAGAGCCTTTTAGAGTGTTCATCGTGTTCTTCGCGTTTATCAAAACATTCTTGGTTTCATAACGTTGTTACCGGAAAAATCACGTTTTTCATAGTTTTCTAAGTTCTTCAAGCAAAGTAACGGAGAAAAATTCATATTAGTTCACTTTCTCAATCGGAATCGTTGTTTTTAATCTTAAAAACATTGATTTAATCTGAAAACTTGAATAAATCGAATTTTTGGCCGTTTCTCGAAGTTGCGACGCTCGAACTTAAGGGGGTATTAGGGTTCTTTCGAACTTGTCAGAATACGGTCCTCATGAACTTAAATTAGGGCTTCATTCGAATTTAGCTGAGGTTCGAACTTGTCAGAATCGAATGTGTCAGATTCGAAGTTGTCAGAGTCGAACTTGCCAGATTCGAACTTGTCAGAAATTTAGGGTTTCTTCGAACTCGTCAGAGGTTCGAATTTGTCAAAGTTTCTAGGGTTTTCACGAACTTGCAGTCATTCGAACTTGTTGAGTTCGAACTTAAATAAATTAGAATTTACTTTTTGAACGAATTTAAATTATTCGAACTTACCTAAGTTTGAAGAGATTATTTTAAATTAATTTTTAAATTAAATTGTTTAAGTTCGAAAACAAAAAGTCTAGAAAGAATATCTAGTTTGCAAAAATTCATCGAAATGGACCACGAGGTCGGCAAAGCAAATTCTCCGCCAAAGCTGATGAAGTTGGAGGACTACTATTGGTGAAAGGATAGCTTTGCTGATTTTGCTCGATTCAATGACATGCATATGTGGATTTGCATCGATGAGGGTTATATTCTTCCTACGCAAGAGTTAGAGGGCCGACAAAGAGTCTTAACCTATCAGAATATGAAGGATAATGATAAGAAACTTTATGAGGCCGAGAACCGAACTTTCTCGATTATTTGTATGGTGTTACCTCAAGAAATTCTACACACCTTAAGAAATCATCGAATTTCTAAAGAGCTATGGGATGCTCTAGAGAAGAGGTGTGAGGGAAATCCAAGGGTTCGCAAGGTTAGGACTGAGATGCTGAAACAGCAGTTTGCCATTTTCAAGGGTTTGAAGAATGAGACGCTAGATGAGACAATCACTAGGTTTATCATCTGTTAACTGAGCTTGACAATCACACTCTTGACTATCAAGAGACTGAGAAGATCGAAAAGCTTTTAGATGCTTTACCAGCGAAATGGGAGATGTACACAGCTTTAGATAAAGCATGATGAAGAGAAGTTCTAGACTCTCACTCTTGAAGGTGTAATTGGAACACTGATGGCTTATAAATTCAAGTAACAGAAGAAAGAACGGGTGTTTTAACAGGTTCAAGATCCAGAAATGTATTTTGGAAAGTCAAAACCGTCAATTACTTGTGAACTGAAGTCGGGGGCCACAACATTCTTCTCGGGGGAAGAATCCATTCCAGTGGAGACAGAGGAATCAAGTAGCATGGTATTCTTAGGGTTTTGAAAACAAGAAGAAAAACCAACTCATTCAGCGTCTACGTCTCAAGAATACACAAAGATGCCAATGAGCGAAAAATCGGCTGAAGATCATCTGAATCTTTTGGCTTTGTTTATCGCAGCGTACGACAATTGCGTTCAAGGGAAGATAAACGATCCTGCGTTATGGGAAGAAGACTACGATCAGGTGGATCCTGATGACTTAGAGGAAATGGACCTACAACGGCAACTGGCCATAGTGACTCAGAGGGTCACGCAATTCATGAAGAGAATTGGGAGAAATCTGAACGTAGTCAACAACAAGGTTGGGTTTGACAAATCAAAGGTTAAGTGTTACAATTGACAAGGATTGGGACACTTTGCAAGAGAGTGTCAAAGACCCAAAGTAGAGAAATATCAGAATCAGATTCAAGGAAGATATCAGTCTAGAGGTTCTGGAAATCAAGCTGCCATTGCTGGTTTGTTAACAAATATGTCATCTAACGGACAGCTCGATGGAAGTTATGATTGAAGTACTCATCCGGAGTCGAATGCTAGAGCCTTTATGGCTGAAGTAACTGAGACTGGGGATGACAGAGCTGTACAAGTTGCAGAGGACACCCAGCAGAATGATAGAAGTCCTTTGATGGTGGAAAAGTCAGGGAATCAGTTCATTCTGGAGTTTGCTGCTAAAATGGCTAACGTGGAATCGGATCACAAAAAGGTAACTCTAAACTTTTCTACATTCCATGATTTATGTGTTTTAAGTGTTACTTTAAATGATAGATTCAATCTAGTACTAGAAACACACAACTCATTAAACAGCTCAAGTACAATCGCTAAAATCAGATAATGCTAGTCTTTTATATATTAAGGAAGATCTAAGGAATAAGCTGAAAGCAGATGCTCAGGATGTCATAGTTCTAAAAGACAAATTAAGTGAACAATGTGTTAGGATAGAACTTATGTATGAACATGTTGAAGCTTTGACCAAAGAACTTACCATTAAGGATGTAGAACCAGCAGTATCAAGAGTTAAGGTTTGCTGAGGTAAATAGTAAGCTTGAAAAGTTTAGGAACTTATCTCTAAACGTAGGCAAGATCTTAGAAGCTCAACGATAGTCTAAGAAACCAGTTGGATTAGGTTATCAAGAGAGTCCTCCACCTTTCAACAATAATTATGTGCCTCAACCTCAGGATAAAACCGATGAACCGGTCGAATCAAAGGTAGCAACTGGAACTGAATCTGATTAGGATAAGCTAACTAATGTGTCAAATACTACCTCTAAGATTAAGAAATTCAAGTTTGTGCAGTCTACTAGTGACAATATACTAGGAGAAGCTAAACCTGAAATTAATAATCAGCAAGAGGAAGTAACCACTATAGTTTAAACGAAAGAAAATGACACTAGTGAGACACCTAAATCAAAGGGCACTTATAAGAAGTCGATTGATAAGATGTCATGCTTTAGATGTCACGAGAAGGGACATGTTGTGTCTAGTTGTCCGTATATGAAAGTGGAGTCTACACCCTCTAAACCAGAGTCTAGACCTACTGTAGGAAAGCCAGATCAACAAAGACTAGTAACTAGTATTGCTAGCACTAGTAGTTCTCAACATACCGAGAAGAATGTGAATGCAACACCTAGGATACCTGTTAAACAAATACCGGTGTCGGTCAGACAGCAAGAAGTGATTAGGACTAATTCTCCGAATAGAGTCCCTAGTCAGTCTAGGTCAGGACCACAACAAGGCTATAGGAGTACAACACCTTTGGCCATAAGCACCGGGGACGAAGCGTAGAGGATCAGCCACACTGGGACTGAGACACAGCCCGGATTCCCGCGGGGGTTCCTTTAGTCTTTTCAACTATACTTGAATCTTAAGTCACTGTCATGTCTCGCCCCCCCGCTAGCTGCTTAGCTTTACTAGAAGGTTGATGAGCTGGGTTAATCTCCATGCCCTTATTCACTCCAGTTAGGTATCACACTCCTCAAAGACAACAGACACCAGGTAGAACCCAAGGATATCAATCTGAAATGCCTTATAATAGAAACTATTCAAGGGCTCAACAACAAATGCCAAGAGTGAATCTTAATCACTCAGCACCACAACAGGCTCTCTATCAAAAACCCAAGTCACCTGAAAGGAGAAATGGGTATTTGAAGGAGTTCACGTATGTGGATGAGAATGGTATTACCAAGTCAGTCATGGCTTGGGTTCCCCGTGATAACTAACTTGTTTTCTTTCATGTGCAGGAGCTAACTACATGTCTAAACAACAAATGGTTTGTCGACGGTGGTTGCTCTTGTCACATGAATGGGGAAAGGAGTCTACTCACAGAATTCAAGGGAGGGAACAAGGGTTTTGTATCATTCGCTGGAAACAAGGGAGGTCATATCACTGGAACTGGAGTGGTCACTAACGGGACAATCACACTTGATCAAGTTTACCATGTTGATAAAGTGTGTACTGAAGAGTTTTCAGTTCGATGACAAGTGTGTACGATGCAAGAAAGGCAAACAACACAAGAAGTCACACAAGTCAAAGGCTCAGAACTCAATAGCTTCCACCTTCGATTTGCTGCATACGGATCTCTTCGGTCCTATCAACAATAGAAGCATAGGTGGTAGTTTGTTTTGTTTAGTTATCACTGATAATTACTCACGTTTTTCTTCGGTTTTCTTTTTAGGTACAAAGGACGAAACAACTGGAAAGTTGATTGGGTTCTTAGACCAAGTCGAGAACTCATACGGGACAAGGGTAAAACATATTAGGAGTGATAACGGAACCAAATTTAAAAACAAAGTAATTGGTTTATATTGCCTAACCAAAGGCATAATGCATCAATTTAGAGCACCTTGTGAGCCACAACAAAATGGGGTGGCAAAACGTAAGAACAGGACTTTCATTGAGGCAGTAAGGAAAATGCTCTTGGATTCAAAGCTTCCTACCATGTTTTGGGGGGAGGCAGTGAATACCGCGTGTCACATTTTAAACCGGTCCTTACTGTCAAATCACTGAACAAAATATGTTATGAAGTTCTTAATAAAAGACCACCTAATTTAACTGGCTTTGAATCGTTTGGGGTACCGTGTACGTTATTGAAAACAAAACATCAACCTAAGTTTGGTGAAAAGGCTGACGAAGGATACTTCCTAGGTTACGTCCCTAACTCACCAAAGAAGAGGGTTTTTAACAAAACAATGGTACGGTAGAGATTGTGTTTAACACAGATGTAACAAGTTATTCACATGAACCCCAAACTGATCCGCAATGGTTATTTGATTATGACTCTTTGTTTGAATCATTTAACATACCGTTTAGTGGAAATGCAGATACAGTGGAAAATGACTTTTCATCATTAAACCTTAATGATGACTACCAAGGCTTTCCAAAGTCAAGCATTCCATCAACATCTGAGCCTACAATGACAGAAGATGGGTCTCCAACAGAGAATGAACCTGAATTACCTACGAATGAGAATCTGACGAATAATTCTAACTCCGAGGACAGTGATCATGAGGAAGAGAATGTACCGTCTGAAGTCGTACCCCCATTAGGTGAAATAGGATCAAACTTAGGAGATAATCTTAGGGTCAATGAGATTGAGACATCGAGGATAAACAAGGATCATCCAATTGAGAGTATCATAGGGAATCCGAATACTGGTGTGAGAACTAGGAGTAGTGTGAATAATAACACGGTGCTGTTATCGATGATCAACGACTCCGAGGCCTTTCACACGTGTTTATACTCGTGCTTTATCTCACAAGTATATCAAAGGGTTTAAGGTATACCAACTTGGCGTAAAGAGTGCATTCATGTACGACAAGGTGAAGGATTTGGTGTACGTCAAACAGCCGCCTGGGTTTACTGATGCAAAGTATCCCGACAGAGTATATCGACTTGATAAGAATCTGTATGGATTGCATCAGGCACCAAGGGCTTGGTATGAGACGCTGTCAACTCATCTTTTGGACAACGGGTTCGAGATAGGGAGAATTGATAGTACATTGTTCGTGAAAAGAAAAGGAGAAGACTTTATCTAAATACAAGTGTACATGGACGACATCATCTTCGGATCGTCAAACGAGCAGATGTGCAAAGACTTTGAGAAGGTCATGAAGTCGAAGTTTGAGATGAGTGCTATGGGAGAGCTAATTTCTTTCTCAGTTTGCAAGATGAGCAAAGGAAAGAAGGAATATTTATCCATCAGACGAAGTGTGTCTACGACATTCTACGACATCAGACGAAGTGTGTCTACGACATACTGACCGCACATTTTAGTACCACGATTCAAGTGAATCACAATCTCGGACCGGGTACAGAAAGTGAGACTGATGTGGATCCGACTTTATATCGGTCCATGATCGGGTCACTCATGTATTTAACTGCTTCTAGACCTGACATTATGTTTGCTGTGTGTATTTGTGCTAGGTTTCAAGCAAATCCAAAGGAGATGCATATGAAAGCCGTAAAGCGAATTCTGAGATACTTGAAGTCGAAACCAAAGCTCGGACTTTGGTATCATGCTGATGGAGATTTGATATTGGAGGCATACACGGACTCTGATTATGGTGGATGTAGCTTTAACCGGAAATCAACAACTGGAGGTTGTCAGTTCCTTGGAGGGAGGCTCGTATCCTGGCAATGCAAGAAACAAACATCGGTAGCCGTATCAACGTGCGAGGCCGAGTATGTAGCTGCTGGTAGTTGTTGTTCATAGGTTTTGTGGATACAACAACAATTGCGGGATTACAGTTTGACTTACACTCATACTCCCATTAGGATAGATAATCAGTCAACTATTGCTATAACTAATAATCCAGTTAAACACAGTAAAACAAAGCACATAGACATAAGGCATTATTTCATACGTGATTGTGCTGAAAAGAATTTGCTAAAACTAGTAAAAGTTGCAACGGAAGACAATAATGCAGATTTATTCACTAAAGCATTTGATAAGTCATGCTTTGAGTTGTTAGTTCAACTAAATGGTATGCGTAATCCAGAGTAACTTAACCTTAGTAGCTTTTCTTTCTTTTTAAAGTAAGTTAGTAGTTTATTAGATTTTCTTTCTTTTTATAGTAAGTTAGTAGGTTAGTTTATCAGCTTATTTATCTTAAAAGTGAAAAACAAAAGAAAAAAGAGAGAAAATCATAAAAATTTTAAAAAAAAAGAGAATATCAAAAAATGAGTTAAGTCTTAGAATCATAGGTTCAAAGTGACGAAAATTAGCACCATCTAAACAAACTCTAAGTGTTGAGCTTTCAAACATAATGCACCATAAATTCTAAAGTGTTATACACATTCTTGTCTGATTATGTTGGTAGGCATAATACACAAAAGAAATCCTAACAACTAATAGAACAATCAAGAAAATGTCATATGTGTAACTAACTTAGATGTATGACCAAAAGGTCTTAATTTCTATGTTAGAGACATACAGACAATGATTGTAAATGAGGTATGCAAATTTATCTGGGGGATGTATAGCAACATCAAAATACACCTTAAACAAAGAAAGAAAAAGGTTTGAAAAGAAAAGGAAGTCAAAACAAGTCGCTTTGTTGTACGTAAGTACAGATCTGTCACCTCTGTTTTGACTTAAGCTAGCAAGATAAGTCGCTTTGTTGTACGTGAGTACAGACCTGTCACTGCTATCTTGCTAACTTAAGAGGATCTCTAAGACAAACTAAGACACTCTGTTGTATGTAAATACATAACTGTGTCCGACGTTTGCCTTTTAAAGAAAATTTGCAATGCCGAAAAGTTATAATCATTGTGTGTCTGCATTGATCATAGAAGTATATCTAAGTATGTGACACGTAATGTAGTTTCTTGAAAAAAAAAAGGCCAAAGGAATTTCCAAAGTGTTGAAGTTTAAAGGGAAAAACATACCGACAATCGATTTGGAATGTATATCACGACAAACAATCAAAGGAATAAAAATTCCTAAGTGTGAAAGTGATATGTTGAAAGTGCATTTGACACCGCTATCTAATTGAATCTTCTTTGACTATCTCGCAAAATTATCCTGTTAGTATAAGTTTTATCTTTAAAGTATTTTTGAGTTAATGTAATTCAATTTAAGTTTATTTTTAGTTTATCTTTTTTTATTTTATGTTGTTTTATTTCATTTTTTTAAAAATAGGAAAAGGTCAAAGTTACTAGGATACATGTTTAGTTGAAGAAACAAAAATTGCGTGAAAATCTGTTGCTTTTTGCAAACTTGGAAAAATACCGTTGAATGAAAAAGTTGAATTTTATTTAAAAATTTTCAGTTAAATTCGAATACCAGACAAGTTCGTAGTACTTAAGCTAAGTTCGAAGGTGGTTGGACATAAATAGGTCAACAGTGCCTCATTTAAGTCATCTACCCTCGAACTTCTTCCTTCGAACTTCTCACGGCGATTACAAACATACCTTCGAACTTATCGGTTTTCCGAATTTGTCCCTATTTCTCGAAGTTTGCTACAGTTTCTCGAACACATATACACTTTTTGGTGTATTGAACAAGCTAATACTAAGTAAGTGTTAGTTTAGGACATTTTTGTGGCTAAAATCGACTATTTTGAGGTTTTGTGTCATTTAAAACTAGGTGACTTCAAATCACAAGTTTTAAAAGCAAAAACTTAAGATTAATGATACATAACTTTGATTAGAACCTAATAGGACTAGATTACACTGTTAATTAAGTCAAATACGGTTAAAATCATGAGTTTGATGTTGAAAGTGACCGACTTCGAACTTGTTTTTCAGGTTCGAACTTGTCAGAAAGTTCAAACTTGTTTGAATATCTATACGTTCAAAGTCAGTCATGTTCGAATGGTTGTCTTGAAGTTAACTAAGTTCGAATGGTTTTAAAATCTCGAATTTGTGTAAGTTTGAATATGTTAAACTTCGAACTTAATCAAGTTCGAAGTTATACAAGTTCGAATGACACAAATTTATTTTTTAAATTACTTTCTCACTTTTTAATCGTCATTTGTGTGCAGATATGCGTGACAGAGCATTTTATAATAAGCATAATATGGTTATGGCCGTCGATCTCCAGTTGCCGGAGGCTCAGCCATACCGTCAAATGCTCGAGTTTCTGACACATTCTAGGGTGTCCTATGCGCTTATGCACAATCTGCCTATCGTTCTCACCGACGTGAGGCAATTTTGGCAGTATCTACAGGTGGACTGCACCATCACCCCTACCGTTTTGCGTACAAGAGTAGGAGGACGACCGATATCCATTTTTGCGGAACTTTTGCAACAAATTTTGCAGTTGGGCACAATAGAACAGGAAGCCAGACCGATTGATTTTCCAATGCGCATAAGGCAAGTTGCCTTTCTACGAATGAGTTATGCTCAGGTGATAACAAAGGCGTTCTATGTGAAAAGCGGGTTAATCGGCCAGTGGAGATATTTAGTTCACGTAATCATGGTGTGCTTTGTACCAAAGAAAGTAGGATTCGACACGATGGTGTCAAAGCTGTAATCTGCATTGATTGCACTGGTCTACAATAAAGCGTTCAGCTTCTCGGAAATGTTCTTCGGGGAGTTTGTTCATCAGATTACTGCTCCCGCCAGAGAAAGATTTCTAATGTACCGTCGCTTCATATTGATTATTATTCGCCACTTCTTGCCAGATCTGCCACCGCTCCCTGAGCAAACTGGCGTTGCCATTATCGCTAAGCGGATTTTTTCCGACTGTCAGACCCACAATGCTCGAAGGGATGAGAAAGTCCGGCCACAGGTGGCTCCTCTTTTTGGAGCCATTATTGATCCAGATTTTGTTGTTCCCGAATGGGATGAATGAATTGGTGAAGCACCCCAGCAACAACCGCAGCAGCAACAATCCCAACAGCCACAAGCACCAGCCAGGCGAACTCCGCTTGCTCGATCCATTTCCCATTCCTGTTCCACTGCAGAGGCAGGAGGGCCGTCAACGTTAGCTGCCCAGCCTGATCTGAGGAAATAGACGCTGGAGGAAATTTGGGAACAAGGAGCCGCTGCTCAATAGAGTGTAGCTGAACAATTGGTTCACGAAATTTTGGTACCCACAACTGGCATGGAGGATATATTTCGAGAAATTGATGAGTATCAACCTCCTGTTGCCGAAACTGAAGGCACAGAAGGCTGTGAAGAAGGTACAGAGGCTCGGGAAGAGGTTGAAGGTCAAGTCGAGACCGCCTCTGCAACTGAATCGGAATCAAGCTCAGAAGAGGCAGAAACTGAAGATCCAGCTGTTACTATTGGAAGATATTGTAACATCCGGCACTAAACCAGGTTAGCAATAATGACCTAGTCTACATTTAATAGTCAATTATAGTCTAATCAGTGGTCATTAGAAATTAATCAAGTGATTAACAAGGTTTATTAGAAAATTCAACTCAATTAGAATCAAATTCATCAGTGCGATGAATCAGAAAATCAATTAATCCGATCGATTTACGATATGAGGGATTAATTCAACTAAGTACATAATTAAATTATGATTAGTGACACTAATCATACACTAATACAATTACTTAACATTAATTATGCAAGACTAAAACAATTCATTAAAACAATGCATTCAAAAGTATTTTTGAATTTACAAGAAAAGGGAAATACAAGAATACATTCTAAATACTTTTATACAAAAAAATATATATAAATACATGAAAATAATCCATAAAAATCTGGTCATAGGGTAGTACTACCCAAGATTTGATTTCAATTTTTTATTTCCCAACTCCATAACCTTTCATAATCAAATCTTTCACACCCCATTCTCCTTTCATTTCAACATGATCTTACACTCCACCTCCATTTGAAAGACCAAGACTTTGCCTATAAATAGAGGGCTTCCTTTTCATTATTTTCACACCAAAATATCTCTTTATCTCCTCTCAAAACCGGATCCCACACACTACAAACATTTTCATTCAAGTGTTCTTGGTGAAATTCAAGTGTTCTTGGTGAACTTCAAGTGTTCTTGGTACAAATCTTGCAAGAGTTCCAACTTCTTCTCAATTTCATACTCCAAATACATCAAAGTAAGTAAATACTAACTTATTTCATCATATATTTATGTTTATATAAGTCTTGCATAATATATATAATCACCAACAACAACAAGTTTCATAAAAACTCAAGTTTATAAGTTTCTAGTTTTATTTTTAAGTTGTTTCTTTAAATGTGTTTATGAATATATGAACACATTATAAAAGTGTTAATATTATGAAAACATGTGATATATATGTGTTTTTATAACTATTATGACTTTTATACAAGTAGTCTTTGAATAAACAACAAGAATCATAAGTTGTTTTAAATTTATAAACTACGGAATTTCGGCAGAATATTTGTATCGACTTTGAAAAATCATAACTAATTCATAACCCAACGAAATGAGTTGATTCTTGTCTCAAAAGTTAGATCTATGTCTTAACTATAGATCTGTAATTTTTCATAATTTATTTTGAAGTTTAAGACCTCCAGAAATTATTTGAGAAACCGAAAGTTTGACAGCTCAAAAATGGCCAACATAGCGTTTTTAACGAGATTTTTCACCAACCTAAACAACTCGAAAAATGGCCGTTCTTGATTCTAAAAATCCTTTGTATATAGTAGTTTAATGTCCTAGAAAACCAAAGTCTAAAACATTTTGGAGCTTGGTCAAAAACAGCCTCAAAGTAGGCCGAAAAACCTCCGAAAAAGCTGGAAAATTATATATATATAAACTTGACGTTTTAAGCAAATCTTATTTATAAACTTGTAATGTTGGGTGATTTAAGACATAAAAATCTATAAATATACATATTATCATATATTAGTGATATTAAGTCCTTATCATCATTTAGGACTCGGTTAAACACCTCCGGTTTCATCACCCATCAAACAACGCACTTTTGCATTTTTGCGCGTCGTTTTGCCATCACAAGTTCGGTGAGTCTTCATAGCCCCTATTTTTCACTATCTATTGGGGTGGAAATACATGCACTGTTTTTCATATGGACATCAAAACTGTTTATTTCTTATATGTATTACATGTTCGGATTCCATCAGCCCTTATATCATGAACCGTTAATTGCATTTATTTGTAAGCGCGAGTATATTGTGGATAGATCTATTGGGAGTCATGTCCCCCATTCGTGTTAGCTCGGTTCGGCTAACAGCGAGTGCATATATATTCAACACACGGTATTACGTATGGGAATACTGCACAGGGCAAACTCATTCTAATTAAGCTTCGGTTGCATGATGGTTTATGTAATACATACACGGAATTTATGATTTTATAAATTCAACTCATCTGATAATGTCCATACAACTGGTCTTTTCGCGTAAACCTATGAGCTCACCAACAATTTTTGTTGACGTATTTTAGCATGTATTTTCAGGAAATTAAGGCAAGTATGCCTTCAGAAGTAACTACTTTCAAGCTTCCGCACTTAAGGAGTCGCATTCTTTTCAAACCGTCGGAGATTTATTTGCATTATTTTGGATAATTTAATTATGTATTTAAATCTCTGTACTTTGCGAACTACTCTTTATTATTTACGGGTTATGTAAAACGTTTCTACCTTTTAAGGTTATATCGATGTATTTTTGAAAACGTCCATATAGTGGTCGTTCATTATGATTATGGTCACGCTTCCGCACTCGTCACGCCTCGCTGCCAACCGGGGTAGCAGGGTGTGACAGATTGGTATCAGAGCCATAGTTATAGTGAACTAGATTGCATTAGTACCTAGACTATAACTGTTACAAAAACTAAACTTTCTTCAAGAACTGTGAACACATATATGGACCCTGATGACAATAACATATCGAAATTGACCCCTAGGGAAAGGGTGTGACTAGCACAACGGGAGTTTATCCCGGTACCTGCCCATCAGCCAAGCCCGTCGCAGTAGTAACGAGCAAGCATAGGACAGTGGGGGTGGATGCCTCACACTCTCCAAGAGTGGAGAAACGAGGAGGGGATCCAAATCCAGTTTGAAGTCAGAACACCATCTTCCTCTCAAGTGTCGACACTTACCTAGAAACCTATATAACAAACGATGCCCCTGTTGGTGGCAAGGGCCGCCAGACACGACCTCCAATTTCGACAAAATCCACCAAGAGGTCGGTGAGATCTTTGCAAGGATTAAGCAGGAGGCAATGCAAACCACCAATAAACCTTAGGCTGACCAGAATACCCAGGAGATTTAACAAAACGGAATCGACGAATTGTGGCAGCACCCAGCGGAGCACAAAGCACACATTGCAGAACTAACCCAACGACTTAACGCTCTGGAGTACGAGGAAACCCCGGAGGCATCTCTTTATAGTATTTATCTAGGCTTTACTATCTGATATATCTTAGGGTAAATAAGGCTTAAGAATTTATCAGAAAATTCTGACCATATCATATACAAAGATTAAGTATCAAGAACTTTTATGAGGAATTAAGTTTAATTACAACTCTGCGTAGGAAAAGATAAAGCTGTGACTATCTGCCTAAGAAATTTCAAACCCGTAGACTTATCCTCTTACCCCATTAGATACCACTTATGCATTTCTACTATTTTATACTGGTGCTGATAGGAGCTTTATATCCACTAAGTTCACTAAGCAGATAAATTCCATTAATTGCTACTTATGCTATTGAGGTTGATGACAGTGAGACGCTTAAGACAAATAATATAAGTCGAGGATGCTCCTTAGAATTAGTAGGCCGACTCTTTGAAACAGACATGATACCCATAAAACTGGGAAGTGTTTACGTGGTCATAGGCATGGATTGGCTATCGAAAATCGTGTGGAAATAGTATGCAACAAGAACACAGTTCATATACCTTTAGCCAATAAGAAGGTCCTTACTGTCCAACGCAAAGCAAGAAATACCAAAGTAAGCATCATCTCTAGCATTAGGACCCTGAAGTGTTGATAGAGAGGGAACCAAAGGGAAAGCGGCTCGAAAATATTCTTATTATTTATGGTCACCCCAAAGTTTTTCCAGAACACTTACCTGAACTCCCAACATCGAGGCAAGTCAAATTCGAAAATAGGCCTACTATCAGGTGCGGTACCAGTGGCTCGAGCACCATGCCGATTAGCCCCATCAATAGTGTAAGAATCGTCCAACCAACTGTAGGAGCTCTTAAATAAAGGGCCTATCAAACCGAGTTCCTCGCTTTGGAGGAGCTCCAGTTTTGTTCATAAAGGAGAAGGATGGAACTTTCGGGATGTGCATCAATTACCGAGAAATTAAATAAGCTAAAAGAATCAATACCCACTTCCAAGGATCAATGACTTGTTTGATAAAACTCCAAGAATTAAGCTTCTATTCGAAGATCGACCTTAGGTCTGGTTACCATCAGGTTAGAGTTCACAAGAAAGATATTCCAAAGACAGCTTTCAGATTTCGTTTCGGTCATCATAAATTCCTATTAATGCCGTTTGGATTAACCAGGGTCCCCAACAGTATTCATGGACCTCATCGGGTGTGCAAACCTTATTTAGACAAACTCGTGATTGTATTCATGAATGACCTTTAATCTACTCACGATCCGAGAAGGAGCACGAGCAACATTTAAGACTGATTCTGGAATTATCGGAGAAAGAACAACTATATGCTAAGCTTTCTAAATTTGACTAGGAGAGGTGAAATCCCTCGGTCACGTGAACAATAGTAAAGGAATCCAAGTCGACCCCGCAAAGATCGAGGCTATCAGGAATTGGTCAACTCTTAGAACCCCCATAGAGATACGACAGTCCTTAAGACTTGCCACTTATTATAAGCAATTTTCTCAAAGATCACCAAGAACTCTAACAAAACTGACCCGAAAAGACATTAAGTATGATTGGAGCAAGGATCAGGAGATATCATTTCAGTTATTAAAGCACAAACTGTGCAGCGCGCCTATTTTGTCCGTACCTAAGAGGAATGAGAAATTTATAGATTACTATGACACTTCACACAATGGACTGATGTAGAAAGATAAGGTCATAGCTTATACTCCATGAAAACTTAAGGTTCACGAGGTGAATTACACAACGCATGATCTAGATCTTGGAAGAGTAGTCTTTACCCTTAAGACTTGAAGACATTAGTTGTACGATAAGAAGTGTATTACACTCACGGACCCTAAGAGCCTCCAACACATCTTGAACAAGAAAAAGTCAAATATTAGGTAACATCGTTGATAGAGCTAATAAATGGTTGCAACAGTGAGATTCGTTATCACCTGAGGAAAACTAATGTGGAGACGCTCATAGCCGAAAGAAATGAGTTAAGCCATTAAGAGTACCAGCCATAGTTATAACCACTCAACCAAACCCTCCTCTCTTAGTTCATGAAGTTATTAAGGAGGAAAATATGAAAAATAAAGCCCTGCACAGAATGGATAAATAGTTTGGAATAAAGGTTAATGGAAATCAATACTTCACGAATAGAGTCTGGTTACCCTATTTTTTTATAGAGTAAGAAAACTGGTTAAAGATGACGGACACAAATCAAGATATGTCGTTCACCCCGGATCCGATAAAATGTATCATAGGGAACTATACGGGTGGCCTATCATGAAGGATGACATTGCCACATATGTCAAAAACATTTCTAACATGCTCCAAAGTTAAGACCAACATCAGAAAACATTTGAGTAATATTCGACCACCTAACAAAATCCGCGCGTTCCTACCAATCAAGAAGAACATCAGGATGAATAAGCTAGTCCAAACGTACCTCAAGGAAGTTGTCTCCGGATACGGATAGCAGATTCACATCTAGACTTTTGGTAATCGTTACAATAAGCGTTGGGTACAAACTTGACATGAGTACCACCTATCACCATCAGACCGATGGTCAAAATGAAAGAAAGATTCAAACCCTAGAACCTATGTTAAGAGCCTGGGTAATGGATTTTTGGAAGTGTTGAGATACTCATTTGAATTAGTGGAATTATCGTACGAGCATTAAAACTTCTCCATTTGAGGCACTTTATGGGCAAAATTGTCGGTCACCGCTTTGTTGGGTTGAGGTAGGAGATGGCCAGATGAGATCATCCAGGAGACTACAGAAAAGGTAGTCCAGATTAGGAACCGATTAAAGATTGCACGGGATTGATGGAAAAGCTATGCAGATGTTCAACGGAAGGATTTGGATTTCCAGGAGGGAGATCAGGTAATGCTGAAAGTCTCGCCTTGGAATGGCATAATCCGTTTTGGGAAACAAGGAAAACTCAATCCTCGTTATATCGTACCATTCAAGATTTCCAAAAGAATTGCCCTGTAGCCTACCGACTCGATCTGCCCCCAGAGCTTAGTAACGTTCATAATACCTTCCATGTATCCAACCATAAGAAATGCCTGGCTGATGAAACACTCGTTATACCTATTGACGAGCTAGAGCTTGATGATAAGTTGAACTTCATTGAACAACCCGTGGAAATAATGGACCGAGAAGTCAAGAAACTAAAGCACAGCCGGATCCCGATAATAAAAGTCAGATGGAACTCTAAGCGAGGTCCTGAGTTTACGTGGGAATGCGAGGATCAGTTCCGGGAAAAGTACTCTCACCTATTCTCAAATACTCAAGAAATGGAGAACACGAGCTAATTTCGGGACGAAATTCCCTTAACAGGGGGAGACTGTAACATCCGGCACTAAACCAGGTTAGCAATAATGACCTAGTCTACATTTAATAGTCAATTATAGTCTAATCAGTGGTCATTAGAAATTAATCAAGTGATTAACAAGGTTTATTAGAAAATTCAACTCAATTAGAATCAAATTCATCAGTGCGATGAATCGGAAAATCAATTAATCCGATCGATTTACGATATGAGGGATTAATTCAACTAAGTACATAATTAAATTATGATTAGTGACACTAATCATACACTAATACAATTACTTAACATTAATTATGCAAGACTAAAACAATTCATTAAAACAATGCATTCAAAAGTATTTTTGAATTTACAAGAAAAGGGAAATACAAGAATACATTCTAAATACTTTTATACAAAAAAAATATATATAAATACATGAAAATAATCCATAAAAATCTGGTCATAGGGTAGTACTACCCAAGATTTGATTTCAATTTTTTATTTCCCAACTCCATAACCTTTCATAATCAAATCTTTCACACCCCATTCTCCTTTCATTTCAACATGATCTTACACTCCACCTCCATTTGAAAGACCAAGACTTTGCCTATAAATAGAGGGCTTCCTTTTCATTATTTTCACACCAAAATATCTCTTTATCTCCTCTCAAAACCGGATCCCACACACACACACACTACAAACATTTTCATTCAAGTGTTCTTGGTGAAATTCAAGTGTTCTTGGTGAACTTCAAGTGTTCTTGGTTCAAATCTTGCAAGAGTTCCAACTTCTTCTCAATTTCATACTCCAAATACATCAAAGTAAGTAAATACTAACTTATTTCATCATATATTTATGTTTATATAAGTCTTGCATAATATATATAATCACCAACAACAACAAGTTTCATAAAAACTCAAGTTTATAAGTTTCTAGTTTTATTTTTAAGTTGTTTCTTTAAATGTGTTTATGAATATATGAACACATTATAAAAGTGTTAATATTATGAAAACATGTGATATATATGTGTTTTTATAACTATTATGACTTTTATACAAGTAGTCTTTGAATAAACAACAAGAATCATAAGTTGTTTTAAATTTATAAACTACGGAATTTCGGCAGAATATTTGTATCGACTTTGAAAAATCATAACTAATTCATAACCCAACGAAATGAGTTGATTCTTGTCTCAAAAGTTAGATCTATGTCTTAACTATAGATCTGCAATTTTTCATAATTTATTTTGAAGTTTAAGACCTCCAGAAATTATTTGAGAAACCGAAAGTTTGACAGCTCAAAAATGGCCAACATAGCGTTTTTAACGAGATTTTTCACCAACCTAAACAACTCGAAAAATGGCCGTTCTTGATTCTAAAAATCCTTTGTATATAGTAGTTTAATGTCCTAGAAAACCAAAGTCTAAAACATTTTGGAGCTTGGTCAAAAACAGCCTCAAAGTAGGCCGAAAAACCTCCGAAAAAGCTGGAAAATTATATATATATAAACTTGACGTTTTAAGCAAATCTTATTTATAAACTTGTAATGTTGGGTGATTTAAGACATAAAAATCTATAAATATACATATTATCATATATTAGTGATATTAAGTCCTTATCATCATTTAGGACTCGGTTAAACACCTCCGGTTTCATCACCCATCAAACAACGCACTTTTGCATTTTTGCGCGTCGTTTTGCCATCACAAGTTCGGTGAGTCTTCATAGCCCCTATTTTTCACTATCTATTGGGGTGGAAATACATGCACTGTTTTTCATATGGACATCAAAACTGTTTATTTCTTATATGTATTACATGTTCGGATTCCATCAGCCCTTATATCATGAACCGTTAATTGCATTTATTTGTAAGCGCGAGTATATTGTGGATAGATCTATTGGGAGTCATGTCCCCCATTCGTGTTAGCTCGGTTCGGCTAACAGCGAGTGCATATATATTCAACACACGGTATTACGTATGGGAATACTGCACAGGGCAAACTCATTCTAATTAAGCTTCGGTTGCATGATGGTTTATGTAATACATACACGGAATTTATGATTTTATAAATTCAACTCATCTGATAATGTCCATACAACTGGTCTTTTCGCGTAAACCTATGAGCTCACCAACAATTTTTGTTGACGTATTTTAGCATGTATTTTCAGGAAATTAAGGCAAGTATGCCTTCAGAAGTAACTACTTTCAAGCTTCCGCACTTAAGGAGTCGCATTCTTTTCAAACCATCGGAGATTTATTTGCATTATTTTGGATAATTTAATTATGTATTTAAATCTCTGTACTTTGCGAACTACTCTTTATTATTTACGGGTTATGTAAAACGTTTCTACCTTTTAAGGTTATATCGATGTATTTTTGAAAACGTCCATATAGTGGTCGTTCATTATGATTATGGTCACGCTTCCGCACTCGTCACGCCTCGCTGCCAACCGGGGTAGCAGGGTGTGACAGATATGGATCCAGAGTTGTTATCAGCAGGAGAAAGATGTCACGTCCTGCACTTCGTGACGAAGAGGAAGGAGATACTAATTTTATTATAGAAGAAGAAGCAACAATTGCCACTCAACAAAGGGCAAAAAGACAACGCTTTAGTCAGGGAGCTCCGTCTACCTCTGCTGCTATTCCATTTGCTACAACTGCCGCTCCATCCACATCCGTCGCCGCTCCATCAACTTCCGCCTCCATTCCATCCAGTTCCGCCTCCATTCCATCCACTTCCACTCCATTCATTGAAAATCAGTGGCTCACGGAGTTGAAGAGCAAGGTAGACTTCCAGACAGTCCAAATATTCCAGCTTTCTCAAGCCGTTAACGAGTTGCAACTACACAACTCATGACTGGAACAAGAAAATGCGAAGCTACAAACGACTGTAGCAGACCCTGGTGGAGCAAATTGTGAAAGATCTACAAGCTCAGGGGGAGAGCAGTTGTCGAGGAGATGAGTTAAGGGGAGGAAAAAAAGATGATGATGAGGGAGGTGACCCCAGCACTCAAAAGGACAGTGAGCTAGAAAATCTTTCTCAACAGACTGCTCAGCAAGCTGATATTCAGGGGGAGCCTGGATCATCGGGGACAGGAGGAGGAGAAGGTCAGGACAAAGGCAAGGCTCCAGAGGCGTCAGAGCTAGTCGATTAAGAAATAATTGGTGCCTTGGCCGATATTGATGACAATGATGATGTAATGTTTGACTTTAAAGATGAAATAGAAGATCTTGAAGAAGGGGAATTCGTCCCAGAAGACATTACAGATTGGAGATCTGATGACGAGTTATTACTTGATGAGGAAGATGAAGTCGATGAGATCATTATTCAACAACATCCTATCACCGATACATATACGACGGCAGAGCAGAATATGATTGACATCGAAGTGTTTAAGGATGCTTTAAATGTTGAATCTGAGAGTGAAGAGCCTGATAGGGGGCTTACAGCTGAAAAAAAAGAAAAGGTTATGGTTTAGAACAGAAAAGAAGGCCGTGTCTTTAAAAGAGAAGATGAAGGTGTCTGGTTCTGGAAAGTTAACTGGGAGCATTCTCAGCTGGTTCTTTGATCGAGAACTGCAGCTGTTCATTATTAAAAGAAAGGACGACCTCCCATATCTAAGAAGAAGATTGAAGGACTTCAATTCATTACCTAAAGTTGAAATAAAGGCCCTAGCATGGAAAAAGCTAATCAACATCAGAGACGATCCCTATGCCAAAGTAATTGCCAAAATAATCAGAAGGGAAGGGAGGTCTAGGAAGATTGAAAGGCTAAACCCACGAGTAGGCAGGAGAGTTGGACCATACAAAAATTGATCCTCTAACTGGAAAGCCGTGGATGAAGATGTACTACAAGCCAGTTAGATGCTTAAAGAAAGTACCTCTGAAGCCTATGCATCAAGATGTGTTGGGCAACCTCAACTGGTGGTACGTATACAGTGAGACAGGTGAGGCTGTCATGGAAGATTTTGAAGAGAAGGTGATCCTGAAGGTGTATGATCCCTTACATCTGGTCAACCTATCCAATGATGATCTACTCAAGCTTCACGTTCAAAAAATATCCTTTGATGCTCGTTTGAAGATGGAAGGCAGAAAGTATCAGAACGTTGTTAAAGTTTGTGTAGAATAGGGTTTGTATGCTGGTAGCATTTTGAATAAGCCTAGTGCTATAGATTAATTGAATATCTAGTTAGAAGCTATCGTCAAGGAGGAGTCTGTTAGTGCATCCTGAGTGACGATAACAGTCTAAGTGTAGATAGTCTTTTGTAATAGTTCAGGCTTTGTAATTACAAGTTAATACATATGTTTGATATTGGTTATATATTTGATAGTGTTTGTGATTGATGTTTACTTAAGTTCAAAGATAAGTTCAAACATAAGTTCAAGAACAAGTTCAAGAATAAGTTCAAAGACAAGTTCAAGAATAAGTTCAAAGACTAGGTTCGAACTTGTAATGGACAAGTTCAAGAATAAGTTCAAAGGCTAGGTTCGTACTTATGGTGGACAAGTTCGTGGGCTTGGGCCTAAACGAACTTGTCTAAGCTAAGTTCGAACTTAAGCTCTATAATTAAGAATTAATCAGTTTTGATTAAGGACTTTCGAAGAGATTAACGCCCAGAGCTCGTATAGTGGATTACGTGTCGGGACGTTTCATTTTTGACGTTTATTATTGTGTTAGTCTCCGTGTTTCTGTCTGTGTGATCGATCCGTTAACCCACTAACGAGGATTCCGCACTCGTTGGACGGTGTCGCGTCAAGATCAGATCCGTAGGTAGGTGACTTTTCCACTACAGAGGCACGAGGGCCATCAACATCAGCTGCTCAGCCTGATTAGAGGGAACAGACGCTGGAGGAAATTTGGGAACAAGGAGTCGCTGCTCAAGATAGTGTACTTGAACAATTAGTTCACAAAATTTTGGAACCCATAACTGGCATGGAGGATATATTTCGAGAAATTGATGAGTATCTGTAAGGTCACCTACCTACGGATCCGATCTTGACACGACACCGTACAACGAGTGCGGAATCCTCGTTAGGGGCTTGATGGATCGATCACACACACTAAAACCCGTAGACCAACACTATGATAGAGGTCAACTACGAACGTCCCGACACATGAATCTCTCTGAAAACACTCTGCTAACACTCTGCAAACGCTCACAAGTTCGTATGTGCTCTAAACGCTAATCTCGGCAAAGATCCTTAATTAAAACTGATTAACCCTTAATTATAAGCCTTAAGTTCGAGCTTGGCCCAGACAAGTTCGTGCAGGCCCAAGCCCACGAACTTGTCCACCAATAAGTTCGAACCTGACCTTTGAACTTAATCTAGAACTTGTCTTTGAACTTATTTCTAGAACTTATGTTTGAACTTACCTTTGAACTTATGTTTTAACTTATCTTTGAACTTGGTCTTGAACTTATCTTCACCTAGAACTTATTTTCACCTAGAACTTATTCTAAAACTTATTCTAGAACTTAATCTAGAACTAATTTCTAGAACTTATTCTAGATCTTAATATGTAACATCCCGTTTTTGAGATAATTGCGTGTAATTATTTTAGAGGATGTTTAATATATTATTATTGTGTGGGTCGAAAGATAGACGATTAGTGGATATATACGTGTCGAGTTTATGAGTTACGTGGCGTCGGGTTTCGATATTAGTGAATTAGTTATATAATTGAGTTCGTGAAGTTAATTAGGTTTAGTGGATATTAATTGGGAAAATGGGGTATCGAGTTCGAGTTATTGGGTTCGGGACCGGTTGAAATAGAAAGAATATAAACGTGCTTATCCTTTTTCTCTTTTCCTTCTTTCTTCACTTGAAAGGAAACATAAAGTGTGTATGTGTGTGAATTTGGGAGAGCTCCAGCAGCAGATAGCCACTCCTCCATCTGAATTTGATTGCTGAACTTGGATTGATTTCAACTTGTTCTTCCCTTGTGTTCTTGAGCTTCAAAGAGGTAAGAAAGCTTTGAATTGAAAGGTTAAATTGTGCAATATGCTATAAAATTGTAGGGAATACTAATAAGGTTCTAAGAGGGTTTATATGTATTGTTTTGGGATGTGTTGTGGCTGAAATCGAAAGGAAGGAGGAGTACACCTCCTGGGCAAGGCTGGAAATCACAGATCAGGGTTGCAGACCTCTGCATTGTCACGGCGCGACCACCAGAGTCCTCGCGACGCGAGAAGGGGCCTGCGAGGGAATTTCGACTTGAGCCTCATAAGGCGGTTTTGGGATCTCGTTGGGGTTGATATCGATTCGTGCTTCGTTGGGATTTTGGGTTGGGCTTTGTTTGGGTTTCGGGATTGGTTTGGGATTGGTCGTCGAGTCCGGTTCAGTTAAAGTGTCGTGTGGAGTCCGGGTCATTGTGATTCGGTTTTATGTGTCGGTGGAAATGGGAATTAACAGTTTGGGATCCGTGTGATTTCAGGAACGAGTACGCGAGGCGAGCCGGGTCGGAGATTGTAGATTTCAGTGATTGAGACAGATTGATCAGGTGAATATTCGAGTCCTCTTCAAACCCGGGACCGTTTTGCAAGTCGTAGCCGTGTAGCTGTTATTGTATGTGTATATTATGCAATGTGCGTGAGACAAGGACGCGGGCTTCAGGTATGATTCTGTTCTCATATACGTGTTATATGTGCATGAGATGAGATCCAGTCCGGGGTCCGTGATGAGGTTCATAAGGACGGTGATTCATGATGAGCGATCGCGCGGGTTGACTATCCCTAACAGTCCTTGGGGCCTGTATACACGGCAGGGCCTGTAGCCGGTTCGCGCCCGTGCAAAAGGGTTTTAGCTAACCACCGCGGCCGCGGTTGTTAGTTGGGGAAGGGTCCCCCTCAGTGATTCTGTGTGCAGGGCTTCGGATCTCATGCTATGTGTTCATACCTGTATAGTGATGTTGATTGCCAGGGACAGAGAAGAGATTGCTTTGCGTGAATGTGCTATGTGTATGTGTGTTACGTGCTTACTATGCAGAGTCTAACCCTCACGCACTCATGAGCTTCCGAGTTTACGTATTCGAGTCTACCATGTTCAGGGTATCAGATAAGAGATCAGTAGCTGGGCTTGTTGATCTGGGATTGGGGATTATCTTGGAAGCATTATGCTCGTGTTTTGTAATGATCTGATTAGTACTGCTTATGTTAGCATCTTTTGGGCTTATGAAATCAGTGGATTATATGTTAAATGTTGTTTATGTAAAAGTTTAAATTAATAGTGATCGGTATTACCTGCTGACATATGTGTTATATAGTTTTTGCGATGTTGCAACCGGTGTATTGTATAGACGTAGCATTTCCGGGAACAAGAGGGTGTTACATTGATGATACCAGAGCTTGTGGTTTGAAGTCTGAGTATCATTAGTGGATTCTTAACTTAAACCTTGTTCCGATCCGTGGGGATCAATTGCGATTGATTTTAGTGGAATTAACTAACCTGGCTTAGTGTATAACGCTAGGTGATTTATCTATGATTCTTAATTGTTTCGGTTTGTGCCATTTTGTTATGGCAGATCACGGAGAGGGATCCGGCGCGGGTAAGCCTACATCTTCTGCAGCTTCTGTGGTATTCAGTGCTGACATCTTCTGCAGCTTATGCGATGACGTGGGATATGTTTACAGCCGTGTTTGAGCTTCAGTATATTCCCAGAGATGAGAGGCGAGAGATGGAGCGGCGATTCCTTCATCTGCAACAGGGTGAGTTATCGGTGCAGCAGTATGTGGACCGGTTTAATGAGTACTCCCAATTTGCGACTCAGCATATCGACACAGAGCAGCGAAAGGCCGATATGTTCATTGATGGACTGCGAACAGATAATCGAGAGTTCGTTGGACTGCACGAGACTCCTAACTTCGCCAGGGCGTTAGAGATGGCCCGCATAAGGGAGCGGGAGATAGCCAAGCAGAAAGAGGAGCCATTTTCTCAGCGCCGACGTGTGAGGACTCCCGAGCGGTCCTCGAGAGACCAGAGGCATTCTAGAGACGATTCCAGGTAGCGACGTTCGGGCCAGAGTTCGAGAGACAGACGAGATAGAGACAGAGATAGAGACAGGGACAGGGAACGGAGGTCGAGTGGACCGGGACGGAGCCAACGATCAGATAGTCAAAGTCAGACGCAGAGTTCGCGGTATACAGGTCAGAGCCAGAGCAGCATAGGGCAGAGGCCTCGAGAGGGAGACGATAGGGGAGACAGTTCAGCTGGAGATCGGGAGTGCCCGAGATGCCACCGTCGCCATAGTGGGCCGTGTGTGCCTAGGTGTTATCGATGCGGTCAGCGAGGGCATGCTACCACCACGTGTACTGTTCCACAACCGTTGTGCTTCCGTTGTGGGAGGTCGGGGCACTGAGTGCGAGACTGTCCAGAGCCGGGACCAGCGGTGCAGGGCATGAGTTCTAGTGGAGCCGGAGCAAAGCCATCGTCATTCAGTCATCATGATACTAGGGCGCGGGATCGGGTCTTTCAGGCGACTGCAGAGGAAGCTCGGGATGCTACTGATATGGTCTCGGGTATGTACTTTTGAACTTGCTTTAAGTGTGTGTCAGTTGTGGGACGGGCTGTTGGTGTATGTCTGTGGTAAGTGTTTGTGTCCTGTTGCGTGCGATTGCTTCGTTTGTGTCTGTGATTATGGCATTCAGTGACAAAGGGGCGGGGTTGTTGTGTATGGGTTATATGGGATGTTTAGGTCTGGGTATATGTGTGAAAGTGAAATGTATTGTGCTAAGCTGGGTTATTGGGGTTTAAAAGTTGGGAATTGTGTCATGTTAGTGAATCAATCATGTTGAGTATGCGAGCTATATGAGTAATCATTGCTAATGTGTTTGTGATGTGCTTGTGGATTGATCCTAAAGATAGTGGATTATCATATTTATGGTGGATTAAAATTTTTGTGTGCTATCCATATCTATGATATTGCGTTTAGTGATTCGATAGAAATGTTCTTATGTGTTGCTATAAGAGGATTGAAGATCTGTTGTATTAGTGGATGCACCATGTATATGATAACTGAATGGCTTATGAAGTGACGCCACGAGAAGACTCTGCGAGTAGAGGATATACCAGTTGCGGATATGCGAGTTAGGGGATTCAACTGAGTTGTTAGTGGATTGTCTAAATGAGTTGAATATTTAAGGGAGCTGATTTATTTCGAGAGTTGAAATAGAGACGTGTATTAGTGATGATTGTGACACTCAGAGTTCAAGTGAGAATTTGACAAAGTTGTTAGTAATCATATTAAGATATATGAGTTGATGTTTCAGGGATTTAACATGAGAGATGTGTGATTGCGAATGGGTTTGCGATAGATTCCAGGGACGGAATATCTTTAAGAGGGGAGGATTTGTAACATCCCGTTTTTGAGATAATTGCGTGTAATTATTTTAGTGGATGTTTAATAAATTATTATTGTGTGGGTCGAATGATAACCCGATTAATGGATATATACGTGTCGGGTTTATGAGTTACGTGGCGCCGGTTTTCGATATCAGTGAATTAATTATATAATTGAGTTCGTGAAGTTAACTGGGTTGAGTGGATACTAATTGTGAAAATGGGGTTATTGGGTTCGGGTTAATGGGTTCGGGACCGGCCGAAATAGAAAAAATATAAACGTGCTTATCCCTTTTCTCTTTTCCTTCTTGCTTCACTTGAAACGAAACCTAAAGTGTGTATGTGTGTGAATTTGTGAGAGCTCCAGCAGCAAATTGCCACTCCTCCATCTGAATTTGAATGCTGAACTTGGATTGATTTCAGCTTGTTCTTCCCTTGTGTTCTTGAGCTTCAAATTTGTAAGAAAGCTTTGTAATGAAAGGTTAAATTGTGCTATATGCTATAAATATGTAGGGAATAGTAATGAGGTTGTAAGAGCGTTTATATGTATTGATTTTGGGATGTGTTGTGGCTGAAATCGAAAGGAAGGAGGAGTACACCTCCTGGGCAGGGCTGGAAATCACAGGTCAGGGTTGCAGCCCTCTGCATTGTCACGGCGCGACCACCAGTGTCCTCGCGGCGCGAGAAGGGGCCTTCGAGGGAATTTTGGCTTGACCCTCATAAAGGGGTTTTGGGGTCTCGTTGGGGTCGATATCGATTCGTGCTTCGTTGGGATTTTGGGTTGGGCTTTGTTTGGGTTTTGGGATTGGTTTTGGATTGGTCGTCGACTCCGGTTCGGTTAAAGTGTCGTGTGGAGTCCGGGTCATTGTGATTCGGTTTTATGTGTCGGTGGAAATGGGAATTAACAGTTTGGGATCCGTGTGATTTCAGGAACGAGTCCGCGAGGTGAGCCGGGTCGGAGATTGTAGATTTCAGTGATTGAAACAGATTGATCAGGTGAGTACTCGAGTCCTTTTCAAACCCGGGACCGTTTTACAAGTCGTAGCCCTGTAGCTGTTATTGTATGTGTATATTATGCAATGTGTGTGAGACAAGGACGCGGGCTTCAGGTATGATTCTGTTCTCATAAATTTGTTATATGTGCATGAGAAGAGATCCAGTCCGGGGTCCAAGATGAGTTCCATACGGACGGTGATTCGTGATGAGTGATCGCGCGGGTTGACTGTCCCTAACAATCCATGGGGCATGTATACACGGCAGGGCCTGTAGCCGGTTCGCGCCCGTGCTACAGGTTTTAGCTAACCACCGCGGTCGCGGTCGTTAGCTGGGGAAGGGTCCCCCTCAGTGATTCTGTGTGCAGGGCTTCGGATCTCATGCTATGTGTTCATACCTGTATAGTTATGTTGATTGTCATGGACAGAGTAGAGATTGCTTTGCGTGTATGTGCTATGTGTATGTGTGTTACGTGCTTACTGTGCAGAGTCTAACCCTCACGTACTCATGAGCTTCCGAGCTTACGTATTCGAGTCTACCATGTTCAGGGTATCAGAGAAGAGATCGGTAGCTAGGCTTGTTGATCTGGGATTGGGGATTATCTAGGAAGCATTATGCTCGTGTTTTGTAATGATCTGATTAGTACTGCTTATGTTAGCATTTTTTTGGGCTTATGAAATCAGTGGATTATATGTTAAATGATGTTTATGTGAAAGTTTAAATTAATAGTGATGGGTATTACCTTCTGACATATGTGTTATAGAGTTTTTGCGATGTTGCCACCGGTGTATTGTATAGACGTGGCATCTCCGGGAACAGGGGGGTGTTACATTGATGGTATCAGAGCTTGTGGTTTGAAGTCTGAATATCATTAGTGGATTCTTTACTTAAACCTTGTTCCGATCCTTGGGGGATCAATTGCTATTGATTTTAGTGGAATTAACTAACCTGGCTTAGTGTATAACGTTGTGTGATTTATCTATGATTCTTAATTGTTTCGGCTTGTGCAGATTCTTATGGCAGATCAGGGCGAGGGATCCGGCGCGGGTAAGCCGGCAGGGGATGAGTCTATCCGCAAGTCAGAGCTTCTGGAGGTATTCAGTGATGACATCTTCTGCAGCTTTTGCGATGACGTGGGATATGTTTAGAGTCGTGTTTGAGCTGCAGTATATTCCCAGAGACGAGAGGCGAGAGATGGAGCGCCGATTCTTTCATCTGCAACAGGGTGAGTTATCGGTGCAACAATATGTGGACTGGTTTAATGAGCACTCCCAATTTGCGACTCAGCATATCGACACAGAGCAGCGAAACGCCGATATGTTCATTGATGGATTGCGAACAGATATTCGAGAATTCGTTGGACTGCACAAGACTCCTACCTTCACCAGGGCGTTAGAGATGGCCCGCATAAGGGAGCGGGAGATAGCCAAGCAAAAAGAGGAGCTAATTTCTCAACACTGACGTGTGAGGACTCCCGAACGGTCCTCGAGAGACCGGAGGCAATCCAGATACGATTTCAGGGATCGACGTTCGGGCCAGAGTTCGAGAGACAGACGAGATAGAGACAGAGATAGAGACATGGACAGGGAACGGAGGTCGAGTGGACCGGGATGGAGCCAGCGATTAGATAGTCAAAGTCAGAGGCAGAGTTCACGGTATACAGGGCAGAGCCAGAGCAGCATTGGGTAGAGGCCTCGAGAGGGAGACGATAGGGGAGACAGTTCAGCTGGAGATCGGGAGTGTCCGAGATGCCACCGTCACCAAAGTGGGCCGTGCGTGCCTAGGTGTTATCGATGCGGTCAGCGGGGGCATGCTGCCGCCATGTGTACTGTTCCAGAACCGTTGTGCTTCCATTGTGGGAGGCCGGGGCACAGAGTGCGAGACTGTCCAGAGCCGGGACCAGCGGTGCAGGGCGTGAGCAAAAATGTTTGTCTTGAAAGATCTGCCAGCTCACTATTCGGGCAATCTTCTTTAACTTCTCTACAATTTTTCCTCCTAAGATGGACGATCTTTCAACTATTCCTACAGTATCGCCTCCAGATTTGCAATCTGCTGCTGCTGATCAGTCTCTGTCTGATCTAACTGGTCATTAAGATGTTGAAGTTCATGAATCGCCTTTGTCAGCTGAAGAATTTGTGCTTCTGTTAAAACTCCAATTCTAACACTGTATAGACTTAATCAACACATGAAACAAGTCATAAAATGTTAGCCGGACATCTAAATCCATTATTGAACGATAAAAATGCAATGAAACTCTCCTTACTTACATTCTTTGATGGTTTCGAAGGTAAACCAAACACTTGAATTAAGTTCGAGAGAAATAGTCATTATCTTCGATAAACAATCACAAAATCGTAAGTTTTGAAAAACTTTGAATAATTTTCAACTTTTTCAACTTATCCCGGAACCCTTCACTTTTAACAACTGATTATCACGCAAATTTTGTTTTTCCAACTAGAATGCATCCTAGTAACTTTGACCTCCTATTTATTAAAAAATAAGATAATCTAAACTAAAAAATGAAAATAAAATTAAAAATAAGAGTAAATTTAATTAAAATTAAGTTTAGCTAAAAATTAATTTATGGATAAAAATACACTAACAAAATTTTTTTGTGAGATAATCAAATAAGGTTCAATCAGATAGCGGTGTCAAACACACTTTCAGTATTTCACTTTCACACTCCAGATTGTTTGTTGTGGTATACATTCAAGGTGATTGTTGGTATGTTTTTCCATTTAAACATTAAACACTTTAGAAATTCCTTAGGCCTTTTTATTTATCAAGAAACTACCTTACGTTTCCCATACTTAGACATACTTCTATGATCAAGGCAGACACACAATGATTATGACTCTTTGGTATTTGTAAATTATCTTTAAAAGGCAAACGGCAGACACAGTTCTGTATTTACATACAACAAAGTGTCTTAGTTTGTCTTAGAGTTCCTCTTATGTTAGCAAGACAGCGGTGACAGGTCTGTACTTACGTACAACAAAGCGACTTATCTTGCTAGTTCATGTCAAAACAGCGGTGACAGGTTTGTACTTACGTACAACAAAGCGACTTGTTTTGACTCCCTTTTCTTTACAAAACTTTTTCTTTCTTTGTTTAAGATGTATTTTGATGAAGCTATACATCCCCCAGATAAATTTGCATATCTCATTGATAATCATTGTCTGTATGTCTCTATCATAGAAATTAAGACCTTTTGGTCGTACATCTAAGTTAGTTACACATATGATATTTTCTTGATTATTTTATTAGCTTTTAAGATTTTCTTCATATATTATGCCTACCAACACATCATACAAGAATATGTAAATCACTCATATTTAATGGTGCATTATGTGTGAAAGCTTAAACACCTATAGTTTGTTAGACTGTGCTAAATTTCGTTACTTTGAACCTAAGACTCTAAGACTTTTCTCATTTTTCAGTATTCTCTGTTTTTTGAATTTTTTTTATGGTTTTCTCTCTCTTTTTTTTTTGATTTTCAGTTTTTAGTAAAGCAACTAATAAAGATAAACTAAAAACTTAAAAACATTAAAAAGAAAGAATAATCTAGTGATGTTAGGTTACTCCGGATTATGCATTCCATTAAGTTGGACTAACAACTGAAACGGTGATTTATCAAATGCTTTTGTGAAAAGATCTACATAGTTGTTATTACCAACATTGTTATATCAATTACCACACTTTACCCTTTTCCCGTAAGACTTCTCCACTTGGTCTAAGGACCCAATCAACATGCCTGTTGTTTCGTCCTTTGTACCGCTGTTCTGTGTCGAGAGCAACCACTATCCATAAATCATTTGTTATTAGGACCTGTAGTAAACTCCTGCAAACTAAACAAGACACGTTAGTTATCACGAGGAACCCAATCCATGACTGACTTGGTAATACCATTCTCATCCACGAACTTGAACTCTTTCAAATACCCATCTCTCCTTTCAGGTGACTTGGGTTTTTGATTGAGAACTTGTTGTGGAGTTGAGTGATTAATATCCATTCTCGACCTTAGGGTTCATCTTTGCGGTTCAGCCCTTGAATAATTTCTGTTATAGTACATCTCAGTTTGATAATTTTGGGCTCGAACTGGTGTCTTATGTCTATTAGGAGAATTAGACCTAACTAGGGTGTGACTCCTCTTAGGTGTATTATTCCTAATAATGGATTGGGGGCCAGACATTGATTGACTAAGGGATCTATTTGGTGAATTATTTCTAAGTCCGTCATTTTGTCTGAGAGACATCGGTGGTTGTCGACTACCTAGACGTGACATCACACTTGAGTTCTCGGAAATTTGAGAACTACTCCAGCTCGTATCACTAGGCATTGTTTTTAAGGTTTGCTGCTCTTGTTTCCCTATGTTTAGTGAAGACTCTGACTCTTGTAGGGACAACCTAAAGCAACATGTCCTTTCTGATGACACTTAAAGCAAGACATCTTGTCAATAGATTTCTTATAGGCACTCTTTGACCTAGTTGTCTTACTAATGTCCTGATTGTTTGTATCAACAGCTTGGTTTAACTCCTCTTTGTTATAATTACTTACATTCTTATCTTCTTCTAGTTTTGGCTTACAACTAGACTGCACACACTGTAAGATTTTCCTAATCTGAGGAGTAGTTGAAGATACTTTAGAAGATACAGTTACCTTGACTACCTCTGATTTAAGGTTGCTACTTGCCTCAGCTACCTTAGCCCTAGACTCATCTAATTCCATATCATTAAGAGAGATCTCTTTGGTCAGTGACTCTACATGCTCATATATTTGTTCATTCCTAACACTTTGTTCAATTAATTTGTCATTCAGAACTTTTAAATCTTGAGCATCATTTCTTAGTTTAGCCTGAAGATCTTCGTTAATGTCTAATAAATTAGCATTATCTGATTTTAACGATTGATTTTGAGCAGTCATAGATGAATGTGTTTCTAGTACTAAATTCAATTTATCATTCAAAGTAATACATAAATGTCAGGATCTAAAACTGAATTACCAAGATTAACTGATTTGAATTTATCAGAGTATATATCAATAATCTTGCTTTGAATCAAAGTTTAATCAAGAAGTTTGCGGAATAACACTTAATTATTTTAACAAAAACTTTCAGAATCAATAATGAATAAACTCACACGAAGTAATCAAGACTGTTTGTATTGCTGAATTCAATGATTACAATCACCTCTAATCTGTTTGATTAGACGAAGAACACAGACTGTTCTTAGGGTTTTACAACCTTAGAGGCTTATGAAAACTCTATCAATAAAGCAATTACAGACTCAAAATATGCAGACACTCCTATACAATAGAAAGACCTATTCTATGTATTTATATTGCTTCTTGATATGTTTCCTTGACGAACTATGACTTCTCTGATAGTAGATATGCTGGAATCTTCATGTAGATATCTTTTCCTGAAAATCAGCACTTTCTGTTTATGAAACTGTTGAGCAGCTTGAATCACTTGACAGCATGAACTGAGCAGCTCGAGTTGATTTACTCTGGCAGCTTGAACTTTTACACTGGCAGCTCGAGTTTCTTCAACTAGCAGCATGAACTTTGGATTTACATATAAACTCTACTAACAGTTTGAGAAGTCTAACTAACAGTTTGAACATACTTAAACTATTTCCCAACAATCTCCCCCTAACTTAAATTCTTTACACAAGACTTTAAGTTCTATACAAAAATGGAAATGAATAAGTAAACTGTTATATACAAACCAAGGCTTTCAAAAACTTATAACTGTGCAAGTTTCTGATCTATAGCCTTCAAAAATTCTCTCTTCATCTCTTCTTTATCACAAGATATCCTAACTGATTTTATTTGGAGCAGCATATCTTTTGAAAAATTATAAAACTCGAGATTGAAGAAAATACCAGACCCATCTGTGAATTTGATTTTGTATGTCCTTGACTTGACAAACAGATCAACTTGCTTGATCTTTTTCCCTTTCTTCTCAGCATCTTCTATCTCTTTTCTTGCAAATTCAGGGTCAACAACTGTACTTAGTTCTCTGATAAGTTGCTTCACTTGTGGTAGAGCAGATCTAACTTGAGATACAGACCCTATGTTGTACATCTTTATCAGTTCATCCCTGGTCAGCTTCTGAACCATTTGCCAGAATGTATCAAACTCTTCTTCTGGTCCAGATTCTCTTCTTATTACAAACTTGACCCTTAAATCTCTTTCATCCAGTGATTTGGCAAACCAGTAGTTGATTTGAGGCTTTGTGAAATCATGTTGATCAATCAACTTCTCTATCTCCATGGCCTTTTGCAATTGTTGATCAAATAGCACCCTCTTAACAGATGAAGGGATAGAAACAGTAGCTTGATCAGTGGGAACAGATGCACTGGCAGCAGCTTCAGTTGGTACTGGATCTTTTGATGTTTGGACTTCTTGGGAAATTTTGGCTTTCTTTCTTTTGTCCATCTCCTTGTCATGAATCTCTTGTAGCCTTTCAATTGTCATGGACTGAGCCATTTTCTTTGGAATTCCAGCTGCAAATGCAAAATTTATCAAAAATCTTCTGTGCTCAGCTTTGGTGTGCCCTGTTGGCATCTTTCTCTTCTTTTCACCTTGTTTGCCCACAAACCCCTTTAGGTAATCACCTAATGTCTCATCATCATCTATTGGGGGCTGGGCTTGCTGATCTAATTCCTTGTCCATTTCTTCTGCCAATTTCTTGGCAACTTCTGCATCAAAGGCAATTTGGGCTTCTTTGGAGGAAAATTTATGCTTTGGAGATTCAATTAGTATGCCCTTGCCCTTGTCTTTTGCAGAAGAGGATGTTGCTTGGACTGTACTTGATGGAGCTTGAATTCTTTCCCTTAGAACAACTCCAGTTGCTTTTGGGGCAGCAGCCTGAGTTTGTAGGCTAACAGCTTGAGAAGCTGTTGGGACTGCTAGCCTAGAAGATGGGACTGTTGATGTTGGAGCTGCTTGGACTGATTTGGGAACCTCCTGATTCTCCCCCTTTTTGGAAGCATTGGTTTGGTCAGAAGGACCTACAACCTTTTCCCCTTGGGTTTGAATCATCTGCTCTAATTTCATAATTTTATTTCCACAGAGGGTGAACCCTTTGTGAAGATAATCCATTCGCTTATTCTGAGCCGCCTCTGCCTGCTTGAGTGAAAAAATTTGAGCCCCCTGTGCAGCAATGATGGACATTTGATATTCCAACATGGCTACAACAGGTTTTAGCTTGGGATCCGTCAAGAGCATTAGTTGCAGACTAGTCTCAAGATCAGAAAACACCTGAGGTGCTTGTGATCTATCACTGACATGAATACCAGAATTAGAAACTTCTGGGCCCCTCTCTTCTTGGTTCTGGGGACTTCCAGCTTGTGTTTGCACACTGGCTGTTGCCATGGGTGTGGTCTTAGATATGTTGGCACTGGCCTGTGCTTCTTTTGCAGAAACATCAGTAGTGCCAGCCACAGAACCCATATGAACCATCTCTGATGAGATGTTCACCTCCTGAGTGAGGATGGGAGTTTCCTCAATTGGTTCTCTTTGGATATTCTGTGCAGAAGTGTCCTCCTGCACAGGGATATATGGCTCTTGTCGATGGGAGGAGGAGGAAGGAGCTCCTGGTCCCCTTTTCCATTTGTATAGAAATTTGAGTGGGCGAGTTGGCTGTTCAAAAGGATCAGATGGAATATTTGTATCATGAGGAGTGGGTTGGGGTCCTGGGGGTGAAGCAGGAATGTTGGGCTGTGTCTGCTCAGAACCCTCTCCTCTGTTTCCTGGAATGATGTTCATCATTGCAGAGGGCAATGGAACATCTATACTTACAAAATTGGCACTTGGCTTTAACAGCCTTTTAATTGAAGACAGTGAGTGCCTATGGGAAACATGTATCCGTTTATGTAAATGTGGAGTTGTGCAGGTGTGTGCAATAATTTTTGCCAAAAATCTAGGATACATGAGAAATTTCCCATTCTTTAGGGAATGATGCCTTAACATCCCCTGAAAAATCATGTTAGAAAAATTGAACTGTTGGCCAGTAGAAAAGCACACTAAGGCAGTGGCAATATTTGAAGAAAACTCAGACCAACCAGTTCTTTTGGGGCTTAAACATTGCTGAATAACATGCACAAGGTATTTCCATTTAGGAGAAAAATGTGCCTTAAGAAAAGTAAAAGAATCAGCAGGACCCCTATAACCAATATTTTGAACACCAAAATGTAAAGCTTGAAGGGATAGGTCGGTTATACCTGAGGCATCTTGAAGATGCAAGTGACGTCTGATGGATTCCTCAGTGATATTGATGACAGTTCCATCAATCTTGGATATGAGGGTAGGCACTCCATTGATGGTTTGAACAGATGCATGATTCCAAAACTGTTCAATATGGGAGATGTATATAGTAGGGTTAATGGATAGGGCATAATGGATATGGGAGTGCCTGAGGAAATCCATCATTGCATGAAACGGTTGAAGTTCAGAGTGTTTTAGGGTGTGTGGGAGGCAGTTGTGTTCTTTTACAAACTCCATTGATGAAGAAACGATGGTTTAGGGTTTGAAAGAAGAATGTGTGATTCGTTCAGAGAGAAAGCAAGAGGCCGTGGAAGAAAAATATGTAACTGGTAGTTACAACTGAACGAAATCGGGACCTTTAAAGGTTTCGAAAAGGTTGGGTCCCGCGCACACATTTGAGAAATTACCCAAATACCCTGCACACTTTGACAGATCAAGTGAAAACAACTAACAGCATGAGAAAATGAACTAGCAGCTTGAGAAATTACTCAAGCTGTTAGTTAAAAATTATGCAACTTTTCAATGAAACAGTATCTCCCCCTTAAATAAGCATACTGAGTAGATAATAATGAAAATCAATTAATCCATGTTTACCATACCAATATTTGATATTAGGAAAGTGAACCTTCCTACATCAAAAGGTTTTGTAAATAGATCAGCTAACTGATCATCTGTATGTATTTTGGTAACTTGGATTAACTTCTTTTCATTACAATCTCTGATAAAGTGAAATCTGATTTCTATATTCTTGGTTTTTGGGAATTTCACTCGGTTTTGCACAATGCTGATTGTACTTGAGTTGTCAATATAAATAGGAGTGGATAAGAAATTCATACCATAGTCTCTTAGTTGATTTTGAATCCACATTACCTGGGAGCAGCAGCTTGCAGCTGCTACATATTCTGCTTCAGTGGATGATGTGGACACAGTTGTTTGCTTTTTGCATTGCCAAGAGACCAATCTTGCTCCTAAGTATTGACATCCACCAGTTGTGGATTTCCTGTCAATGTTGCATCCACCATAGTCACTGTCAGAATAAGCAGTTAGTACAAGGGGAGAGTCTTTAGGATACCATAGACCTAAGTGAGGTTGGCCTTTAAGGTATCTAAAGATTCTCTTCACAGCAACCAAGTAAGAGTCCTTTGGAGAGCATCGAAACCTAGCACACACACAGACAGCAAACATGATATCAGGTCTGGATGATGTTAGATACATAAGAGATCCTATAAGAGATCTGTATAAATGAATATCCACATCTATGCCATCTTTGTCTGTATGAAGCTGTTTATGAGGATCCATTGGAGTGCTTGCAACCTTTGTGTCTTGATAGCCAAACTTTTCCAGTATGTCTTTGACATACTTTGATTGACTTATGAATAGACCAGTAGGCTTCTGTTTAACCTGCAGCCCTAGAAAGAATGTGAGTTCTCCCATTGAACTCATTTGAAACTTTTTGTGCATTAGGGTCTCAAATTCTTTGCACAAACAATCATTTGTTGAGCCAAAGATGATGTCATCAACATATATTTGGACAAGTAGAATCTCAGCTTTGATGGACTTAGTGAAAAGTGTTTTGTCCAGAGTGCCTCTCTTGAATCCATTCTGTAGAAGATATGATGACAGAGTGTCATACCATGCTCTGGGGGCTTGATGGAGACCATAGAGAGCCTTGTCTAGCTTGTACACCCTGTCTGGATACTTGTAGTCTTCAAAACCAGGAGGTTGACACACATATACCTCCTCTTCAATTGTCCCATATAGAAAAGCAGACTTAACATCCATTTGATACACTTTAAATCCTTTGAAGCTTGCATATGCTAGAAATAGTCTGATGGGTTCAATTCTTGCTACTGGAGCAAATACATCATCATAATCTATGCCTTTTTCTTGAGTGTACCCTTGTGCTACTAGTCTTGCTTTGTTCTTGATGACTATCCCTCTCTCATCTTTCTTGTTTCTGAACACCCATCTTGTACCTATTGCTCTCTTACCTTTAGGAAGATCCACCAGAGTCCATACATTCTGAATTTTGAACTGTAGAAGCTCTTCTTGCATAGCTTCAATCCAGGATGAATCTTTTAGTGCTTCTGATGCCTTTTTAGGTTCTAGTTGAGACATGAAACAGACATTCTCAAAGGCAGCTAGGCTGAATTCAGGAACTGTTTGTTCAGCAGCAGCAGTCTCATTTTGAACCATTTTCCTTGTTTGTACAGGAGTGCTTGGATCACCAAGAATTTGATTGAGAGGATGATACTTGTGAACCCTTAGTGTAGGCTCTCTCTCAGTCTGAAAAGAGGATCCAAGATTTGTATCATCTCCATCTGGACCGGTAAAAGGATCATCTTCATGAACAGCTTGACTTGAATCTAGGACTGTGTCCCTTTGTGTTGGAGCTGTTCTCTCAGAACTTGGGAGTGGCACTTCAGTATCTGGATTTGTATCATGTGGAGCATTCAGGACCCCTGGAGGATCACAAGACAGAAGTGGTAGAGTGGTGTAATCATCCCAACTTGGTGAATCTGCAGCAGTCTGAAACTTTGTGCCAACAGCTTGAGAAGTTGTATTGGCAGCATGAGAAATTGTGTTAGCAGCTTCAACCCTATATGCATCAGCTTCTGCAGTATACTCAACAAAGCTCAGAGAATTTGTTAGTGAATCTAAATCAAACAACCAATCAGGACCAGTGCCTTTGATATTAGCATTATTTTCATTAAATTCAACGTTGGCACTTTCTTCAATGGTTTTAGACACACTGTTATATACTCTATAGGCTTTGCTTTGAATTGAGTATCCTACAAAGAATCCTTCTTCAACTTTACTTTCAAACTTCCCTAAGTGAGTCTTAGTGTGAAGGATAGTACATGGGCATCCAAAAGGCTTGAAGAAAGCTATTAGGGGACTTCTGTTATGGAATAACTCATAGGGAGTTTTCCCTTGTGATTGAACAACCTGAACCCTATTTAGAACATAACAGGCTGTATTAACAGCTTCTGCCCAGAAAGTCATTGGCAGATTTGAATCAGCTAACATTGTTCTAGCAGCCTCAATTAATGTTCTGTTCTTTCTTTCAGCTACACCATTTTGCTGTGGTGTTCTTGGTGCACTATATTGTCTAGCAATACCTTTGGACTCACAGAAACTGTTTAGAATGTGATTTTTGAATTCAGTTCCATTGTCTGATCTTATCACCTTAACTTTGGAGTTGGATTGGTTTTCTATCTTAAGAATAAAAGACTTAACTAGCTCAGCAGTCTCATCTTTGGACCTAAGAAAATAAACCCAAGTAAATCTGGTGAAATCATCAAGAATAACTAAACAGTAAGCCCTTTTATTCAAACTCAAAACAGATGTTGGACCAAATAGATCCATATGTAGCAACTGAAGAACAGATGAGATTGAATTTACTTCTTTGGCCTTATGAGAAGTTTTGTGTTGCTTACCTTTAAGGCATGCTACACAATGATCATCACAAATGAACTCCTTTTGTGGTAAGCCTCTTACCAGATTCTTTCTAACTAAAACATTCATGGACTTGAAGTTCATGTGACACATCCTTCTATGCCAAAGAGCAGACTCGTTTGATGATGCTTTGGATATCAAACAGCTTAAAGTATTTGATTTAGACAAAAGATCTGTGTCCAGACAGTAGACATTGTCCTTTCTTGGTGTTCTTAGTAAAACAAGATTTTCAGGAACTTTGAAATCTTTTGAAAGAATAATGCACTCAGAATCTGTGAACAGAACAATATTTTGTTTGTCACAGATTTGAGAGACACTTAATAAATTGTACTTAAGCTGTTCAACATACAAAACATCATGGAATGTCATGTTGCCTGCATTAACAGTACCTTTACCTGTAACCTTACCTCCTTTTGAGTTGCCTCCAAAAGCAACAAAACCTCCATCAAAACCTTTGAAATTTGACAAGCATGCAGAATTGCCTGTCATGTGCCTAGAGCATCCACTGTCCAAATGCCATCTTGTTTTATGAGAAGACCTGTGGTTGCCCTGCACAAATAACAGCTTAGTCAGTAGTGGAGTAAACCCAAACCAAATTGGTTCTGGGTTGGCCTTGTACATTGACATAACTAAATACTGTTTTTGATTTCTTATATTTAGTGAGATCTACTGATGGAGTCTTTGGAGAGTATTTGGTGATTATATGAGGTATCCAACTATTTTGATCATCTTTTCTTCTAACAGTCTCAGATGATTCACTAGCAGTTCCAGATTCATGCTCAGCAGCTTGAGCTGTGTTTGTAGTGCTAACAGTTTCAGTTTTTGCACTAACAACTTCAGATTTTGACTTATCAGTCTGATCTTTTGCATTAGCAGTTTGAGCTGAAGATTTGTCCTTGACACACCATATTTGTTTAAAACTTGATTTAGGCTTTGCCAAAGCTTGTTTTAGATGTGTGGACTGTTTTTTATTAACTTTTGAAAACCTGTGATCAACTGTTTTCTTTGGTACTGATGTGGAAGGTTTTACCTTTGAGTGCTTTGCCTGACTAGGATTTGATTTTGTGTGTTTCATAGTTTGTTTTGCAACAGCTGGTTTATAAAAACAATCCTTGGCTAAGTGATTCTTCCTTCCACAGTGAAAACACCTTTTGACAGTTTGAATTGGAGAACCAGACTTTTCTGTCAATTTCTGGTTCTTGTTTCTCTGATTTCCTCTTACCTGCTGTTGTTTAGGAAACTTTTGAATACCATGCTTTTGGCATGTGGATACAGAAACAGTTTTACCTCTTTTATTTCCTTTTGATGAAGATGCAGTGTTACAGTTAGAATGTACAGAAACTTGTGGAGTAGCATTGCAGACACTCATCTTCTCTTTTCCTTTCTTACTGGGAGCTTGAACCTCTATGGGTGCACTCATTGTGTCACAGTCTTTATTGTGAATCTTATCTTCCTTTGATTCAAGACTGTTATCAAGGATAGGATCTACAATAGTCATAGACTCATCTAGTGGTTCATTGACAAGTCTATCAGCAACCTCACTCATTGGATGAATGTACTTGTTGTTGTATGGAGGTGGAGTAGCTCTGTATCCTATTCCTTCTTTGGGATTAAGCTGAGATTTTACTCTATCTTTAAATTGGACTTCCATTAGGTGTTCCAGCTTTTGATTTGCTAACTTAAAGTTTCCTAGATCTATGTTAACAGATTCTAGTTTCTTATTAGCCTCTAACACCTTTTGTTCAGTCTCTTCTACCTTTTTATTCAGAGATTCTATTTTCTTGTTTAGCTCCTTTTTCTCCCACTCATGATAGGTTCTATCATACCCCATTTGAATCTCATTATCCTTATAATCATTGATCTGTTTTTCCAGATCTTCTATGGCTTGCATGTATTCATATCTCCTTTCTTCCATCTTAGGTAGAGTTTTGCACATGCTCTCATTATGATCTCTGTACTTTTTAACCATATTTTTGCATGATTGAGAGCAGAGTTTAGAATTTACCTCAGATGGTAGTTCAGTGGAGAAGACATTTGATGTTTCTGCCATTAGAGCTTGATTTTGAAATTCTTCCTCTGTCTGATCACTCCAGTCAAACACATTGTCTTCTTGAGAGACAAGTGCTGTTGATGATGATGTTTGAATGGGCTGTGAAGTCCTTGATGGCTGTTGACCTTGAGATCTACATTCTCTGGCAAAGTGACCAAGCTTATGACATTTATAGCATTCAACTTTTGATTTATCAAAAGCTGGTTTGCCTTCTGTTCTGGCTTGAAAGTTGGTCCTCCCAGTTTTTTTAAGAAATCTTTTGGCCCTCATGGTCAGCATTGCATGTTGCCACTTTAAATCCATCTCTTCAAGATCATCTGGATGAATTTGCTCCAAGTCTTCAACGTTTAGAGCAAATAATCCATCATTGGCAACAAAAGCCTCATAGTGAGTTTCAGCAGAGTTGCCATCACCACCTGAAAAAGAATCACAGTTATTAGATTTTTCAGAAGACAGAAGAGCAGTATTGTGATTATAAGAAAAGGATTTCTTTTTAGCATCAATTTCAGTCTCAGACACTCTTAGACTGTTATACAGATCATCCAATTCTATCTCATCAAGAGTGTCTTTTGTTCTCCATTGTGCAGCATAGACTCTCCATTCTTCTCCAAGAGATCTGAGAAACTTTCTGTTGACTTCATCTTGATCCAGATTGACTTTTGCACTTTCCAGTTCACTTATCAGTTTGTTGAACCTGTCAAAAATTTGAGTAAGGTTTTCATTCTTGCCACCAGAAAAGTTCTCATACTGCTGTTTCAGGAGATCCTTTTGATTTCTCTTGGTACTGGCATTACCAGCAAACCTCTTCTCTAAGGCATTCCAAAGAGAATGAGCAGTATAAAACTTTTTGAACTGATGTTGATAAGCATTAGGAATGGCTATTTGTAAAAGTGTAAGTGCTTTCACTTCATTCATTCTAGCTTTCCTTTCTTGTTCATTTTTTGGAGGAGTTTTGACTGGTTTTCCCTCATCATCAAGTTCTGGATCAACTATAGGAGGAAATTCAACAGCTTCCCATATGGCATAATCAATGAATTGAATATGCTGTTGAATCCTGAGTTTCCACATCTCAAACTCAGTGGGCTTGAGCATAGGCACTTTGAGTCCTTGCCCAGATCCACTGCTGCTATTTTCAAATTCCATTGCAAAACACTTGAAAATTTAAAAGAAAATTTTCGACTTTGAAAAACAAAGAACGACCTGTGGCTCTGATACCACTTGTCAGGATCTAAAACTGAATTACCAAGATTAACTGATTTGAATTTATCAGAGTATATATCAATAATCTTGCTTTGAATCAAAGTTTAATCAAGAAGTTTGCGGAATAACACTTAATTATTTTAACAAAAACTTTCAGAATCAATAATGAATAAACTCACAAGAAGTAATCAAGACTGTTTGTATTGCTGAATTCAATGATTACAATCACCTCTAATCTGTTTGATTAGACGAAGAACACAGACTGTTCTTAGGGTTTTACAACCTTAGAGGCTTATGAAAACTCTATCAATAAAGCAATTACAGACTCAAAATATGCAGACACTCCTATACAATAGAAAGACCTATTCAATGTATTTATATTGCTTCTTGATATGTTTCCTTGACGAACTATGACTTCTCTGATAGTAGATATGCTGGAATCTTCATGTAGATATCTTTTCCTGAAAATCAGCACTTTCTGTTTATGAAACTGTTGAGCAGCTTGAATCTCTTGACAGCATGAACTGAGCAGCTCGAGTTGATTTACTCTGGCAGCTTGAACTTTTACACTGGCAGCTCGAGTTTCTTCAACTAGCAGCATGAACTTTGGATTTACATATAAAATCTACTAACAGTCTGAGAAGTCTAACTAACAGTTTGACCATATTTAAACTATTTCCCAACAATAAATCACATAAATCATGAAAAGTAGAAAAGTTTAGAATTACCTTTTTCTGATGAGATTTGATGTTGGCCATCTGAGCTGCAAACTCCAAAGTAGTCAGCTCCTCAGTAATTTCCAACACCAAAGGATCTGAATTAGACAACTGCGTGTCCTCTATCTTTTCCTCTTCTGCTGCCATATCCGTTTCTGTCAATTCGGCCATGAAAGCCCTAGTATTCGCCTCTGGATGTGTATTCCAATCATATGTGCCATCTAACTGTTTGTTAGACCCCACATTAGTAAGTAAACTAGCCACTGAACCCTGATTTCCTGATCTCTTATTCCCTGAACTGGCTGAAAACTGACGTCCCGAGTTCTAATGATTATCCATTTTGGGTCTTTGACACTCTCTCGCAAAATATCCCAACCCCTGACAATTATAGCACCTAACTTTTGACTTATCGAATCCTACATTGTTCACACATAGATTTCTTCCTGTTCTTTTCATGAACCTCTTCAATCTCTATGTGACCATAGCCAATTGCCATTGTATGTCCATTTACTCCAAGTCATCGGGATCCACCTGTTCATAATCTTCTTCCCATAGAGCTGGATCGTTTATTTTCCCTTGAATAAAATTCCTGTAAGCTGCTACAAACGATGCTAGAAGCTTTAGTTGCTCGTCTGCAGTTTTAGCACTCATTGGCATTTTGTGTATCCTTGAGACGATCATCCTGAAGTAGATGCCTGCGGCTGATCATCCGGATTTGAAAAACCTAGAAAGGCTCTACTATAAGATACTTTTACTTCCCTTGGCATGCCTTCTTGTTCTCCAGAATAAAATGCAATGGCTTCAGACTTAGGTACACTGGAATTAGATGGTCTAGATTTACCAAAGTACATCTCAGGATCTTGTACCTGATCGTACTCCATCTCCTTCTTCTTTATCTTGAAGTTATAAGCCCTCAGAACTCCAATAACTTCTTCCAGAGTTAGAATTTCTAGTTTCTCTTCATCATGCTTTATCAATGCAGTGTACATTTCCCCCTTTGATGGTAACGCATCTAGAAGTTTCTCGATCTTTTTTGATTCTTGATACTCAACCCTGTGGTTATCAATCTCGGTTAACAGATGATAGAACCTTGTGACAATCTCATCCAAGTTCTCGTTCTTCAGACCTTTAAAGAACGCAAATTGTTGTTTTAACAACTCAGTTCTCCCCTTCCTCACCCGTGAATTTCTCTCATACCTCTTCTCTAGAGCTTCCCAGAGCTCTTTAGAAGTTCTACGATGTTTAAACGTATGTAGAATATCCAAAGGTAACGCCATTTTAATTGATGACAGAACTTGATTTTCGGCTTCATAAATTTTCTTATCCTCATCCTTCATTTGTTGATAGGAAAGAACCTTCATCCTGCCCTCGAGCTCTTGTGTAGTGGGAACATACCCTTCATCTATGCATATCCACATACACATATCGTTAAAACGAGCAAAGTCTGCAAACCTATCTTTCCAGCAATAATAATCTTCAATCTTCATAAGCTTAGTTGGTGAATTTGATTTGCCCACTTCGTGATCCATTTCTTAGAACTTATGTAAACTTGACATTCTCGTAAAACTTTTGTTCACGAACTTAAATTATTTAATTTTTAAAATAAATTTAAAACAAGTTAGTAGGGACTTAACCCTGATAAGTTCATACGAACTTAGCTAAGAACTTATCCCTGATAAGTTCTAACGAACTTAGCTTAGAACTTATCGCTGATAAGTTCTTCCTAACTTAGCTTTGAACTTATCCCTGATAAGTTCTTACGAACTTAGCTTTGAACTTATCCCTGGTAAGTTCGTACGAACTTAGCTTTGAACTTATTGATGATAAGTTCTTAGAGGAGCGTGTATGACAAGTTCGTGGAACCATAAAAATACCCCTAAGTTCGAGCGTCGCAAGTTCGTGAAACGGCCAAAAATTCGACTTTTTTCAAAATTTCAGATTAAACCAATGTTTTTAAGATTAAAATACTGATTTTGACTGTAAAGATGAACTAATATGAATTTTTTCCCGTAACCTTGCTTGTAGAACTCAAAAACCTTCGAAAACACGTGAAAAATCTAGTAAAAAACATCAAGAAACCAAGAATGTTCGTAGGAACACGAAGAACGCGACGAACACTCGAATGGCTCTGATACCACTTGTAAGGTCACCTACCTATCGGATCCGATCTTGACGCGACACCGTCCAACGAGTGCGGAATCCTCGTTAGGGGCTTGACGGATCTATCACGCACACTAAAATCTGGAGACCAACACTATGATAGACGTCAACTACGAACGTCCTGACATGTGAATCTCTCCGAAAACACTCTACTTACACTCTGCAAACGCTCACAAGTTCGTATTTGCTCTGAATGCTAATCTCTGCAAAGATCCTTAATCAAGATTTATTAACCCTTAATTATAAGCGTTAAGTTCGAACTTAGCCCAGACAAGTTCGTGAAGGCCCAAGCCCACGAACTTGTCCACCATAAGTTCGAACCTGGCCTTTGAACTTATTCAAGAACTTGTCTTTGAACTTGTTCTAGAACTTATGTTTGAACTTACCTTTGAACTTATGTTTGAACTTATCTTTTAACTTATGTTTGAACATGTTCTTGAACTTATCTTCAAACTTGTTCTTGAACTTATCTTTGAACTTGTTCTTGAACTTATCTTCACCTAGAACTTATTCTCACCTAGAACTTATTCTAGAACTTATTCTAGAACTTAATCTAGAACTTATTTCTAGAACTTATTCTAGAACTTAATATGATAGTCTAGAACTTACCATGCAAATGTAAACATCATACACAATCATGATATCAATAACAAAACTAGACTGCTGTCGTCACACTGGATGTACCAATAGTATCAACCTCATGTTGCTGAAACTGAAGGCACAGAAGGGACGTGAAGAAGGAACAGAGGCTCGGGAAGAGGTTGAAGGTCAAGTCGAGACCGCGTCTGAAACTGAATCGGAATGAAGCTCAGATAAGGAAGAAGCTAATGATCCAGCTGTTACTATTGGAAGATATGGATACAGAGTTGTTGTCAGCAGGAGAAAGATGTCACGTCCTGCACTTCGTGACGAAGAGGAAGGAGATACTAATTTTATTATAGAAGAAGAAGCAACAATTGCCACTCAACAAAGGGCAAAAAGAAGACGCTTTAGTCAGGGAGCTCCGTCTACCTCTCCTGCTATTCCATCTGCCACAACCGCCGCTCCATCCACATCCGCCGCTGCTCTATCCACTTCCACCTCCATTCCATCCACTTCCACTCCATTCATTGAAAATTAGCGGTTCACGGAGTTGAAGAGCAACGTAGACTTCAAGACAGTCCATATATTCCAGCTTTCTCAAGCCGTTAACGAGTTGCAACAGCACAACTCAAGGCTGGAACAAGAAAATGCGAAGCTACAAACGACTGTAGCCGCTAAACGGTCTCAAATCCTGACTCTGCAGACCCTGGTGGAGCAAATTGTAAAAGATCTACAAGCTTTGGGGGAGAGCAGTTGTCGAGGAGATAAGTTAAGGGGAGTAAGAAAAGATGATGATGAGGGAGGTGACCCTAGCACTCAAAAGGACAGTGAGCTAGCAGATCTTTCTCAACAGACTGCTCAGCAAGCTGATATTCAGGGGGAGCCTGGATCATCGGCGACAGGAGGATGAGAAGGTCAGGATAAAGGCAAGGCTCCAAAGGCGACAGACTTAGTCGATCTATAAATAATTGGAGGCTTGGCCGATATTGATGACGATGATGAAGTAATGTTTGACTTTGAAGATGAAATAGAAGACGTTGAAGAAGGGGAATTCGTCCCAAAAGACATTACGGATTGGAGATCTAATGACGAGGTATTACTTGATGAGGAAGATGAAGCCGATGATATCATTATTCAACAACATTGTATCACCGATATATATACGAAGGCAGAGCAGAATATGATTGACATCGAAGTGTTTAAGGATGCTTTGAATGTTGAATCTGAGAGTGAAGAGCCTGATAAGGAGCTCACGGCTAAAGAAAAGAAAAGGTTATGGTTCAGAATAGAAAAGAAGGCTGTGTGTTTAAAAGAGAAGATGAAGGTGTCTAGTTCTGGAAAGTTAACTGGGAGCATACTCAGCAGGTTCTTTGATCGAGAACTGCAGTTGTTCATTATTAAAAGAAAGGACGGCCTCCAATATCTGAGAAGAAGATTGAAGGACTTCAATTTATTACCTAAAGTTGAAATAAAGGCCCTAGCATGGAAAGACCTAATCAACATCGGAGACGATCCCTATGCCGAAGTAATTGCCAAAATTATCAGATGGGAAGGGAGGTCTAGGAAGTTTGAAAGGCTAAACCCACGAGTAGGCAAGAGAGTTATGGACCATACAAAAATTGATCCTCTAACTGGCAAGTTGTGGATGAAGATGTACTACAAGCTAGTTAGATGCTTAAAGAAAGTACCTCTGAAGCCTATGCCTCATAATGTGTTGGGCAACCTGAACTGGTGGTACGTAGACAGTGAGCAGGCGAAGTTGTCATGGAAGATATTGAAGAGAAGGTGATCCTTAAGGTGTATGATCCCTTACATCTGGTCAACCTATCCAAAGATGATCTACTCAAGCTTCACGTTCAAAAAATCTCCTTTGATGCTCATTTGAAGATGGAAGGCTAAAAGTATCAGAACGTTGTTAAAGTTTGTGTAGAACAGGGTTTGTATGCTGGTAGCATTTTGAATAAGCCTAGTGCTATAAATCAATTGAATATCTAGTTAGAAGTTATCATCAAGAGGAAGTCTGTTAGTGCATCCTGAGTGACGATAGCAGTCTAAGTGTAGATTGTCTTTTGTAATAGTTCAGGCTTTGTAATTACAAGTAAATACATATGTTTGATATTGGTTATATATATTTGATCTTTTTTGTGATTGATGTTTACTTAAGTTCAAAGATAAGTTCAAACATAAGTTCAAGAACAAGTTCAAAGACAAGTTCAAGAATAAGTTCAAAGACTAGGTTCGAACTTGTAATGGACAAGTTCAAGAATAAGTTCAAAGGCTAGGTTCGAACTTATGGTGACAAGTTTGTGGGCTAAGGCCTAAACGAACTTGTCTAAGCTAAGTTCGAACATAAGCTCTATAATTAAGAATTAATCAATTTTGATTAAAGATTTTTCGCAGAGATTAACACCCGGGGCTCGTAAAGTGCACTACGAACCTTTTCACTGTTCAAAGAGTCATTTGGAGATATTTACGTGTCGGGACGTTCGTTGTTGATGTTATCATTGTGTTAGTCTCCGTGTTTCTGTGTGGGTGATCGATCCGTTAAACCCCTAACGAGGAATCCGCACTCGTTGGACGGTGTCGCGTCAAGATCAGATCGTAGGTAGGTGACCTTACAATACATAGTAAAAATTTTACATACGAATTGAAAGGAAATTGTTTGATGGTTACAACCATATCGAAACTTTAATTAATAAAGTGCTTGATAAAAATGTGAAGACTTCTTCAAGCACACCAAACGCATGCATATCGTAGTGATCCGATAATTAAGCTTGATTCCCTGAAAAGCATGCTGAAAAGGGTCAACTATTAAAAATAGTTGGTGAAGTCACGGTTTATGTAAAAACGAACAATCTATTTTACATAGTATAAAACATGTCAATATTTGAGTGTTGCTCTCGTGGTGTGGCACATGGTAACACGTTGTATGCAAAATTAGAGAATAACACCTCCTACTCAAACCTAAGTCCAAGTACCCCGTCTTATGGGTATAGTATGAGAAAGGAACACTCCACGTTGTACACCGTGAGTTGGTGGCCACCAAGTATTGATATCAATAGTTATATTCGGCTCGATAAAGTGAGTCAATGAGTAGACTGGTGTTTCAGTTTCACTCACTAATAAATATTACATACATACCAAGTGCAAAGAGTATCATAACAATGTATTGTAAAAATTCAAAAGTATAACCACAACCACGTTTGCATGCATAGCATAAACGAGTTTGAAAGTATATTGTTAGTGCATCCTGTGTGACGATAGCAGTCTAAATATAGTCGATATTTTGTAATAGTCAATTTGTTCGTAAATGCATATTAATACGTCTTTGATATATGTTTGATATTGATTGTATGCATGTTTGAACTTGGTTGTAATTGATGTTTTATAATAAGTTCAAAGATAAGTTCAAACATAAGTTCAAAGATAAGTTCAAACATAAGTTCAAAGGTAAGTTCAAAGTCACTGGTTCGAACTTATGGAGGACAAGTTCGAAGGGCCTTGGGCTTAGTCGAACTTGTCCAGAGCAAGTTCGAATCAGGGGTTATAATTAAGGGTTAATTCGTTTTAATTACAACTTTTGAAAAACTTGAGTAGAGATTAAGGCAGAGGCGATCTCGAACTTGCAAGGCGATTTTGTGTTTGTTCTTGGAGAGAATTACGTGTCGGGACGTTCTATTGTTCGTCTATCATCGTGTGTGTCTTCATGTTTCGTGTGTATGCTCTATCCGTCAAACCGCTAACAAGGATTCCGCACTCGTTGGACGGCGTCGCGTCAAGATAGGATCCGTAGGAAGGCGACCTTACAAGTGGTATCAGAGCCATAAGGGTGTTCTTCGTGTTCATAATCAACATCTGTGGTTTCTTGGTGTTTTGGACGGGAAAAATCACATTTTTGGTTACTTTTTGAGTTTTACAAGCCTGATAACGGAGAAAAGTTTACATTGGTTCATCTTTTTGGTTGAAATCAATATTTTTAGGCTTAAAATTATTGGTTTAAACTGAAAACTTGAAAAAAAAAAAATCAAACTTTTGGCCGTTTTTCGAACTTGTGGCGCCCGAACATAGGGGGTATTAGGGTTTGTTCGAATTTGTCAGAAATTCGAACTTGTCAGAAAATACGCCCCTCACGAATTTGTTTTAGGGTTTTATTCGAATTTGACTGATATTTGAATTTGCTAGCATTCGAATTTGTCAGACTTCGAACTAGGCAGGAACCTCGAACTTGTCAGAATTTCGAATTTGTTGAATTCGAACTTATTGAAATTCGAATTTAATTTCAAACGAATTTAATATTAATCAAATTCGAACTTACTTAAGTTCGAAAGGGTTGATTTAAATTAATTTCAAATTAAATTAATTAAGTTCTAATTCAAAAAGTTTAGAAAGAATGACTAGTTTGCAAAAGTTTATCGAAATGGACCACGAGGTTGGTAAGACAAATTCTCCACTAAAGCTGATGAGGTTGGAAGACTACTACTGGTGGAAGGATAGGTTTGCTGATTTCGCTCGTTTCAATGACATGCGAATGTGGATCTGTATCGACGAGGGATACATTCCACCTACTCAGGAGTTTGAGGATCGTCAGAGAGTCCTGACACATCAAAAGATGAAGGATGATGACAAGAAACTATATGTGGCTGAGAACACAGCGTTTTCAATTATTCGCATGGCATTACCTCAGGAGATTCTACATACTTTCAGGAATCATCGTACAACAAAAGAGTTGTGGGATGCACTCGAGAAACGGTGTCAGGGAAATCCGAGGGTACGGAAAAGAAGGACCGAGATGCTAAAGCAGCAGTTCGCGATTTTCAAGGGTTTGAAAAACGAAACCTGGATGAGACAATCACAAGGTTCTACCATTTTTTGACGGAGTTGGATAATCATGATGTCGAGTATCGTGAACTTGAGAAGATAGAGAAAATTCTTGATGCCTTACCAGCCAAATGGGAATTGTACATAGCGCTTATAAAGCCTGATGAAGAAAAATCTTGAAACTCTTACTCTCGAAGGAGTCATTGGAATGCTGAGGGCTTACAACTTTCAGTTACTCAAGAAGGAAAGGGAATATGATCAGGTCAAAGATCCAGACATGTATTTTGGAAAATCAAAACCCTCTGTCGCGAGTGAACTGAGAACAGCTACGGCTTTCTTCACGGGCGAGACGTCTATTCCAGTGGACGTCGAAGAAACAAGTTGTGGGGCTTTCTTAGGGTATTCTAAACCGGAAGAAAAACCGACTCACTCAGCATCTACTTCTCAACAGTACACAAAGATGCCTATGACCCAATCATCCGAAACTCATCTAAATCTTTTGGCTTGATTTGTTACAACATACGGAAATTGTGTACAAGGAAAAATCAACGATCCTGCGTTATGGGAAGAGGACTATGATCAGGTGGATCCTGATGATCTGGAAGAAATTGATCTACAATGGCAACTGGCCATGGTGACTCAGAGGGTCAAGAGATTCATAAAATGAACAGGCAGAAATCTGAATGATAGCAACAATAAGACTGGGTACGACAAATCCAAGGTTAAGTGTTATAACTGCCAGGGATTAGGACACTTTGCTCGAGAGTGTCAAAGACCCAAAGTTGAAAATTACCAGAATCAATCTCAGGGAAGATATCAGCCTAGTAGTTCGGGTAATCAAGCTAACATCGTTGGTCTGTTAACCAACGTATCATCGGACAGACAGCTTGATGAGACGTATGATTGGAGTACACATCCAGAGTCTAATGCTAGAGCCTTCATGGCTAAAGTGACAGAGACTGGGGATGTCGGAGTAGAGGAAGTAACAGAGGACAAAGAACAGAATGATACAAGTCCTTTGTTGGTGGAAAAGTAAGACAATCAGAATATTCTGGAGTTTGCTGCACAAATGGCAAACGTGGAATCAGATGATACAAAGGTAATTCTAAACTTTTCTACATTCCGTGATTTATGTGTTTTATGTGCTAGTTCTAATGATAGATTAAATTTAGTTCTAGAAACATATAGCAATTTAACTGCTCAGATAGAATCCTTAAAATCAGATAATGCTAGTCTCCTAGATATAAAAGAAGATCTTAGGAATAAGCTGAAAGCAGATGCTCAAGATGTAATAGTTCTAAAAGACAAACTAAGTGAGCAGTGTGTCAGGATAGAGCTTATGTATGAGCATGTTGATGCTTTAACCAAAGAACTTACTATTAAAGAGGTAGAACTAGCTGAAGCAAAGGTTAAGGTTGCAGGGGTAAATAGTAAGTTAGAATAGTTTAGGAACTCTTCACTGAATCTAGGGAAAATCTTAGATGCACAACGTCAGTCTAAGAAACCAGTAGGTTTAGGTTATAAAGAGAGTCCTCCACCTTTTAACGATAACTATGTGCCTCAGCCTCAGGATAAAACTGATAAACCAGTTGAGTCAGAGGTAGCAACTGAAACTGTATCTGAATCTGATAAGGATAAATCAACTAAGGTGACTAATAAATGCTACGATTAAGAAAGTCAAGTTTGTGCAGTCTTCTAGTGACAAGATTCTAGGAGAAGCTAAACCTGAAGTTACTCATCAGAGAGAAGAAGTAGTCAGTGTAGTTGAAAAGAAAGAAACTAACATGAGTGAGACATCAAAGTCAAAGGGCACACATAAGAAGTCAATTGATAAGATGTCTTGTTTTAGATGTCATGAAAGGGGTCATGTTGCGTCTAGTTGTCCATATAAAAAGGTAGAATCTACACCTAGTGTTGGAAAGCCTGAACAACGTAAACCCTCACCATGTGTAGCTAGCACAAGTGGTTCTCAAAACACTGAGAAATTTGTGAATGCCACACCAAAGACTACTATTAGACAAGTACCTGTGTCAGTTAGTTCAAATGAAGTGGTTAGGACTAATTCACCGAATAGAGTCCCTAATCAATCTAGGTCAGGACCTCAGCAAGTCTATAGGAGTACAACACCTAGAAAAGCTTACACTCTGGTTAGGTCTCACACTCCTCAAAGACATCAGACCCCAGGTAGAGCCCAGGGTTAACAATCTGAAATGCCATATAATAGATATTATTCAAGGGCTCAACAACAAATGCCTTCACAAAGGCCAAGAGTGAATTTAAATCACTCAGCTCCACAACAGGTTCTTAGTCAAACACCCAAGTCACCTGAAAGGGGAGATGGGTATTTAAAGGAGTTCATGTATGTGGATGAGAACGATATTACCAAGTCAGTCATGGCTTGTGTTCCCCGTGATAACTAACTTGTTTTCTTTCATGTGCAGGAGTTAACTACACGTCTCAACAACAAGTGGTTTGTCGACAGTGGTTGCTCTAGGCACATGACTGGGGAAAGAAGTCTACTCACAGACTTCAAGGGAGGGAACAAGGGATTCGTATCATTTGTTGGGAACAAGAGAGGAAATATCACTGGAACAGGAGTGATTACTAATGGGACTATCACACTTGATCAAGTATATCACGTTGATAGACTTGCTCAAAATCTCATTAGTGTCTCTCAGATCTGTGGTAAGAAAAATTAAGTTTTGTTTACTGATACTGAAGCGTTAGTGTTGAAGCCGGGATTCAAAATTCCTGAAGAGTGGATTATAATGAGAGCCCCAAGGAAGAACGATTTGTACATGTTGGACATGAACATATCAGATTCGTTGATGGGAACAATCTGTCTGTTATCTAAAGCTTCAGAGACCGAATCAGTCTTATGGCACAGACGCTTGGCACACTTGCACCTGAGGAAAATGAACTACATCAATAAACATGGACTGGTGCAAGGTCTCCTGATGAAGAGTTTTCAGTTTGAAGACAAGTGTGTACCGTGCAAGAAAGGCAAACAGCACAAGAAGTCACATAAGTCTAAGACTCAGAACTTAATAGCTTCCAATTTTGATTTGTTGCATATGAACATTTTCGGACCTATCAACAAAAGGAATATAGGTTGTAGTTGTTACTGTTTAGTTATCACTGATGATTACTCACGTTTTTCATGGGTTTTCTTTTTAGGTACGAAGGACGAAACACTTGCAAAGTTGATTCGGTTCTTAGACCAAGTCGAAAACTCCTATGAGACGAGGGTAAAACGTATCAAGAGTAATAATGGAACAGAGTTTAAAAACACAGTAATTGGTGTATATTGCCTATCCCAAGGCATAGTGCATCAATTTAGTGCACCATATGAGCCACAACAAAATGGGGTGGCAGAACGGAAGAACATGACTTTGATTGAGGCAGCAAGGACCATGTTCTCAGATTCAAAGCTTCCTACCATGTTTTGTGGGGAGGCAGTGAATACCGCTTGTCATGTTTTAAATCGGGTCCTTACTGTCAAATCATTGAACAAAACTTGTTATGAAGTTCTAAATAAAAGACCACCAAATTTAACTGGCTTCGAACCGTGTACATCAATGAAAACAAAACATCAACCTATGTTTGGTGAAAAGGCTGACGAAGGTTATATCCTAGGTTATGTGCCAAATTCACCAAACAAAAGGGTTTTTAACAAATCAAGTGGGACGGTAGAAATTGTGTATAACATTGATGTAACAAGTTATACACGTGAACCCCAAACTGGTCCGGAAGGGATATTTGATTATGACTCTCATTGTTTGAATCATTTAACATTCCTTTGGATGGAAATGCAAGTACAATTGAAAATGACTTATCGTCATTAAATCTGAATGACGACGGTCAAGGTTTTCCAAAGACAAGCTTTCCATCAACTTCTGAGCCTACAACAACAGAAGATGGGTCTCCTGCAGAAAATAATTCTGAGTTACCTACAAACGAGAATCAGATAACTACTTCTACTTCCGAAGACAATGATCATGAGGAAGAAAATGTATCGTCTAAGGTCGCTACCCTGTTAGGTGAAATAGGATCAAACTTAGGAGAAAATCTTAGGGTCGATGAGATTGGAACATCGAGAATAAACAAGGATCATCCGATTGAGAGCAACATAGGAAATCCACATTCTGGTGTGCGAACTAGGAGTAGTTTGAATAAAAAAACAGTGATGTTGTCGATAATTAATGACTTCGAGGATTTTCACACATGCCTTTATTCGTGTTTTATCTCACAAGTATAGCCGAAGAATGTGCAAATGGCACTGAAAGACAATTCTTGGGTTGAAGCAATGCAAGAAGAACTATCACAATTCAGAAAGCTAGAAGTGTGGGAGTTAGTGTCGTTACCACGAGGAGAAATTGCTATAGGAACCAAATGGGTTTTTAAATGAAAAGAGAAGATCGGGGTATCGTCACTCGCAACAAGGCAAGACTTGTCGCAAAGGGTTTCAACCGAGGGAATCGATTACAATGAGGTGTTTGCACCAGTGGCAAGGCTCGAAGCAATTCGTCTGTTTCTGGCCTTTGGGTCCTTCAAAGGATTTAAAGTCTATCAGTTCGATGTAATGAGTGCATTCCTGTATGGCAAGGTGAAGGAACTGGTGTATGTCGAACAACCGCCCGGGTTTACAGATCCAAAGTATCCAGACAGAGTGTATCGTCCTCATAAGGCTCTGTATGGATTTCATCAAGCCCAAAGGGCATGGTATGAGACACTATCAACTCATCTTTGAGACAACGGGTTTGAAAGAGGGAGAATTTATAGTACATTGTTCGTGCAGAGAAAGGGAGAAGATTTTATCTTGGTACAAGTGTACGTGGATGACATCATTTTCGGGTCATCAGACGAGCAGATGTGCAAAGAATTCGAGAAGGTGATGAAGTCAAAGTTTGAGATGAGTGCTATGGGAGAGTTAAACTTCTTTCTGGGTTTGCAAGTTGAACAGAGGAAGGAGGGCATGTTTATCTATCAGACGAAGTATGTCTACGATATTCTGGAGCGCTTCGGGATGGAAGGAACAAAGCTGACTGCTCACTTTAGTACACCGATTCAAGTGAATCACAATCTCAGACCGGGTACAGAAAGTGATATTGATGTGGATCCGACTTTATATTGGGCGATGATCGGATCACTTATGTATTTAACTGCTTCTAGACCTGACATTATGTTTGCTGTGTGTATTTGTGCTAGGTTTCAAGCCAATCCGAAAGAAATGCATATGAAAGCTGTGAAGCGGATACTAAGATACCTCAAGTCGAAACCGAAGTTAGGACTTTGGTATCATGCTGATTTTGATCTGGAATTGGAAACATACACGGATTCAGACTATCGAGGTTGCAGCTTGAACCGGAAGTCAACAACTGGAGGTTGTCAGTTCATTGGAGGGAGGCTCGTATCCTGGCAATGCAAGAAACAGACTTCGGTAGTCGTGTCAACGTGCGAGGCCGAATATGTAGCTGCTGGTAGTTGCTGTTCACAGGTTTTTTTGGATACAACAACAATTGCGGGATTACGGTTTGACTTACACTCATACTCTCATTAGGATAGATAACAAATCTACTATTGTTATAACTAATAATCCAGTTAAACACAGTAAAACAAAGCACATAGACATAAAAAAATCATTTTATACGTGATTGTGCTGAAAAGAATGCTGATTTATTCACTAAAGCTTTTGATAAGTCACGCTTTGAGTTGTTAGTTCAACTGAATGGTATGCGTAATCCAGAGTAACTTGACCTTAGTATATTTTCTTTCTTTTTATAGTAAGTTAATAGTTAAGTAGAACTTATTTCCTTTTATAGTAAGTTAGTAGGTTACTTTATTAGGTTACTTTAAAAAAGGAAAAACAAAAGAAAAAAAAGAGAGAAAACCATAAAAATTTCAAAAAAAGAGAATATTAGAAATATGAGTCAAGTCTTAGATACATAGGTTCAAAGTGACGAAAATTAGCACAGTCGATACATTCTATAAGTGTTAAGCTTTCACACATAATGCACCTTAAACTCTAAGTGATATACATTTTCTTCATTGATGTGTTGGTAGGCATAATACACAAAGGGAATCTCAAAAGCTAATAAAATATTCAAGAAAAAGTGTTATGTGTAACTAACTTAGTTGTATGACCAAATGGTCTTAATTTATATGTTAGAGATATACATACAATGATTTTATATGAGGTATGCAAATTTTCTGGGGGATGTATGGCAACATCAAATACATCTTAAAGAAAAGAAAAGAAAAGAAAATTTTTGATAAAAAGGAGAGAGTCAAAACAAGTCGTTTTGTTGTACGTAAGTACAGACCTATCTCCTCTATTTTGACTCGAGTTAGCAAGATAAGTCGCTTTATTGTACTTAATTACAGACCTATTACCGCTGTTTTGCTAGCATTAAATAAACTTTAAGACAAACTAAGACACTCTGTTGTATGTAAATACAGAATTGTGTCCGATGTTTGCCTTTTAAAGAAAATTTGCAATACCGAAAAGTTATAATCATTGTGTGTCTGCCTTGATCATAGAAGTATGTCTAAGTATGGGACACGTAAGATAGTTTCTCGATAAATAAAAAGGTCAAGCGATATTCCAAAGTGTAAAATTTTAAAGGGAAAATCATACCGACAATCGACTTGGTTTGTATTTCACGACAAACAATCAAAGGAATCAAAAAATTCCGAAGTGTGAAAGTGTAATACTGTAAGTGCCTATTGACACCGCTATCTGATTGAACCTTTCTTAGACTTTCTCACAAAAATATTCTGTTAGTATAGGTCGAAAATTTTAAAAGTAGTTTAGAGTAGCTTAAGTTTAAATTTTGTTCAATATTTTATTTTATTGTATCTTATTTTAATTTATTTAATTTTTTATTTAATTTTATTTTAAGTAGGAAAAAGGTCAAAGTTACTTGGATGCAATTTTGGTTGAATAAATAAATATTGCGTGGACATCTGTAGCTTGGTGTGAATAAATTTGCAAGGTTTGAAAAATTCCGTTACACGAAAAAGTTGAAAATATTGAATTTTATTCAAGTATTTTCAAAAATTTCCTCAAATTTGAAAGTCAGACAAATTCGAACTAACCTTCAAACATATGGCAAGTTCGAAGGTAGTTGGTATAAATAGGTCAACAGTACGTCATGTAAGGCACCTACCTTCGACTTTAATCATTCGAACTTGTCCGGCGATCTCGAATTTGTGGCTTCGAACTTGTCGCATTCGATTTTCTTCCTATTCCTCGAAGTTTTGCACACTTTTCTCGAACCTACTTACATACTTAGGTATAATAATCATTATTATACAAAGTTTGGGTAGTTTAGGACCTTTTATGGCAAAAAAATCGAGTTTATTTGATAGTTTTTGTGTTTAAACTATGTGGTTTAAAATCACAAGTTTTAACCGGTAAAAGTTCAAATAAAACACATATAACTTCGATTAGAACCCAATAGGACTAGACTATACTATTTTTTAAGTCAAATGGGGTTAAAATCTTGGATTTTTGTTTGAAAATGACCGACTTCGAACATGTTATTCATGTTCGAACTTGTCAGAAAGTTCGAACTTGTTGAAATATCTAAAAGTTCGAAGTCGGTCAAGTTCGAACATAATCCTCGAATTTGTTTAAATTCGATTGTGTTAAAATAAATTTGAACTTGTAAAAATTCGAATGTGTTGAATTTCGAACTTATGTAAGTTCGAAATTATGCCAATTCGAAATAAACAAGTTTCACTTTATTTTTCATTACTAATATTGGTTGTTGTTTCTGTGTGCAGATATAGGTGATCGGGCTTTCTTTAATAAACATAACATGGTTATGTCTGTGGATATGGAATTACCCGAAGCTCAACCGTACCGGCATATGATCGAGTTTTTGACTCAGTCGCGAGTCTCATATGCTCTGACTCATAGTCTGCAAATCATTCTGCCTTATGTACGTCAATTTTGGGAGCATCTCCAAGTGGATTGCTCAGTGACGCCAACAGTTCTAAGAACAAGGGTTGGGGGATAGCCAATCGTATTTTCAGCTTATATGTTGCGTCAAATCTTACAGCTAGGCATAGAGGACCAAGAGGCGGGGCCTATAGATTTTCCAGCTCATATAAGGCAAGCGGCGTTTTTGAGAATGGGATACGCCCAAGATATTACAAAGGCCTCATATGTGAAGAGTGCCTTGATTGGACAATGGCGTTATCTGGTGCACGTCATAATGGTTTGTTTTGCGTCGAAGAAGGCCGGTTTTGATACTATGGTGTCCAAGCTGCAATCAGCGTTGATTGCCTTAGTATACAACAAGAAGATTCAGTTTTTCGGAAATGTTCTTTGGGGAGTTTGTGCACCAAATCGCAGCTCCGGTTAGGGAACGCTTTTTGATGTATCCTCGATTTGCGATGATGATCATCCGCCACTTTTTCCCTAATTTGCCACAACTTCGGGATACAAATGGCATAGCCATAATTGACTAGAGGATTTTCGCTGACTGCTAGACGCATAATGCAAGAAAGGCTGAGCAGGTCAAGCCGCAAGTGGCACCTCTGTTCGGGGCCGTTATTGACCCTGATTTCGTAGCCCCAGAGGGTGATAACTTGGCAGGAGAAGTTCTGCAGCAGCAACAACAACAACAGCAACCACAATAACAACAACAAGAGCAACAGCAACAGTAGCAGAGGCTAAGACGTAGAGAACCTGCAAGCAGAGCTCTGGTAGCTAGACCATCCTCTAGCCGACAATCAGAATCTACTGCAGCTGGTCCATCCACAGCAGCTGCAGGCCCATCGAGTTCGGCCCCCTAAGTTGATCAGAGGGCGCAAACTCTTGAAGAGATATGGTCACAGGGGACAGCCTCGGAGCAAAACCTCGCTGAACAACTGGTTCATGATGTTTTAGAGCCTCCAGAGGAGTTCTTTGATATTTTTAGGCAGATTGATGATTACCAGCCACCTGAGGCTGAGGATATGGACACAGAGGTCCAGGGTGAAGGAGAAGAAGAAGGAATACAGGCTGAAGCTGAAAGGCATGTTGAGAACACCTCTAGTTCTAGTTCTGATGCTGAGGATCTAGATATCTTAATCAGTAGATATGGATCCAGGTTAGTTGTGAATAGGAGAAGATCAACAAGACCGACTCTAATTGACGAAGAGACTGAAGAATATGATTATGTAGAAGAGGAAGAAGAAGTTCCACTCGTACCTAGGCATATGGCGAGGCGGAATAGATTCATGCAGGGAGCTCCATCCACTTCAGCTCCTGAACCTGTGTTACCAGCTGCTCCATTAACCCCAACCACCGCTCCATCAACATCCACCTCCACTCCATCAACATCAACTACATTCACTGACAATCAGCGGTTCACAGAGCTGAAAGGAAAGGTGGACTTCCAAACAGTCTAAATTTTCAACAGCAGTGAAAGAGTTACAAGCACATAATGCCAGACTTGATCAAGAGAATGCTGAGTTGAGAACAACAGTAGCTGATCAAGCATCTGAGATGAAGACAATGAAAACTCTTCTAGAGCAGTTATTGAAAAATCTGCAAGCTCAGGGGGGGAGAGTACTTGCAAGGAAGCTGAGGTGAGGAGAGAAGATGACGACGGCAATGATCCAGATGCTGAAAGAGAGAGTGAGCTAGCAGATCTTTCTCAGAAGACTGCTCATGAAGCAAAAATTCAGGGGGAGCCTGGTCAGTCAGGTATGGTAGAAGGAGGCGAAGGTGAAGCCTCAAAGATTGCTGAACATGATATGATTGAAGCTTTAATAGATCTTGATGATCAAGATGACTTTGAGTTTGATCAAGAAGACTTGGAGGAAGGAGAGTTTATTCATGAAGAGATTGTGGATTGGAAGTCAGATGACGAGGTTGTAGAAGACGAGGATGACAATGTTGATGAAGTAGTCATCCCAAAACAACCTATCACTGAACAATATATTCATAATGAGCAGAGTGTGATCGATATGGATGAGCTTAACTTAGCATATATAGATGAATCAGAACCTGAAGTAGCTGAAAAGGAGCAAACTAGAGAAGATCTGATAAAGCTATGGTTCAGGAAGGAAGAAAATAAGACAAATCTGAAAATGAAAAAGAGAATGAGAGTGCCAAGTCCTGGAAATCTCTCAGGAGGAATACTAAGCTGGTTTATTGATAGAGAACTGCAACTTTTCGTACTCAAGAGAAGAGATGGGCTTCAGTACTTGAGGAGAATGTTGAAGGTTTTCAACACACTGCCCAAGTGTGAAGTGAAAGAGTTGGCTTGGAAAGAATTGATCAATCTAGGAGACGACCCATATGCTGAAGTTGTCGGTAAGATTATACGAAGGGAGGGTCGATCTGGAAGGTTTGAAAGGCTTAAGCCTAGATCTGGGAAAAGAGTTGAAGATCCGTCGAGAATAGATCCCCACACTGGAAAGCCTTGGGCTAGGATGGTTTACAATCTAGTCCGATGTCTCAAGAAGGTATTGATGAAGTCAATGCCACAAGATGTACTGAGCAACATGAAGTGGTGGTATGTTGACAATGAGACGACGGAAGCAGTGATGGAGTACTACGAGGACAAAGTAATTTTGATAGTATACGATCCACTGCATCTGATCAACTTATCTAAGGACGACCTATGAAAACTTCATGATCAGTCGATTTTCTTTCATGAAGGCTGGAGTTCAGAAAGCAGGAAGTTCCAGAAGGTAGTTAGAGTTTGTATAGATTAGGGATTGTATGCTGGTAGTAGTTTATATAGTTCTAGTACTTAGACAAAATATATATAGTTAGAAGCTATCGTCAAGGGGGGGTCTGTTAGTGCATCCTGTGTGACGATAACAGTCTAAATATAGTCGATATTTTGTAATAGTCAATTTGTTTGTAAATGCATATTAATACGTGTTTGATATATGTTTGATATTGGTTGTATGTATGTCTGAACATGGTTGTAATTGATGTTTTACAATAAGTTCAAACATAAGTTCAAAGATAAGTTCAAACATAAGTTCAAAGATAAGTTCAAACATAAGTTCAAAGGTAAGTTCAAAGTCACTGGTTCGAACTTCTGGAGGACAAGTTCGAAGGGCCTTGGGCTTAGTCGAACTTGTCCAGAGCAAGTTCGAATCAGGGGTTATAATTAAGGGTTAATTCATTTTAATTAACAACTTTTGAAAAACTTGAGCAGAGATTAAGGCAGAGGCGATCTCGAACTTGCAAGGCGATTTTGTGTTTGTTCTTGGAGAGAATCACGTGTCGGGGCGTTCTATTGTTCGTCTATCATCGTGTGTGTCTTCGTGTTTCGTGTGTGTGGTCTATCCGTCAAACTGCTAACGAGGATTCCACACTCGTTGGATGGCATCGCGTCAAGATAGGATCTGTAGGAAGGTGACCTTACATATATCGATAGTTGGCATGCATAAGGATAAGCAAGTTTGTAAGTATATCATGAGTTTGCAAGAATGTAACATGCTTTTCCCCCAAAACGTTAAAAATAGTAAAAAGGGGTTGTGAATACTCACATCTCTTCGAGTGAACGGGTGACGTTTGCAAGGTTTGAATCCTAAACACGTCTAACATCCGCCTATAACACATGGTGGGAATTCTATGTAAGTTTGTATTTTAAACCTTTAAAACCATAGATTATACTTAGTTTCTTTTATATTTTCATACAATGCCATATTTGTTCATAAATCCTTTAGATGTATGGAATATTTTTGTTTATAGTTTACTTTTATTTTGCATGGAGTTAGAATAAAAAAAATGAATGGAATAAAGTAGAATACATGGTTTATTTTTATAAATTATCTCAATATAAGACCAAGTTTATGATTGCAAAGTGATAGTGGACAAAACACAATCTGTGTAGATTTGATGACCTCACTTTGTAAGCATTTTTCGTATATTTAAATTTCTGATCAGGTCATAATATATTTTTTTTCTTAAACTTCAATGTTTTAGGAAGATTTTGGTATATTGCACACATTTTTTTGGAGATGTCTAAGTCTACTTTAAAAATAATACAAAAACCGAAGTCCAGAAGGTTGAGCAAATTGCACACCTTTCTTGCATGGACTGTTTGAAGGGTCAAATCACAATGGATTTGAGTGAGACCACAACCATTTCAAATCTCAATGTTTGGAGCATTATTTTGAGAGTTATGGTATTTACAATTCACCTGAACATTCTGCAAGATTTTTACTTATTGCACACTTAACTTTAAAAATACGTTTTCATACCCAATCTAACTGGATTCCCTTTAAACCAGATGGGTTGGAAAGCTAACTCATTAAATTAATTTCCAGAAAATAAATCAGGTCATTTGGAGCTATAATGAGTGAGATATGACCATTTGTATGATCAGTGGAAAGCTGTCAGAAACACCTTGAAGACAACATGCATCTTCTTGAAGATCAAACACTTGCATGCATATATATCCAAATTTTAAAGGTTTGAACTCAATTTTTTTTTGCATAAAAATGGTGTGAGGTATCTTAATAACACATTTACCCCTCATAAGACTCAGAGAGTGTGGGATTTTTAGTGCTTGAAACTTGCTTCACCATGCATGTGCATTTTTGAGTTCATTTAGCCTTCTTCTTGTTCTTGACAAGGGTTTGATCATGGATTTTAATCAATTTTAGACACATTTCATGTCTTTGATGAACAATCTACAAACATCAAGACTCAAGAAGGTTTTTGAAATAAAAAGTAATGAAAGATAATAAAAGTTCAAGATAACACAAGAAAATATGAAGGAAATTGCAACTAGTGTTCATGCAAGTTATATGAACACTTGTTCTTACCTTGATCTTCAATTTTTGAGGTTTTTGAGATGAAGAAGAAGTATAATATGCAGCTTACTTTTTGATAGAAAGTGGGTGTCATTCTAGTGTGAGAATGTAAAGAGAGAAGTAGTGGATGGAAGTGTGATGAAGTGTGAGAGGTTGTGGGTTTTTATAGAAAAAAGCTCACTATTTCCTTCCTTTTTCTTCTTTTGGTCGGCCCTTAAAGAGTTAAAATCAGATTTTATTTGTTTTTTTTCTTTAAAATGTTTTAAATATATGTATTTAAGAGTTGGTTGCTTGTTTGTGACATAAGTAACTTTTTGGCATGTGTAATTTATATTAATAAAATATTTATATTTCAAATTTATGTTTCTCTTATTTATTACTATTTATGTAAACTTTTATAAGTTTGTTGTTATTTTAGTTAAAATAGCACAATACGGATGTCTTTCTTCAAATCTTTGATTAAATTTCTTACTTATGTTTGCTTTAATTACTAACTGAATTCAAAATGATGTGTCTTTGTATTTTGAATCATTAATAGCTTGTTATGTCTATCCATTATTATATATATTTCGACATTGTACGAAAATTATCAGAAAATTCTACGCCGAACGCAGAATGTTAAGTAATCTATTGAGGTTTAGCATATGTCTGCAACTTAGGTTCCAATTGAAAGTCTAAATAACTAATTGAGTATTCGAAAAGTAATTTAGTAGGTAAATCAAGGTCTAACCTGAAACACTAAATTGACAGTTGTCACATTGGTATGCTGATGAGAGGAGAGAGGATAGGCGGGATGAAGGGAAGACAGGCGCAGAGAGGACCGGAGGAGAGATGATCGAGATGACAGACGCTTTGATGACAGGGTAGAGAGAGAGAGAGAGACGAGATGACCGGAGGGATTTTCGAGATGATCGCCGTTATGAAAGGCATGACGATAGGAGAAATGTTGATAGGTGGGAGTGTAATCTCCATGTGGATACCCAGGGCTCCCCCCGTGCTGAGAAAAGGACTGAACTTTGAGATGACAGTCATAGGAATGACGAGCCCAAATCATCTAATGATTGAGGTTGTTATAAATGTGGGAAACCTAGTCATTTTGCTCGAGAAAGTAAAAATCTATTCGAGCATGATCTGAGCTACTACAAGAGAAAGGTTGAGGTCTTAATGAAAAAAGCTGATGCTATGGTCGTGGTAGCACAGGAAGACTACAGGGTAGATGATCAATATGATGATGTGGACGACAGGGGCCGTAATTGTTATATGGCATATAGAATTGAGTTTGCAAACTGTGCCACTACTTCTAATTCTGAATCAGACATGCCTGTAGAAGGGGAGAACACAGAAGATCCTACAGCCTGTCTGATGGCAAAGTTCGTGGATATTGAATGCTCCACATCAAATTCTAAGACAAATGAGGTGCATTTCTTTTTTCGTTCGTAAGTCTTTTAATGCTAAATTTATAGGAAATGAATGTAAATGGCAAACAAAAATACTTGATTTAGAAGGTAAGTACAAAGCCGAAAAAGAAAAGTGTGTCAAGGCAGAACAGCTGGCCCAATCTCTTAAAGAAACTTTTGACACGTATGAGAAAAATTGGTTAAACGAGCATATTTTGGTAAAGATCTTTCTACGCGAAGAAGTAATGGCTGAGAATAAGAATACTTCACTTAAGAATTGAATTGATACAATAACTGAGGAAATGAATTCCTTGAAGTCAGAACTGTCTGTTCATACCAAATGACTAGAGGCTTTCAACGTGGAAAACTTAGACAATGAGAGAAAGTTTAAAATGATTGAAAAAGAGAGAATAGGTGTGTACTCACGGATCAAAAGTCTATATGATGAATTTGTAAAACAATGTCAGACTGAACAAACTATTCATCTAAATCAACCCAAAGAAACTAGGTTTTATCATTCCAAACAAGGAATTGGTTTTAAAAATCCTAAGTGTTTGGAAAAGGCTCAGTCAGTTCTACCAATGTTTTATAATAGAAGGTATATGGGACGCAGGTAAAAGACTTTCTTTTGTCACTCATCGGAAGAAGTCTTAACCCAAGAGGAGGAGAAAAGAACTCAAAATGAAAATAAATTTGTCTTTTAAATATGAAAAGCTAAATGACGGTTATCCTTATAGAGTACACACTCTAAAGGAGGACTTCGTTACTAGCTATTCAGCAACTGAAATGAAAGTCAAACCTGTTAAACCAATCCCTCATCCTTACATTCCTACAAAGGTTCTTGAACACAAAACTAATGTTTTAGAAAAGAATTTAAGGACAGCTCGTGAGAAAGCCCTTGGCTATCAAGAAGCTCTTCTCACACGCGAGGAAAAATTGGTAAAACAAAGTTTGAACAAATTGTAGAACTAACCATTTTCAAAGAACGTTTTGACACTATTTCAGAAAGGTTATGTTCTCATTTAAAAGATTAAAAAACCTATCCTCCTACCAAAGTCCTGCATACATCATCAGAAAATGGTAAAACCAAGATTGATGTTCTAGTAATTATTCTCAAAGGTGAGTGTTCTCAAAACCTGAGGTTTCAAAGAAGGCTAAGAGTCAATCAAAGTCTTCTAAGAAACCCACTCACAAAGGAAATCTATCTAAATCTAAGCTTTCCAAACATACTAACTCTCATTGTTTTTTTCCTACAGATCATGTGAGAAGAGTTCCCGAAACAACTATGCAAGATTTTTCCAGTGTTTTCTTGAAGAAGGTTGTAATGCCAAGTGTGTTTGTTTTGCAGAGATAGCTTGAATGTAATCTCAGAAAAGAATGTTTGTTCTGTAACAGATTCGTTGTCCTGTTTGAAATATTCATTTGTTGATATATTTGCTTTATGTACAACTCGGTTTAGACGTCAAGTACCTGAAATGAATAAATTTGTGCCTTATCCTGAAAAATGAATTCATAAAAAGAAAATTAAAACCAGTGCATCATTGGCCTCAACAAAGACTGGTTCATGTATTTTGCCTAAGCCCACACCAAAAGCAAATACAAAACAGGTTTCAAAAAGTCCAAAGCCAAAGGCAACTTCATCGCTTAAGGTTTCAAAGCCAGTTGGATCCAAATACAAATGGATCCCAAAAGGTTCTGCATCTAGACAATACAAAAGTGCAACATGGGTTCCTAAAACTATGAATGTGACATATACTCGTAGAACACCTAAGCAAAAACCATTCATCCTAAGATGGTTACCAAAGTTTTGTGATTTAATGCAGATGGTCCTTGGTTACTTCAGATCAAGACTCGCACTTCAATGAAATGGCTTCTGGTTAATTCAAACTAGAACCCGTCCTTCAGTGAATCGGTTTATGTGCAAATTTTGTACTAAAACTGATATGTTTGGCTTCTGTGCACTCAACTCAAGACCAGTTCTTAACCCATCATGTTTTCTGAACAATTCGGTTCAGAACACGGTTTGCATGTTAATTATTAAAGACTTGTTTAATATGCCTAAAGATCATCACCAATTTTACCTACAGGAAAAATCCATTTGGTATATGGATTCGGGTTTATCCAAGTACATGACTAGGAGAAAAGAGTTGCTATCAAATATCGCAGTATAGTACTATGGAATGGTTTAGTTTGGTAATGACAACCACACTCAGATTAAAGGGTACGGGGATTTAGTTCTAAACAATCTAGTCATCAAGGATGTTGACTATGTTGAAGTGTTATCACATAATCTATTTAGCATATGACAACTCTGTGACAAAGGGTTAGAAATCATGTTTAGGGCTAAGAACTGTAGTGTTAAGAGCAGTCATGGGAAAGAAATGCTAACTGGTTCCTGCAAATCAAACCATTACACCATTGATGTTGCTAAGCTTATGGTGAAGGATAATATTTATCTCTTATCAAAAGCCTTATCAAAGGACTCTTGGTTACGACATAAAAAGCTATCGCATTTGAGATGCGAAAATCTGAACAAGCAGGCATCAAAACAACTGATTAAGGGACTCCCAGAGCTTCGTTACGATAAAGACCACTTGTGTGGAGCCCGTGAGAAAGGAAAGATGAAGAGATCATCTCACAAGCCAAAGAAACGAATTATCATCAAAAAGAGTTCTTGAGTTACTGCATATGGATTTATGCGGTCTTATGTGAACAAAAAGCATAAACAGTAAGCGGTACGTGTTAGTTATCGTTGACGACTACTCACGATATACCTGGGTAAAGTTCTTGCGATCCAAGGATGAGACAGCTCAAGATTTCATCGATTTCATCAAGTGTGTCGAAACCCAACAGCAACTATCACTACAGTCAATCTGATCCGACAACGGCGCAGAATTTCAAGAATTCGGTAGTAGAAAGCTTCCTGCGATCTAAGGGTATTCACCAAGAATTCTCAGCCGTACGCACACCTCAATAGAATGGTATCGTCGAAAGACGCAATCGTACCCTAATGGAAGCTGCTCGCACCAGGCTGAGTTACTAAAACTACCTCCGTTCTTGTGTGTTGTAGCCATGTCAACCGCTTGCTACACGCAAAACCGCTCAATCATTCACAAGCATTTTAATAAAAATCCCTATCAACTCTATTTGAATAAAGTTCCTTATATCAAATACTTACGAGTTTTTGGTTGCAGGTGCTATGTGCTGAACGACAAGGACAATGTCACACCCTGCTACCTTGGTTGGCAGCGAGATGTGACGAGTGCGGAAGCGTAACCATAATTATAACGAACGACGACTATATGGACGTTTTCGGAATAATACATCATTAAAATTTAAGAATGTAATAACGTTTTACAAAATGAAAGAAATGAAGTTCGCGTAATACAGAGATTCTAATACATAATTAATGCGTCCAAAAATAATGCAGTCAAATCTCCGTTAATTTCGAAATATGCATGCGACTCCATGAAATGCGGAAGCTTGAAAGTTAGTGTATCCGAAGGCACACTTGCCTTAATTACCTGAAAATACATACTAAAATACGTCAACAAAAATTGTTGGTGAGTTCATAGGTTTACGCGAAAAGACCAGTTGTATGGACATATCAGATGAGTTGAATCTATAAAATCATAAATTCCATGAGATGTATTACATAAACCATCATGTCACCGAAATTTAATTAGAATGAGTTTGCCCCGAGCAGTATTCCCATACGTAATACCGTGTGTTGAATATATATGCACCCGCAGTTAGCTAAACCACTAACCCGAGTGGGGGACATGACTCCCAATAGATCTATCCACAATATATTCGCGCTTGCAAACAAATGCAACTAACGATTTCATGATATAAGGGCGGAAATCACATATGTAATACATAATAGAATCGAGAAGTTTTTGTGTCCATATAAAAACGAAGCATGTATTTCATCCCAAAACATAATAATGGAAAAAAATGGGACTATGAAGACTCACCTTGTTGATTTTTGATGATATCTTTGGATCTGAGTTGAACACTTGATTGTATAGTTGAGACTCGTCCTAATATTTTTACGAGTTCGGGTCAATATTATCATAATACGAGTTTGAGTACTTCATAATTATTTTCATGTACTTGTGATGTATGAATAATTTTTGTGGATTTTATATGTGAATATCGATTTATGGATATTTATTTCTAAAAAATAATTTGTTGCATGCATGCATACTCACGTATATATGTATACATATATATATATATATATATATATATATATATATATATATATATATATATATATATATATATATATATATATATATATATATATATATACATATATTCATAAATATATATGTATCTATGAGTATGTGCATGTGCATGAAAATAGAGCATATATATAAAATTTTGGCATGATGATTTTACGAGTATTATGAAAACCGAGTTGTAAATTTTAGTAAATATATTTAATTTTTTTTTTCATCTTTTTATAAATTTTTAAGGTGGAAAATAAAGTAAATAAGAAAAACTTACAAAAGTGGAAGAACACTTGAAATCGATATGGTTGGCCGATTTTTCTTTCTTTGAGAGAATATGTATGTTGGTGTGTTTTTGTGAAATGGGTTTTGTCTTCTATTTATAGAAGAAAAAGGGTTATAAAAAAAATAATGATAAACTAATTAATATTTAGTGAAATGATGAAAAGTAAAAAGGTAAATCGGTTGAGTGTTGGACAAAATAGTGTGGCCGATTTTAATGAGTGTATGTTGCATGGAGTTTATTAATATAATAATACAAAAGTACAAGCTAGTTGTCCTTTAAAGGACAACTTACTTTTTAGAGTGATAAGTAGTATGGCTTTTCAATTTTTATATTAATAAAAGTACAAAAAGGCGTGCAAAAGAGGTGGCAGCATTTATTATTACTGCATATATATACGTACTTAGAAAATTTTTCTGGAATGTTAAACTCGATTCAAGTGTGAATCGAGTTTGTTGCAGTGTCAATCGAGTTTTATAACATTATGCCCGAGTTTTATCACACTTTGATCGAGTTTTATGCCTTTGTCATTCGAGTTTTATATAGCTATAGTCGAGTTTCATACAACATTGCCCGAGTTTCTTGCTTCTTTAATCGAGTTTCTTTGTTTAACTGTTCGAGTTTTATGTGGTTTTATTCGAGTTTTATGTTTCTTTGTTCGAGTTTCATCCCTTAGAAATCGAGATTTGTATCTTCATTGTTCGAGTTTTATACTGCCTCATCCGAGAAAATTATCTCTTTATTCGAGTTTCATCAAAGTGTTATTCGAGTTTAGATCTTTACTAATCGAGTTTCATTATATCATTATTCGAGTTTATTACTTCTTTCATCGAGATTCATACAACACCATTCGAGTTTATTGATTATATGATTCGAGATTCATATAATTTCATTCGGGTTTATTACTTCATTATTCGAATTTATATTAGTTTAATTTTTGAGTTTCATACCTTATTTTTAGGCCAGTTGTTACAGTCTCCCCCTGTTGAAGGAATTTCGTCCCGAAATTAGCTCGTGTTCTCCTCTGCTTGGACTTTTGAGAACAGCTGGGGGTACTTCTCTCTGAATTGATCTTCGCGTTCCCAAGTAAACTCAGGACCTTGTTTAGAGTTCCATCGGACCTTTATTATTGGAATTCGACTGTGCTTGAGTTTCTTGACTTCTCGGTCCATTATTTCCACCGGTTGCTCAATGAAATTCAACTTATTGTCTATCTCCAGCTCGTCCATGGGTATCACGAGTGATTCATCCGCCAGACATTTCTTAAGATTGGATACGTGGAAGGTATTATGAACGTTACTAAGCTCTGGGGGTAGATCGAGTCGGTAAGCTACCGTGCCAATTCTTCTGGTGATTTTGAATGGTCCGATATAACGAGGATTGAGTTTTCCTCGTTTTCCAAAACGGATTACGCCTTTCCAAGGAGAGACTTTCAGCATCACTTGATCTCCCTCTTGGAATTCCAAATCCTTCCGTCGGATGTCTGCATAACTCTTCTGTCGATCCCGCGCAATCTTCAATCGGTTCCGAATCTGGGCTATCTTCTCTGTAGTTTCCTGGATGATCTCAGGTCCAGTAATCTGACTATCCCCTACTTCGGCCCAACAAAGAGGTGATCGACACTTTCGTCCATAGAGTGCCTCGAATGGGGCGGTCTTAATGCTCGAGTGATAACTGTTGTTATAAGAAAACTCAACTAATGGCAGGTGTCTGTCCCAACTTTTTCCAAAGTCGATGACACATGCCCTTAGCATATCTTCCAATGTTTGAATCGTTCTTTCACTCTGACCGTCCGATTGCGGGTGATAGGCTGTACTCATATCCAGACGCGTTCCTAGTGCTTCTTGCAATGATTGCCAGAACCTTGACGTAAATCGGCTGTCTCTGTCTGATATAATGGATACTGGCACCCCATGCCTTGAGACGACCTCCTTAAGATAGGTTCGTGTTAACTTATCCATCTTGTCAGTCTCCTTGATTGGCAGGAAGTGTGCGGTCTTGGTCAGCCGATCCACGATCACCCAGATGGTGTCATAACCTCCAGAAGTCTTTGGCAACTTAGTGATAAAATCCATGGTGATATTTTCCCACTTCCATTGGGGTATCTCTGGCTGGACTAGCAATCCTGACGGCCTTTGATGCTCAGCCTTAACTTTTAAACATGTTAAGCACTTGCTGACATAAGTAGCAATGTCAGCCTTCATGTTTGGCCACCAGTATGATCCCTTCAAATCGTGATACATCTTGTCCGACCCTGGATGAATAGCATATCTTGTTTTGTGCCCTTCATCCATGACCAGTTTCCTTACGCCTCCAAACTTCGGTAACCAAATTCTGCCCATGAAGTATCGGCATCCATCTGACTTAATTTCAAACTGCTTATCCATGCCTCTCAATGCTTCATTCAGCAGATTATCCTCCTTGACTGCCTCTTCTTGTGCCTCTCGGACTTGAGGGTTTAGGTTTGACTGTATAGTCATGACCAAAGCTCGGACTCTCAATGGCTTAACCCATTCCTTTCGGCTTAGGGCGTCAGCTACGACATTTGCTTTTCCTGGATGGTACCGAATCTCGCAGTCATAGTCGCTAAGAAGTTCCACCCAACGTCGTTGCCTCATATTTAACTCTTTCTGATTCAGAATATGCTGGAGGCTTTTATGGTCCGTGAACACCGTGCACTTGGTTCCATACAAATAGTGCCTCCATATTTTGAGAGCAAACACCACTGCCCCCAGTTCCAGGTCATGAGTCGTATAGTTTATCTCGTGAATCTTGAGCTGTCGTGATGCATAGGCGATGACCTTGTCCCTTTCCATGAGCACACAACCTAGTCCGTTGTGCGAGGCATCACAGTAGACTACAAAATTTTCAGTCCCTTCGGGTAGGGACAGAATTGGTGCACTACACAACCTCTGCTTAAGCAGCTGAAACGCCTTTTCCTGCTCTTCACCCCATACGTATTTCACATCCTTACGGGTCAACTCCGTTAAGGAACCTGCTATCTTCGAGAAGTTCTCAATGAATCGCCTATAATAACCGGCAAGTCCTAGGAATTGGCGGACTTCTGTGGGGGTTCTTGGGATTGCCCAGTTCTTTATGGCCTCGATCTTTGATGGGTCGACCTGAATTCCCTGACTGTTGATCACATGCCCAAGGAATTTTACTTCTCGCAACCAAAATTCACATTTTGAAAATTTGGCGTATAGCTGCTCTTTCTCTAACAACTCCAAGATCAACTTGAGATGTTGTTCATGCTCTTCTTTACTTCTGGAATAGATTAGGATATCGTCTATGAACACTATTACAAATTTATCCAGATATGGTTTACACACCCGATTCATGAGGTCCATAAATACGGCTGGTGCGTTGGTTAAACCGAATGGCATCACCTGGAATTCGTAATGTCCATAACGAGTTCTGAATGCCGTCTTGGGGATATCATCTTCCCGAACTTTTACTTGATGATAACCGGAGCGCAGATCAATCTTTGAGTAGAAGCTAGATCCCTGTAGCTGGTCGAACAGGTCATCAATCCTAGGGAGAGGGTAGCGGTTCTTTACCGTTAACTTGTTTAGCTCTCGGTAGTCTATGCACATTCGGAAGGATCCGTCTTTCTTTTTAACGAACAAAACCGGAGCTCCCCAAGGTGAGGAACTTGGTCGAATGAATCCTTTATCCATCAATTCTTGCAATTGACTGGATAGTTCTTGCATCTCAGAAGGTGCGAGCCTATATGGGGCTCTTGCGACCGGTGCAGCTCCTGGCACTAAGTCGATTTGAAATTCTACTTGCCTAGCTGGAGGAAGCCCAGGCAAGTCTTCCGGGAATACCTTCGGGTAGTCACGTACTACTGGAATATCTTCAAGTCGTTTTTCCTTCGACTCTTTTTCTACGATCTGGACCAGCACTGCATGACAACCCTTCCTAAGACATTTTAATGTTCTTAGGCCGGATATGACATTCAATTGTCGGTTCTTCTTTTCCCCTTGGATCGTGAGGACTTTCTTCTTACTGAGTGGTATTCGCACCACTTTCTTACCACACAAAATCTCAGCCTGGTTATGTGACAACCAGTCCATACCAATCACCACATCAAAACTTCCGAGTTCTATAGGCATTAAGTCTATCTTAAAGGAGTGATCTGCTAGCTTTAGTGTGCATTCCTTAATGATACTACTTGCCTTTATTATTTTGCCATCCGCCAGTTCTATTGTATATGAGTTGTCTAAGGGAAGAGTAGAAACATTCAACTGCTGGCTAAACTTATCAGATATAAAGCTCCTATCAGCCCCAGTATCAAAGAGTACGTAAGCGTAAATATCGTTTAGGAGAAACGTACCTGATACCACGTGGGGGTCCTGACGAGCGTCTCCTGCTCCCAACATAAATGCTCTCCCATGAGCTCCTCCTTCGTTCCTCAATTTCGGACATTCACTCTTGATGTGTCCAGTTGCGCCACATTCGAAACAGCCCCTCGGGTTGCTACCACTGGCACCCGGGGCTCCGGATCTACAATCTTTGGTCATATGGCCCAAACGTTTGCATTTTCCGCATTGGGTTGGACAGGGGCCAGGGTTGTGGTGGAAGGTGCATTTGGTGCAAAAAGGCTTGGTACCGGTATAGCCCCTCCTTGGCTCAACTCCTGCTACATAAGCTTTAATGGTCTCGGGCTTCTTGGACTGTGAACCCGCGTTCTTCCCGGTCTTTTCTTCCCACTTTCTCTTATGTTCCCCGGCTTTGGCTTCGTTCCTCCGGGATACTTGGTCCATAAGATTGTTGGCCATTCTGATGGCGTCCTGTATGGTGGATGGGTTGGAGGCTGTAACGTTTCCTTGTATTTGAGGAGCGAGTCCCCAAATATAGCGTTCAATCTTCTTGTATTCCGGAGTTACCATTTGCGGACATAGGATACTTAGTTCATGGAATCGGTTGGTATATCCTGCAATGTCCGTTCCTTTCATTGATAGATTCCAGAACTCCGATTCCATTTTCTGGAGTTCGTTTCTCGGACAGTACTCATCCGTCATCATCTGTTTCAACGTGGACCACGTGAGCTGGTAGGCTTCGTCAATACCTACAGACTGGACGTAGGAATTCCACCATGTGAGCGCGCTATCTTGCAAGGTGTGAGTAGCAAATTTCACCTTGTCTCCTTCAGCGCACCCGCTGACACGATATACGGATTCTAACTTTTCAAACCAACGGATCAAACCGACTGCTCCTTCGGTTCCATTGAAATACCGGGGTTTGCAACTTAAAAACCCTTTAATCCCACAACCTTTCGTGTGAGTTTCAGTTCCTCCCGTGGTGCGACTGGCACCACCATCCCCATTGGCTGTGCTATTCCGGTTTGCCTCGTAGGTAGCTATGGCAGCAGCCACCCTTTGTGCAACAAGCTCTTCAATGTCAGCGACATTCATTGCTCGTTTTGGCGGCATTAACATGAAGTTTAAAGAGAATCATAGTGTAAGAAGTTGAATCTTAAAGATGCAGCATAATACTATAATCATCAAGCACAATCTCATAAATATCTTGGGAATTTTCATTAATCATTCGAAATTTTTCTTACATTGGGGGCGGGTTATTACCCGAAAATTTTATCCTACGCTATTACACGATATTTTTCCTACCAATACAAAGGAAATGGAAAAGTACTAGGTGTGGGAGTGATCAGGGGTCTCTCCCTTTTCCATTGAGTGGAGGCGCTGCGTCAGCTCTTCGATCCGGGCTTGGCTCTCGGCTAGTTGCTGCCGGAGCTCATTCAGTCCGTCCTGCTGTATAGCAAGGGCGTGCTGATTGGCCCAATATATGTTGGAGTTTTGCAACTCCTCCCGCTCTAAACGAGCGGTCATCTCCCCGATATCCAGGTTAAGTGACCGAATCTGGTGGTCATGCCTGGTAGACCTTGCGATCAAAAGTGGTATGGTCTGATCGGCAGGCTCTTGGGTGAGCGATGAGACAGGTGCGGAGGATGGTCCTCCGATCTCGAAGTTTGGAGGAACTCCCTCCATCTGCCTCCATTCGCGGAGGGTCTCCGGTATCCAGGTCCATCGCCGGGCGTCTACCCGTCGGTGTGGTGTCGGGGGATTGGGCTGGGGAGTCGGGACAGGAATAGTCTCCCTTCTTGGTATGTTTACCCGTTTCCGGGGTGTGTACAACATCTTTGGGCCGTTAGGATAAGGTCTATACGGCTTATATGATGGTTCGGCCGGGTGATATGGGACGCGAGCGGGGACCGTCGGTGGTGAGGGATCCTCTTCCTCCATCGGCTCTTCTTCGGATTCCTCCATCGGATCTTCCGAGGGGTCCTCCTCCTCCGAGGTTTCTTCATCTGGAAAGACTTCCGTGGCCGTGGGACTTGCGGGAGTGTATTCCTCCTCTGAGTCAGATAGAATGATAATTTCTGGATGGTTCATGGTTTCTGCTAACAAGGTTCATTTGTACTCTTTTAGTTAGTTACAAAAACATTCTTAAAATCAGAAATTTTTATGTGCAGTTATAGTCTAGGGTACTAATGCAACCTAGTTCACTATAACTATGGCTCTGATACCAATCTGTCACACCCTGCTACCTTGGTTGGCAGCGAGACGTGACGAGTGCGGAAGCGTAACCATAATTATAACGAACGACCACTATATGGACGTTTTCGAAATAATACATCATTAAAATTTAAGAATGTAATAACGTTTTACAAAATGAAAGAAATGAAGTTCGCGTAATACAGAGATTCTAATACATAATTAATGCGTCCAAAAATAATGCAGTCAAATCTCCGTTAATTTCGAAATATGCATGCGACTCCATGAAATGCGGAAGCTTGAAAGTTAGTGTATCCGAAGGCACACTTGCCTTAATTACCTGAAAATACATACTAAAATACGTCAACAAAAATTGTTGGTGAGTTCATAGGTTTACGCGAAAAGACCAGTTGTATGGACATATCAGATGAGTTGAATCTATAAAATCATAAATTCCATGAGATGTATTACATAAACCATCATGTCACCGAAACTTAATTAGAATGAGTTTGCCCCGAGCAGTATTCCCATACGTAATACCGTGTGTTGAATATATATGCACCCGCAGTTAGCTAAACCACTAACCCGAGTGGGGGACATGACTCCCAATAGATCTATCCACAATATATTCGCGCTTGCAAACAAATGCAACTAACGATTTCATGATATAAGGGCGGAAATCACATATGTAATACATAATAGAATCGAGAAGTTTTTGTGTCCATATAAAAACGAAGCATGTATTTATCCATCCCAAAACATAATAATGGAAAAAAATGGGACTATGAAGACTCACCTTGTTGATTTTTGATGATATTTTTGGATCTGAGTTGAACACTTGATTGTATAGTTGAGACTCGTCCTAATATTTTTACGAGTTCGGGTCAATATTATCATAATACGAGTTTGAGTACTTCGTAATTATTTTCATGTACTTGTGATGTATGAATAATTTTTGTGGATTTTATATGTGAATATCGATTTATGGATATTTATTTCTAAAAAATAATTTGTTGCATGCATGCATACTCACGTATATATGTATACATATATATATATATATATATATATACATATATTCATAAATATATATGTATCTATGAGTATGTGCATGTGCATGAAAATAGAGCATATATATAAAATTTTGGCATGATGATTTTACGAGTATTATGAAAACCGAGTTGTAAATTTTAGTAAATATATTTAATTTTTTTTTTTCATCTTTTTATAAATTTTTAAGGTGGAAAATAAAGTAAATAAGAAAAACTTACAAAAGTGGAAGAACACTTGAAATCGATATGGTTGGCCGATTTTTCTTTCTTTGAGAGAATATGTATGTTGGTGTGTTTTTGTGAAATGGGTTTTGTCTTCTATTTATAGAAGAAAAAGGGTTATAAAAAAATAATGATAAACTAATTAATATTTAGTGAAATGATGAAAAGTAAAAAGGTAAATCGGTTGAGTGTTGGGCAAAATAGTGTGGCCGATTTTAATGAGTGTATGTTGCATGGAGTTTATTAATATAATAATACAACAGTACAAGCTAGTTGTCCTTTAAAGGACAACTTACTTTTTAGAGTGATAAGTAGTATGGCTTTTCAATTTTTATATTAATAAAAGTACAAAAAGCCGTGCAAAAGAGGTGGCAGCATTTATTATTACTGCATATATATACGTACTTAGAAAATTTTTCTGGGATGTTAAACTCGATTCAAGTGTGAATCGAGTTTGTTGCAGTGTCAATCGAGTTTTATAACATTATGCCCGAGTTTTATCACACTTTGATCGAGTTTTATGCCTTTGTCATTCGAGTTTTATATAGCTATAGTCGAGTTTCATACAACATTGCCCGAGTTTCTTGCTTCTTTAATCGAGTTTCTTTGTTTAACTGTTCGAGTTTTATGTGGTTTTATTCGAGTTTTATGTTTCTTTGTTCGAGTTTCATCCCTTAGAAATCGAGATTTGTATCTTCATTGTTCGAGTTTTATACTGCCTCATCCGAGAAAATTATCTCTTTATTCGAGTTTCATCAAAGTGTTATTCGAGTTTAGATCTTTACTAATCGAGTTTCATTATATCATTATTCGAGTTTATTACTTCTTTCATCGAGATTCATACAACACCATTCGAGTTTATTGATTATATGATTCGAGATTCATATAATTTCATTCGGGTTTATTACTTCATTATTCGAGTTTTATATTAGTTTAATTTTTGAGTTTCATACCTTATTTTTAGGCCAGTTGTTACAGACAACCTCGGAAAATTCAACAAGAAAGCGGATGAAGCGATCCTTATTGGATAATCATCTAATTCAAAGGCATATCGCGCATTCAACACTCGCACCAGGACAGTCAATCAGTGTGTGCATATCACATTCAATGGGATGGTTGAACTGGCTCCGGAACTTGACCAATCAGTTAGTTATTTTATTCAATCCTTTTTATGTAGAATTTTTTGGACCTAGTATTACTTCTTTTTCTGTTTCATCTTCTGCAGTAAACACATCCTCGTCTGCTTTAACTGGTCATCCACCACCTTCGGATCCATCCAATCCTTCACCAATCTGTACTCCATCTCCTTCATCATCTTCACCTTTTACGTCATCCACAGACATCCCACCAGTTGAAACTACTCCGTTTATACCCTCACACATTGTCTCAAACTTTATCCCTCTAAAAGACCCCACAGATTCGGAACCGGAACCAGTGGTACGTTAACTCGAAACAATCGATCAAAACTCTCCATCCATTCCCACCCTCAACACTGAGATTTCATCACATTCACCCTACCACACGAGACGAAATGGACCCGAAATCACCCAACTGAACATATTATTGGTGATATTTCTACTGGAGTCCAAACTCGAAGGGCATCTGCTAAGGAATGTCTCTTTGTGTTATTCCTTAGTATGATAGAGCCTACTCGTGTGGATGAAGCCTTGAAAGACGCCGATTGGATAGTAACAATGCAGGAAGAACTCAACTAGTTCTAACAGCTAAGAGTATGGCGGTTAGTTCCCAAACCAAAAGGTCGAGCCATAGTCGGGACCATGTGGATCTGTAAGAACAAAAGAGACGAAAATGGCATTGTGGTAAGAAACAAAGCGAGACTACTCCCCAAAGGCTACCGACAGCAAGATGGCATTGATTATGATGAGACCTTCGCTCCAGTTGCACGGATTGAAGCTATGAGAGTTTTCTTGGGGTATGCGGCACACAAGGACTTCAAGGTGTACCAAATGGACGTCAAGACATCCTTTTTAAACAGTGAACTTAACGAAGAGGTGTATGTTGTACTACCACAAGGCTTTATTGATGCACATTGTCACACCCCGTTACCCCGGTTGGCAACGAAGCACGACGTCACGGAAGCATAACCATAATCATAACGAACGACCACTATATGGTCGTTTTTTTTAAGATAGATCGTTAAAACATTAAAATATAGCAATGTTTTACATAGTCTGATATGAAGAAAAGAAGTTCGCACAATACAGAGATTTAATTACATATTTAAAATATCCAAAATAATGCACCTAAATCTCCGTTAATTTTGAATATGCATGCGACTCCATGGATGCGGAATCTTGAAAGTAAATACGTCCGAAGGCACACTCGCCTTAATTTCCTGAAAATACACGCTAAAATACGTCAACAAAAATTGTTGGTGAGCTCATAGGTTTACACGTAAATCTGACTTGTATGGACAACAACAGTAGAGTTTGAATTTATAAAATCATAAATTCCATGTTATGTATTACATATAAACCATCATGCAACCGAAGCTTAATTAAAATGAGTTTGCCCTGTGCAGTATTCCCACACATAATACCGTGTGTTAAATATATATGCACTCACTGTTAGCCGACCCGAACTAACCTGAATGGGGGACATGACTCCCGATAGATCTATCCACAATATATTCACGCTTACAAATAAATGCAATTAACGGTTCATGATATAAAGGCGGATGGAACCACATGTGTAATACATAATAGAAATGAAGTCGTTTTCGTGTCCATATAAAAACAAAGCATGTATTCCAACCCCAATACATTACATTGTGAAAATAGGGGCTATGAGGACTCATCGAACTTGTGATGGCAAAAACGAAGATAAAATGCTATTTAGCGTAAGTTGATGGATGATGCACCGGGTGAGTTTAATCGAGTCCTAAACGATAATAATGACTTAATATCTCTAATATATGATAACATACATATTTTGTGAATTTTTATGTCTTAAATCACCCAACATTACAAGTTTATAAATAAAATCCACTTAAAACGTCAAGTTTATATATATATATATATATATATATATATATATATATATATATATATATATATATATATATATATATAGTAACGTACCCGCGCAAAGCTGCGGCGTCAACATGACATTGTCGGATGGTACGTTATGTTACGTTTAAATGTGAACGTCAAATTGTCATTTATGGAAAATCTACCATTTATGATTTATTTAAGTAATTTGATTAATACTTAACAAAAAAGATGAGATTGAGTTGATTATAAAAATGAATTACTAAAATCAAGAAAAATTAGAAAATATTCATCGTTATGCACGATCCACTTTGAACAAATCAATAATAACATTGTTTTCATTTTTTTGCATTTTGCAACCAAAGACAATAGTATCAAGAGTTTTTAATTTATGTCTACTACATACATCAAACTCTTATAATCTTGTCTTATTTTATGGGGACTACAACGTTTGACAGTCTCATACTTTTACATTTTATCGAATAAGAAGTCAAATACCAGTCTATGCAAATATCAAAAAACGACAGTAAAATATTGTCTTTGAAAACTATATCAAACGTCATCTATAGGGGTGTTCACAAAAAACCGAATCCGAGCATCTGAAATAAAAATCCGATCCGAAACTATCCGAAAATCAGAAATCCGAAATTTCGAATTTGGATTCGGATTGTAAAATTCAAGATTTTCAGATATTCGGATAATCCGATATCCGAAAATCCAAAAAAAATATTTTTTATATCTTTAGGATTGAGTGTTTATTATTATTCTAATGTATATTTTTGAGTTTTATCTTGATATTATAGATCTATTAACTAATATTTAATATATTTTAGTTTTTTTAATCATTTTTTAGCCGTTTTGAATAAAAATTATTCCGGATAAATTTAGTGTGTGATATATTTATCTTTAATAAGTATTTGGGTATATGAATTTGTATTTTAAATATTTAAATATTTGATTTAATTTTATAAAAAATATGAATTTTCGGATATGCGAATAATCCGATATCGGAATCCGAAATTTCGAAGATTCGGATGGCAAAATTCACTATCCGAAATTTCGGATATCCGGTTTTGAACACCCATCTAACACCTAAATGACCAAACAAGTGATACATGCATCCAACATTAGGAAAATATATATAACTCATAGCAACCAAAAAAAAGTGAAAGCAAGATATATGAAGCAATCGATCAGCTATTCAAAATTCTTGCAGCTAAAGATTTAGTGGTATTTTGACTTTTTAAAAAAGTAGTATAAAACTTGTTATCGAAACCCATAAATCGAATGCCCACTGTCTACAAATATGTATAATATTAACAAATGTAAAAAATGAATTTTTGTGTCAACCATGTCTCAGGAATTCCATAAAAAGAAACTACTGGAAAATAAATTGACAAAGAATGACACACTAAAAAAAAACATTTACCTGACGATTTTTATTGACACAATTCCAAAAACCAAGTATGAGTTGTTCTCATATGCGATAAACTGGTTAATTTTTTACAAGGTTAGTATATTATTCTGTTTTTATTAATTTTGTTCTCAATTAAACCGTATTCACATCTTTATTTTTCCGCCAAAAATAAAATGAAAAATCTAAATATGCCTCCCTACCCTTTCAACATTTCTTGTCTGTTTCTTATCGTCGAGACTCGAGAGATGTGTGATATTGAGTTTCTAATCTCTGGACTTGATGGTTATTTTATCACGTTTTACCGAACGGATTGTATGAAAGGATGAGACCACCATCCATCAAAAAACACCATGCTCCATAAAAATTATTATTTTTGAATAAAAAACATTAAATATACTATTATTGGAGAAGAGAGAGTTGTTCCATTTGACCATAGATATGATGAAATCTAGATAGCTATACTTGTATTTGACCACATATAAGATGAAATCTAGATGGCTATACAAACTACGATGATCGTATTGTTGTGTGTGTTCTATTATTTGCATACCTACCTGTGAATTCATATTTCTAGCAATTCAATCACATACAAACAATCAATATGAACAATTATCAATCCAACACATTATATTGAATGATTAAAGAGAGAAATATTACATTGATGTTCTTGGTGACTTGCACAACACTTTTTCTCTCTATCAATCAGATCCGTATGTGTGTATGTGTATTTGTGTAATCTGAGATTCATATCTCAACAGTGCATATATCACTCCTATTTATACTTAATACACAAGTATTAAGTATTTACATAAACAACCCCTAAACTATTTAGTATTTACAAACATATACAATATAATTGTTTCATCTCTATTATTTATTCCCAACATTCTCCCCCTTAGAGATGAACACAATTCTTAAAAGTAAAATTCATTTCAACTCTACAAATATTGTCCATAACAATCTCCCCCTTAGAAATGAAATCAATTTTCTGATGAAGGTTCATTTCAAGGACTTTTTCGTGAATCTTCTTTTTTTCTTTGATCTCTGAATCTTCTTCTTTTCTTTATTTGTCTCTCTCTGATCTTCACATCTCTTTTCTTGTATTTTCTTGTAAGTACACTCCCCCTTAAATCTTGAATATCTTTTGAATGTCTCCCTTGATCAAAGTTGTTGCAATAGACTTCAGTTGTCTTCAATCTACTCAACCATTGTCTCTGAACTCTAGCTTTTCTCCCCCTCATGATGATCATAAGAATTATGAACATCATGCAAAGTCTTCAGAGACATAAGTGCAATGATTTTACAGTTGAGGAAATACGACAACAATTACAACTCAGATTTTATTACAAATTGATTTTCTCCCCCTTAAACTGATATCCACTCCCCCTAAACTAAACAAATTTGTCTCACTCCCCTTCAAAGGAATAATCTTTCAGAATGAAACAAAGCTTTTCAACTTTGGGGAAAATGAAAAATATTCATTTTGTGAGATAACGAGTCCAGGTCCACATAGGATTCCTGTTTGCACCATAGACAAAATCTATGTGACCTACGTTCAGTGCTGGCGTGATGTTAACACTGGTAGGATTTCCAAATAGTCATCATGAAATCCTTTATCTTGAAAGAATCACTCTTATTTGTTCCGGCTTAGTCACTTTGGACTAGCAGTTTATAGTCACGCAGACTGATAGACTCGATGTGTCCTAAAAGTGTATATAATCAGCTCTAGACACAATGTGCATCAAATGAAGTGGGAGACCGGAGCAAATGTCTTCCTTGTTTCAATATCAATAATATCTGAATGACATATCGATAGAAATGTGCTATATCTCCGTGATTATTGAAACAGAAATCTTTTGAGAGATAACTGAGTAGCTGGTGGGGTTAAGTGCATGCGTCACTGGGTCCATGACGTCTTTTTCAATATCAAGTCGCATAGGGCTTGATAGATTATGTGGATTACCCAGCCGACACAGTTTAGATATGATTTACTTTTCTTTTAATCCTTTCTCAACTCTTAGCACTCAGCATTTTTCAACTAAGCTCCCTCCGGCTCACTTTTGAGAAATGAATTCAGTCAGCTTTATAGAAAAAGCATGATCTGATGCACCACCATCTCCTTTCAATATCAATATCCATCTCATTTACAATTTATCTCTGCTCGACCCTGTCAGTACCCCGTGATAACTGACACTTCTCAACTAATAAACCTAAAGAACCCTCACCCACACAAACTATAGATGGTTTGCTCCTTGGGTAGGTCTTCCGGTTCTGGTTAGACCATAGAAGCGAAATTTATGCCTATCACTCAGATTGGTGCATAATCGGAGTCAGCAGAAAGATTTTCGGTAATCATGTGATATCGGAGATTATATTCATATAATTTGGGAGATATCAGATTGAAATGGAAATTCTGATATATGATATGAGAAGAATCAGATTTTCTTGAAAGATTTAGCACATGGGAGATAACGGGAGAATCCAGTATAAATTGGAAGCATTGTAACAAAGAGAATCTCAGAAGAAATGAGATTATGAAAATCAAAGAGATTAGATCAATCAATTAATCTCAATGATAGATTCAGAGATTCATAAAAAAAATTTCTTTTCAGCTCAAAAACTCTTTTTATGTGTGTATCAAATATTTTCGTGAAAAATCACACACCGTTTTTGAAAAATGTCATCGTCAAAGTTCGTCTGAAACTCCCCCTGGAAATAAGCACACACAGTTAGTCAACTCATAGAAATGAAATCAGGAGCAAAAAATTATAAAAATAAAACTCCCTCTTTGTCAATTTCAGCTTCGGAGTTGAATTCAGGGCAAGAATTCTAGTAAGATTTGTCTCTCAGACTCGGGTTCTAATCTAAAATGATTACAAGCCATATGTCGCCGAAGCTCGGGTTTCAGTCTGATGTAACTGAAAGCCTTTGTCTCTGGTTCAATGAAGTCTGAGTTCTAGTCTGAATTAACTAGAAACCATCTTGAGTTGAAGCACGGGTCTTGATCTGATGTAATCAAGAGCCTTTAGAAATGAAGAACGGGTCCTTATCTGAAATGATAAGAAACCTATAACCTACAAAATTTAAGATGTCTTTGGTATCCAAACAGATTTGGATCCAGACTTGTTAGTGCTCTTGGGTACCCATTTCAAAACAGGTTTTGGTACCCACTTGTACTTGGGTTTAGGTACCCATTGCATGTTATAACTATCAGCTTCTCTTTCAAACGCATAAAACAAATTTCTTTGACTATGAGAAAATTGAATATCTGAATTTCTAAAGAAACTTGAGTTTGAATGATCAGACATTTGCGAACTCTTGTTTTTGAAAAACTGTCCGGTCCTTGCCTGTTTCTGATAATACTTGGTATTTTTCTGTGAAAATGTTTTCTGATTAGAATGACTAGTATTCAAAATTCACTCAAATTCAGCCATATTAGTCTCTGATACCAATTGTGAATTCATATTTCTAGCAATTCAATCACATACAAAAAATCAATATGAACAATTATCAATCCAACACATTATATTGAATGATTAAAGAGAGAAATATTACATTGATGTTCTTGGTGACTTGCACAACACTTTTTCTCTCTATCAATCAGATCCGTATGTGTGTATGTGTATTTGTGTAATCTGAGATTCATATCTCAACAGTGCATATATCACTCCTATTTATACTTAATACACAAGTATTAAGTATTTACACAAACAACCCCTAAACTATTTAGTATTTACAAACATATACAATATAATTGTTTCATCTCTATTATTTATTCCCAACACTACCGTAATATCGATATTAGTTATCGTGCTTCCCTTGTATAACCTTCACAATCCTGTGTTTTCGGTCGAGGAATTTTACGTTCCAGCTTTTATTAAAACAGCCAACAATGCCACAATCGACGCTATATCCTTTAACATCAAGCTTCAAAACCAAAACCCCGCAGTTGGCCTTTATTACGATAATCCGTTTAATCTTACCATCTCATACACCTCTAAACAAACCAATGATACATTTACATGGGAGTATACGGTTCCCAAGCTTTACCAAGGTAACGACAAATCAAGATGGTTGATTGACGAAATCCAGATGCTTGCTGGGCAGAATGTAACCGAATGGAACCGAACAACCGTGGCTGAAAAGGCGTGGATCCCTTCTTTGTGGGCCACAATGACGCTGTTGCAACCATTGAAGCTTTTCAGGATTCAGATCATCACTAAAGTAAGATTCAAGTTGGTTGGGAATCACCATGGAAATGTGTTGGTGGAGAGAGCTTTGGTACCCATTGACCCAAACACCGGCCAACTGTTCACCAATGGTGCCGTTATGACTTATGACGAGTGCGACATCGGGGATGGATTGGAGTCGTGCACAAGTGGGTCGTTGGTTGTTTCTACCGCCATAATTACCATCGTCTTCGTGTGATTTATTAATTTTCCGATCCTCATGATATGAAAGGAGCTTTTTGTAAATGAGCTGATGCATTTGAAGAAGACGAGGGAGAAGAGGAATGGGCATTCTGTGCTTGTTCCCACTTCCCAACCATAATTTTAAAAGTTCAAAAGTTTTCTTCAGGCTGTAATAACTGAAGACTGAAGAGTCTGCACGACTTTCAATAATTAAAATCAGTCCATTTATTGTGCAACATAGACTTGTACATAATGCATTAAACATTTGTATGTCTTAAAATTCAAGAATATGTTTTATCATATTGTACTTTATGCATTATCACTTGTAAGCATCTAAATGCTTTATTAGTAGTACAGATATATATATATATATATATATATATATATATATATATATATATATATATAAGTTTCTAGCTTTTTTGGAGGTTTTTCGGCCTACTTTGAGGCTGTTTTTGACCCAACTCCAATATATTTTAGGCTTTGGTTTTCTAGGACATTAAACTACTATTACAAAGGATTTTTAGATACAAGAACGCCCATTTTTTGAGATGATTAGCTTAGGGAAAAAGCTTGTTGAAAACCCTATGTTGGCCATTTTTGAGCTGTCAAACTTTCGGTTTCCAAAATAATTTCTGGAGGTCCTAAACTCCAAAATAAATTACGAAAACATCCAGATCTATAGTTAAGACATAGATCTAACTTTTGAGACTAGAATCAACTCATTTCGTTAAGTTATGAATTAGTTATGATTTTTCAAAGTCGGTATAAATTTTCTGCCGAAAATCCGCAGTTTATAAACTTGAAATAACTTATGTTTCTTGTTGTTTATTCAAAGACTACTTGTATAAAAGTTATAAAGTTATAAAACACATATATATATATATCACTTGTTTTCATAATATTAACACTTTTATGATGTGTTCATATATTAATAAACACATTTAAAGAAACAACTTAAAAACAAAAACTAGAAATTTATAAACTTGAGTTTTTATGAAACTTGTTGTTGTTGGTGATTATATATGTTATGCAAGACTTATATAAACATAAATGTATGATGAAATAAGCTAGTATTTACTTACTTTGAAGTATTTATAGTATGATTTTGAGTAGAAGTTGTAATCTTTGCAAGATATGCACAAAGAACACTTGAATTTCTTGAAGAACACTTGAAAGAAGATGGGTTGTGGTGTGTGTGTGATGGAGCCAGATTTGAGAGAGAGATAGAAGGGTTTTTGGTGTGATTAAAATGAATTAAATGCTTCTCTATATATAGAAGAAATTTGGTCTTTCAAATGATGAAAAACATGGGATGAAAAGGAAGAGTGCACTTTTAAACAAAATGATGGTGTTTAAAGTGAATATGACTTATGTAATAAAATATTAAAGTCAACCTCTAAAAAGCACCCCTATAGGGCCGACCATTACATGTATTTTACCAGTATTTTCATTTTTTTTGTTTAAAAGTATTTAGAAATTTATTCTTGTATTTCCGTTTTCTTGTAATTTCAAAAATACTTTTGGATGCATTGTTTTAATGAATTGTTTTAGTCTTGCATAGTTAATGTTAAGTAATTGTATTAGTGTATAATTAGTGTCACTAATCATAATTTAATTATGTACTTAGTTGAATAAATCCCTCATATCGTAAATCGATCGGATTAATTGATTTCCCGATTCATCGCACCGATGAATTTGATTCTAATTGAGTTGAATTTTCTAATGAACATTGTTAATCACTCTGATTAATTTCTAATGACCACAGATTAGATTATAATTGCCTATTAAATACAGATTAGGTCGTTGTTGCTAACCTGGTTTAGTGCCGGATGTTACAGTCTCCCCCTGTTAAGGGAATTTCGTCCCGAAATTAGCTCGCGTTCTCCACTGCTTGAGTATTTGAGAACAGATGAGGGTATTTTTCTCGGAACTGGTCTTCGCGTTCCCACGTAAACTCAGGACCTCGCTTAGAGTTCCATCTGACTTTTATTATCAGAATCCGGCTGTGTTTTAGTTTCTTGACTTCTCGTTCCATTATTTCCACGGGTTGTTCAATGAAGTTCAACTTATCATGTAGCTCTAGCTCGTCCATAGGTATACCGAGTGATTCATCAGCCAGACACTTCTTTAGATTGGACACGTGGAAGGTATTATGAACGTTACTAAGCTCTGGGAGCAGATCGAGTCTGTAAGCTACCGTACCAATCCTTTTTGGTGATCTTGAATGGTCCGATATAACGAGGATTGAGTTTTCCTCGTTTCCCAAAACGGATTACACCTTTCCAAGGCGAGACTTTCAACATTACTTGATCTCCCTCTGGAAATTCCAAATCCTTCCGTCGAACATCTGCATAACTTTTCTGCCGATCCTGCGCGATCTTTAATCGGTTACGAATCTGGGCTATCTTTTCTGTAGTCTCCTGGATGATCTCAGGTCCAGTAATTTGGCAATCTCCTACCTTATCCTAGCAAAGTGGTGATCGACACTTTCGCCCGTAGAGTGTCTCGATTGGAGCAGTCTTAATACTCGAGTGATAGTTGTTGTTATAGGAAAACTCGACTAATGGCATATGTCTGTCCCAAAGTCTGAATCGTCCTTTTACTCTGACCATCCGTCTATTGGTGATCGGCTGTGGTCATATCTAGTCGCGTACCTAACGCCTCTTGCAACGATTGCCAAAATCTTGATGTGAACCGGCTGACCCTGTCTGATATAATTGATACTGTCACTCCATGCCTTGAGACGACTTCTTTAAGATAGATTCGTATTAACTTATCCATCTTATCAGCCTCCTTGATTGGCAAGAAGTGTGCGGTCTTGGTAAGTCGATCCACAATCACTCAAATGGTGTCATAACCTCCAGAAGTCTTTGGCAACTTGGTGATGAAGTCCATGGTGATGTTCACCCACTTCCACTAGGGTATTTCTGGTTGAACTAACAATCCTGATGGTTTTCAGTGCTCAGCCTTAACTTTCAATCACGTTAAGCACTTGCTGACATATGTAGCAATGTCAGCCTTCATGTTTGGCCACCAGTACACATTCCCTTCAAGTCGTGGTACATCTTATCTGATCCTAGATGAATAGCATATCTTGTTTTATGCCCTTCATCCATGACCAACTTCCTTACTCCTCCGATTTTTGGTAGCCAAATTCTGCACATGAAGTACCGACATCCATCTGGCTTGATTTCAAACTGCTTCTTCTTGTGCCTCGCGGACTTGAGAGTTTAGGTTTAATTGTATAGTCATGACCAAGGCTCGGACTCTCAAAGGTTTAACTCATTCCTTTCGGCTGAGGGCATCAGCTACAACATTTGCCTTACCCGGATGATAACGAATCTCGCAGTGGTAATCGCTAAGCAGCCCCACCCAATGACGTTGCCTCATATTTAACTCTTTAGGATTCAGAATATGCTGAAGGCTTTTGTGGTCTGTAAATACCGTGCACTTAGTTTCGTACAGGTAGTGCCCCCATATTTTAAGTGCAAACACCACTGCTCCGAGCTCTAAGTCATGAGTCGTATAGTTCACTTCGTGGATTTTGAGCTGCCGTGATGCGTATGCAATGACTTTATCCCTTTGCCTGAGCACACAACCTAATCCATTGTGTGAGGCATCACAGTAAACCACAAAATTTTCTGTCACTTCAGGTAAGGACAGATTTGGTGCACTAAACAATCTTTGCTTTAACTGTTGAAACGCCTTTTCCTGCTCTTCACCCCAGATATACTTTACATCTTTCCGAGTCAGCTCTGTTAGGGAACCTGCTATCATTGAGATGTTTTCAATAAATCGTCTATAATAACCGACAAGTCCTAGAAATTGGCGTATTTCCGTGGGAGTTCTAGGAGTTGCCCAGTTCTTTATGGTCTCGATTTTTGATGGATCAACTTGGATTCCCTGGCAGTTGATCACAAGTCAAAGAAATTTTACTTCTCGCAACCAAAATTCACATTTTGAAAATTTGAACTGTTCCTTCTCTAACAACTCCAAGATCAGCTTGACATGTTGTTCGTGCTCCTCCTTATTTCTAGAATAGATGAGGATATCGTCTATGAACACTATTACAATTTTGTCCAGATACGGTTTACACACTCGATTCATGAGGTCCATGAATACGGCTGGTGCGTTGGTCAAACCGAATGGCATCACCTGGAATTCGTAATGTCCATAACGAGTTCTGAATGCTGTCTTGGGAATGTCTTCTTCTCGAACCTTTACTTGATGATAACCGGATCGCAGATCAATCTTAGAGTATAAGCTAGATCCCCATAGTTGGTAAATAGGTCGTCAATTCTAGGAACGGGGTAGCGGTTCTTTACCGTTAACTTGTTTGGCTCTCGGTAGTCTATGCACATTCTGAAGGATCCGTCTTTCTTTTTCACAAATAAGACCGGAGCTCCCCAAGGTGAAGAACTTCGTCGATTGAATCCTTTATCCATTAACTCTTGTAGTTGATTGGGTAGCTCCTGCATTTCAGAAGTAGCGAGTCTGTATGGGGCTCTTGCGACTAGTGCAGCTCCCGGCACCAAGTCGATTTGGAACTCCACTTGCCTAGCTGGCGGAAGCCCAGGCAAATCTTCCGTGAAGACCTTCGGATAGTCACAAACTACTGGAATATCCTCGAGTCGTTTCTCCTCCGACTCTTTTTCTGCAATCTGTACTAATACTGCATGGCAACCTTTCTTAAGGCATATTAATGTCCTTAGGCCGGATATGACATTCAGCTGACGATTCTTTCTTTCCCCTTGGACTGTTAGAACCTTCTTCTTGTGGAGTGGTATCCGTACCACTTTCTTACCGCACAAAATCTTGGCATGATTGTGTGACAACCAATCCATACCAATTACTACATCAAAACTTCCGAGTTCTATAGGCATCAAGTCTATCTTAAAGGGATGATCTGCCAGCTTCAGTGTGCATTCCTTAATAATACTACTTGCCTCTATTATTTTGCCGTTAGCCAGCTCTAGAGTATAAGAGTTGTCTAAGGGAAAAAGGAGTGGCATTCAATTGCTTACTAAACTTATAAGATATGAAGCTCCTATCAGCCCAAGTATTAAAGAGTACGTAAGCGTAAATGTCATTTAAAAGAAACGTACCTGATACCACATGGGGATCCTGACGAGCGTCACCTGCTCCTAATACAAAAGCTCTCCCCTGAGCTCCTCCACCATTTTTCAACTTCGGGCACTCACTCCTGAAGTGCCCGGCAGCTCCATATTCATAACAGCCTCTCTGATTGCCGCCATTGTTACCCGGGGTACCAAATTTACAGTCCTTGGCCAAATGACCAAGACGTTTGCATTTCCACAAGGGGTTGGACAGGGACCCTTGTTGTGCTGATAGGTGCATTGGGTGCGGAAAGGCTTTGTACCTGTGTAGCCTTTCCTTGTCTCGACTCCCGCTACATAAGCCTTGATGGTTTCGGGCTTCTTGAATTGTGAGCCCGTATTCTTTCCAGACTTGTCCTCCCATTTCCTCTTGTTTTCCCCAGCCTTGGCTTCGTTTCTCCGGGACACTTGATCCATAAGGTTGTTGGCCATTCTAATGGCGTCCTGTATGGTGGTTGGGTTGGAGGCAGTGAGATTGCCTTGAATTTGAGGAGCGAGTCCCCAAATGTAACGCTCAGTTTTCTTATATTCAGGGGTCACCATCTGTGGGCACAGAATGCTTAGTTCGTGGAATCGGTTGGTGTACCCAGCTACATCCGTTCCTTTCAAAGCTAGATTCCAAAACTCAGACTCCATCTTCTGTAGTTCATTTCTCGGGCAATGTTCGTCGGTCATCATTTGTTTCAACTCGGTCCAGGCGAGTTGGTAAGCTGCATCAATCCCCACAGACTGGGTATACGAGTTCCACCATGTCAAGGCGCTATCTTGTAGAGTGTGGGTGGGGAATTTCACCTTGTCTCCTTCAACACATCCGCTAACACAGAAGACAGACTCCAATTTTTCGAACCATCGTACCAATCCGACGGCTCCTTCAGTTCCGTTAAAGTATCGGGGCTTGCAACTCAAAAACCCCATAATTTCACAACCTTTTGGGTGGGTTTCAGTACCTCCTGTGGTGCGGCTAGCACCACCATCTCCATTAGCAGAACTGTTTCGGTTGGTCTCATAAGGGGCTATAGCGGCGGCCACTCTTTGTGCGACTAATTCCTCGATTTCTGCAGCGTTCATGGCTCTTCTTGGAAGCATTATCTTAAAGTTTACAGAAAAGAGCATAGTGTAAGAAGTTGAATCTTAAAGATTTAAATTTTTCTTAAGGCACAACACAATAATCATCAAAGACAATTTCATAAATAACTTGCAATATTCGTTAATCATTCATAACTATCTTACAATGGGGCGGGTTATTACCCGAAAATTGTTTCCTACACTATTACATAATATTTTTCCCTATATTACAAAGATAGATAAAGGGTAATAAGTGTCGGAGTGATCAGGGGTCTCTCCCTTCTCCAACGCGTTGAGGCGCTGAGTCAGCTCCTCCTTCCGAGCCTCGCTTTCGGCTAGTCACTGCCGAAGCTCATCCAGGCCATCTTGTTGGATGGTGAGGGCGTGCTAGCTAACCCAGTATAAGTTGGAGTTTTGAATCTCCTCCCGCGCCAAACAGGCAGTCAATTATCCAATATCCTGGTTAAGTAACCGGATTTAATGGTCATGTCGTGAAGACCTTGCTACTAGCAGGGGTACGGTCTGGTCTGCCGTCTCCTGGGTGAGCGGTGGGATCTGTGCAGAGGATGGTCCTCTGACCTCGAACTGGGAAGTGATTCTTCCTCTTGTCTCCACTCATGGAGAGTCCCGGGTATCCAGTTCAATCTACGGGCGTTTGCCCGTCGCTACTGGGTTGGGGGATTTGGTTGAGGAGTCGGGATGGGAATAGACTTCCGCCTCGGTGTGATCACCCTCTTTGGGGTGTATACATCATCTTCGGGCCGTTAGGGTAGGGACGGTACGGCTTGAACGATGGCACCGCTGGGTGGTATGGGGTGCAGGCGGGGATCACCGGGGATGGTGGATCTACTCTGGAGTTGTCCTCTTCCATTGGTTCTTCTTCGTCCGACTCTTCCATTGGATCCTGGTCTTCTGAGGGGTCTTCCTCCTCAGAAAACACCTCCGGGTGGTATGGGCTGGTGGGGGTATATTCCTCTTCTGAGTCGAACAAAATGATTATCTCTTGGTGGAACATGTTTTCTGCTATCAAGGTCGATGCATTGTCTTTTAGTTAGTTACAAAATATTTTCAAAATCAATAAAACTTAAGTGCAGTTATAGTCTAGGGTACTAATGCAACCTAGTTCACTATAACTATGGATCTGATACCAATCTGTCACACCCCGTTACCCCGGTTGGCAACGAAGCGCGACGTCCCGGAAGCATAACCATAATCATAACGAACGACCACTATATGGACGTTTTTTTAAAATACATCGTTAAAACATTAAAATATAGCAATGTTTTACAAAGTCTGATATGCAGAAAAGAAGTTCACACAATACATAGATTTAATTACATAATTAAAATATCCAAAATAATGCAGCTAAATCTCCGTTAATTTTGAATATGCATGTGACTCCATGGATGCGGAAGCTTGAAAGTAAATACGAACGAAGGCACACTCGCCTTAATTTCCTGAAAATACATGCTAAAATACGTCAACAAAAATTGTTGGTGAGCTCATAGGTTTACATGTAAATCTGACTTGTATGGACAACAACAGTAGAGTTTGAATTTATAAAATCATAAATTCCATGTTATGTATTACATACAATTCATCATGCAACCGAAGCTTAATTAAAATGAGTTTGCCCTGTGCAGTATTCCCATACGTAATACCGTGTGTTTATATATGCACTCGCTGTTAGCCGACCCAAACTAACCCGAATGGGGGACATGACTCCCGATAGATCTATCCACAATATATTCACGCTTACAAATAAATGCAATTAACGGTTCATGATATAAGGGCGGATGGAACCACATGTGTAATACATAATAGAAATGAAGTCATTTTCGTGTCCATATAAAAAACGAAGCATGTAATTCAACCCCAAAACATAACATTGTGAAAATAGGGGCTTTGAGGACTCACCGAACTTGTGATGGCAAAAACGAGCGTAAAATGCTATTTACCGTAAGTTGATGGATTTATGCACCCGGTGAGTTTAATCGAGTCCTAAACGATAATAGGGACTTAATATCTCTAATATATGATAACATATATATTAATAAATTTTTATGTCTTAAATCACCCAACATTACAAGTTTATAAATAAAACCCACTTAAAACATCAAGTTTATATATATATAATTTTCCAGCTTTTATGGATGTTTTTCGGCCTACTTTGAGGCTGTTTTTGACCAAGCTCCAAAACGTTTTAGACTTTGGTTTTCTAGGACATTAAACTAATATATACAAAGGATTTTTAGAATCAAGAACGGCCATTTTTCGAGATGTTTAGGTTAGGGAAAAAGCTTGTTGAAAACCCTATGTTGGCCATTTTTGAGCTGTCAAACTTTCGGTTTCCAAAATAATTTCTGGAGATCTTAAACTCCAAAATAAATTCTGAAAACTTCCATATCTATAGTTAAGACATAGATCTAAGTTTTGAGACAAGAATCAACTCATTTCGTTGTTATGAATTAGTTATGATTTTTCAAAGTCGATATACATTTTCTGCCGAAAATCCACAGTTTATAAACATGAAATAACTTATGATTCTTGTTGTTTATTCAAAGACTACTTGTATATGTAACATCCCAAAATTTTAATTATATGTAATTTACAATTTTAAGGACTCGAGTATTTGTATTAATGAAGATTATATCAATTTAAGTTAATTTTGATCATAATATCAGTTAAGTAAGAAAATACGAAGTTGAGGGGTATAATGTGCAAATAAGGAGAAGTAGCAATAAAAGTAAGGAAACTTCTTCATTTTCCACAAACTCACTCTCTCACTACTCTCTCTCTCTCTAAACCGATTTCTCTCTCTCTCTCTCTCTCTCTCTCTCTCTCTCTCTCGGCTTCAATCCAAGGAACACACAAGAAATCAACAATTTTTCAAGTGCAAAAGTTGGATTCAAGTGGCAATAAAGGAACTATAAGCAATACAACAAACATTTTGAGGTAACAATTGCTTATATTTACGAATTTTTGAAGAATTGTTCGGTTTTTGGTGAAAACCGAATCATAAGATACTGGTTCTGATTGTTAATGCATGTTGGAAATAATTGTGGGAATGTTAAAATCGATTGATGATATTGTAGTATACCAATTTTCAGAATCAGATTCAAACTCTAAGTATGATTTTGAGGATTGTGTGTGTTTTAGTGTGTGTGTATACTTCAAAGTTTGTAGAAAAATGGACATAAATGGGTTGGTTTGGTATGTGTGTGTTATGATATAAGTTAAATGAGAAAATATAAGTTCATATCTTCAATTTTAATTACTGAAACATGCAAAAATGGTCCAAATATAATTTCTGGAAAATATTGGAAAAATTTCTATGTATGAACTCGGATGTTAATGGTCCGAATTCGGACCTACCCATTTCGGATCAATGTCCATTTCGGACCATACCCAGTTCGAACCTATACCCATTTCGGACTAATCGTAATTCGGACCATCACCAATCCGGACACATCCCATTTCGGACCATGCCTGTTTCGAATCCACCAATTTCGGACCTTACCCAAATTCGGACCACCTGCATTTCGGACAATCCGAATTCAGATGTGGTCCGAAATCATACCCAATTACACTTAATTTTCAGAAATTAAGATTTAAGCAATTACTAACATTAGTTCATAATTACACTTACTTTACAGATCATTGTGGTGTTGTCTAACACACATTGATTCAGAGACAAATCACACTATACCAATCACTGTGAGTAACAGATTGTCATTCTAACATTTATTGTTTTTGCATTCATGTTTATCTATTCAATGGCATATTCACATTATTCATATACATCATTTGGCTCTCATGAATGATTTGTTGTTATGATTCACACTCGTATTTGACATGTAACACACATGTAGCCTGCGTTCATTTGAAAGTGCATCTATTTACATCATGCTTGCACTGCATGATCATTACTTCACACTCTGATGCGACCTGGACTGGGGCTGACAGCAGGCCACTGTCGGGGACTGATCATCCCACTCGTTATCCTGGTCAGGTTCGGCACATCCCCGATCAGCATTTGAACTGCCAACCCCATGCTTGCACTGCATGGTTTTCACATACATTGAGGCTTACACTGCCTGTTTTCACATACATGGGGCTTACACTGCCCATGGTTAAGCATTGCTTGTAAAAAAATATTTGTTGTTTGCATAATCTGTTATCTCACTAAGCATTAGCTTACAGTTGACTCACAATGTTTTCAGGCAATGGAAAAAGTGTAGCTGGACCTTCTACTTAAGCACATCAATTCAATTTCCCGGAGACTTAGAAGCTATTGGTACACTAATATTGTAGCTTTGGGCTGGGATTTATGACTTATAAAAAAAATATGATGTTGTAATAGTTAGACTTAATTACTGTAGACATGTACTTTCATTGCTTTATTGTGGAACTGCTTAAATCTGTTTTAAGTATTCAATTTCAATTATCATGTTAAATATTGGGTTGTTTGTTGATCCTGGTGATTTCAATTATACTATCAAAATACGAGGGCGTCACAGAGTTTGGTATCAGAGCATTAGTTTGAGGTTTCAAGTGTCCGCAAGGACTTGGACTCAAACTTAGGTTATGATATTAGAATGGACTCCTAGGAAATGATCCGAATTAAGATAGGATTGACATGCACCCGGGGACAAATAAAGGGTAACTGTAAACACTTAGGACTTATAAATAAATGTTCTAAATATAAGTTGTTATATTTCAGAACATGTCAGGAGACGATATGACTCCTCAACAGATGTTCCAGATGATGCAAGCTCTTATGGAACAAAACAATGAGCTACAATCCAAAAGAATGGCTGAGCAGGCTCAGTCATTTGCTGATCAATTAAGGGCCAGAGATGAGGCCGAAGCGAAACGTAAGGCTGATAAACGAAAGAACAAAGAACAACAACAAGACGATCAAGAGGAAAGACAAGATGACACTGGATCTTCTAACAAGTCAAGGGGTTGCAGGTTTAAAGACTTCAAAAGTAACGGAGCGTTTACTTTTGATGGAACTGGAAATGCTATCACAGCATTAGAATGGATCACCACCACGGAGAGAACTTTTAGAATTAGCAACTGTGCTGATAAGGACATGGTCCGCTTTGCAACCGCAATGTTTTCCAGGGACGCAGTCATGTGGTGGGATTCCATGACACATGTGTTGACGATGGAGGTAGTGTCACACATGTCCTGGAACGAGTTCAAGGAAGTATTCTCCCAACAATACCGTCCTACTGACGAGAAGCGCCGTCTAGAGGCGAAATTTCTGAACTTAACCCAAGGAACAAAGACGGTTACACAATACGCCGTCGAGTTCACCCGACTAAGTCTATTTGCACCACATCAAGTTGACACAGAAGAGAGAAAGATAGCCCGGTTTGAGGCCGGATTAGACTATGAGATTCGCCGAACCATGAGTGGGGTTCGGTATACAACTTTTGTCGGTTTACTGGAGGCTGCTCGTATTGTTGAGCAGATCGTCTTATTATCTGGGTTTGTTCTCGGTTCAACCGCCGCAACACCGACTCAACCATCGCCGCCAAAAAGGCATCGGGAGTCTGGATCATCTCGATTCTCTCCTGAATCCCATCAACAATCTTCATCACCCAAGAAGGGAAGGGCCTTTTCGGCCTGTCCTGAAATGAGAGACTGCAGACGATGAAGAAAGGCGCACTCTGGGGAGTGCAAGACTCAAGACATAAACTGCTTCTGTTGTGGGCAGAAAGGCCATCACTGGGAGCATTGTCCACGAAAAGATGATGCATGCTACAACTGCCACAGGCTTGGCCGTTTTTCAAGGGACTGCCCGAAACCCCCACGAGATCAGAGTGTTCAACAATCGGCAACAAGATCTTCTGCAGCTTCCACTGCTCGCAGGGATCAATCTCAAAGGGCTCCAACATGGGCATTCCAAATAACAGCTCAAGAAGCAAAAGATGACCCGGAGGTGGTCACTGGTACGTTTTATGTTAACTCAATTCCTGCACGTATCTTATTTGATTCCGGAGCCAACCGTTCGTTTGTCTCCACTTCATTTTCTCGTCAATTTAATATGCCTACTTCCAAACTGCAATTTGTACTTGACATAGAGACTGCTAGCAACATGTTAGTTAAAGAAGACAAAGTATATAGAAACTACACATTACTTGTAGAGGATGTAGTGTTCAACATAGACTTAATTCCCATGGAGTTTGGGGAATTTGATGTCATAGTAGGTATGGATTGGTTGGTTCACAATGAGGCCCAAATCGTTTGCAAGAAAAGAATGATAAAGATCACCACCCCCGAGGGCCGAGACATTTGCATATATGGTGACAGACACAAAGGCGATTTATGCCTCATTTCAATTGTAAAAGCCCGAAAGCATGTTCCCAAGGGTTGTCCTGCATATTTAGCCTACGTTGTCGATGCTAAGGCTGAAATTCAATCTCCTTCCACCGTTCCCGTTGTTTATGAGTTTCCAAATGTCTTTCCAGAAGATATCTCGGGATTGCCACTTGATCGTCAAGTGGAATTCCGCATTGACCTCATTCCTGGAGCTGCTCCAATAGCAAAGGCTCCGTACCGTTTAGCCCCTGCTGAAATGCAGGAAATGATGAAACAATTACAGGAGTTGCTCGATAAGGGTTTCATACGCCCAAGTTCTTCTCCATGGGGTGCTCCTGTGTTGTTCGTTAAAAAGAAAGATGGCACATTACGTATGTGCATCGATTACCGCGAACTCAACAAAGTCACAAATAAGAACAAATACCCATTGCCCTGGATTGATGATCTCTTCGACCAGTTACAAGGCGCAAGCTACTTCTCGAAGATTGATCTTCATTCGGGTTATCATCAACTAAAAGTACACCCAGACGATATTCCAAAGACGGCTTTCAGAACTCGTTACGGACACTACGAGTTTCTGGTAATGCCATTTGGTCTTACAAATGCGCCGGCTGCTTTCATGGACCTCATGAATCGAGTCTACCGGCCAATGCTAGACAAATCTGTCATCGTGTTTATCGATGACATTCTCATTTATTCGAAGACGAAAGAGGATCATGCTGCACATCTGCGAGAATTACTAGAGTTGCTGCGCAAAGAGCGACTTTATGCCAAATTCTCGAAGTGTGAATTCTGGTTGAGGCAGGTACGTCTCAACATTCCAAACAATTTCATGATCCTTATACTCGTTTATGAACTCTTTGTTAACTTGCACCAACTCAATATTCAATTCAGATCCAATTTTTGGGGCACGTGATATCGGGTGCTGGGATTGCTGTTGATCCTGCAAAGATCGAGGCTATCCAGAACTGGGAATCACCTCACAACGCCTCAGAGATTCGTAGCTTTCTCGGATTGGCTGGTTATTACCGCCCATTCATCAAGGACTTCTCCAAAATATTCGTTCCTCTTAGCATGTTAACTCGCAAGAATGCAATCTACTTTTGGAAAGAAGAACAACAAACGGCCTTTGATAAATTGAAGAATCTGCTAAGTGGAGCACCAGTATTAGCCCTGCCTGAAGGGAACGAAGACTTTGTTGTCTATACAGATGCATCAGGCATGGGTTTAGGAGCAGTGTTAATGCAAAGAGGAAATGTCATAGCATATGCGTGTAGACAGCTCAAACCACATGAGAAAGATTACTCTACTCATGATCTAGAGCTAACTGCTGTGACTTTCGCTCTCAAACTTTGGAGGCATTACTTGTATGGGACCAAATGTCATCTCTACACCGATCACAAAAGTTTAAAGTATATATTCAGTCAGAAGGACTTGAATATGAGATAGAGAAGGTCAATGGAGCTTATTAAAGACTATGATTGTGAAATTCTCTATCATCCAGGGAAGGCCAACGTAGTGGTTAACGCTCTAAGCAGAAAAGAATACTGCAAGGCATATTGTTATTCCTTGACTTCTACAATACTGACGTCAACCATCATAGATGATGTAAGAGCTACTCAACTGCAGGCTCTAAAAGAGGAAACTTTTAAAGACGAGAATGTCAGAATACAGTTGCCATTAATGCAAGACGATGGAACTGGACTCAAAGGTGTGTATGGCAGAGTTTGGGTTCCTAAGTTTGGGAACATGCGAGAAGTAGAAGTAATTCTTGAAGAAGCTCACCAGTCTAAATTCTCAATTCATCCTGGTAGCACAAAGTGTACAACGACCTGAAAGCGGATTTCTGGTGGCCAGGATTGAAAAGAGACGTTGGCCAATTTGTGGAAAGACGCAGAACATGCAGATTGGTCAAAGCAGAACATCAACAACCGTATGGTAGAATGCAACCTCTTCCTATCCTGGAATGGAAGTGGGATCATATTACTATGGACTTCATAACCAAGCTGCCCAAGACACGTCGTCAACATGATGCCATTTGGGTCATTGTTGATCGATTGACAAAATCTGCTCACTTTATTCCAATCCTAGAAACTTACTCATTGGACCGTCTTGCCTAGATCTACGTTAACGAAATTGTCATTAGACATGGTGTGCCTAAGTCTATTGTCTCTGATCAAGATAGTAGATTTACTTCCAACTTCTGGGCTACTTTACAAAATGGTCTTGGTACTCGTATCGCAATGAGTACTGCTTACAGACCTCAATATGATGGGTAGAGTGAAAGGACGATCTTAACTCTGGAAGACATGCTCAGAGCCTGTGTCATGGATTTGGGTGGTAACTGGGACGATCACCTCCCATTGGTTGAATTCTCCTACAACAATAGTTACCATTCGACAATCAAGATGACATCGTTCGAGTTCCTGTATGGCAGAAAGTGTAGGACTCCAACCTGTTGGAAGGAAACAGGAGAAACTCCTATCGCCGGACCAGCTTTGCTACAAGAGACCAATGAAAAGATACAACTTATTCGAAAGAACATGAAAACGGCACAAGATCGACAAAAGAATTACTACGATCGTCGTCATAAAGCGATAGAGTTTCAAAAGGATGATTGGGTATACTTAAAGGTTTCTCCGATGAAAGGTGTCACAAGATTCGTAAAGCGAGGAAAGCTATCGCCTCGGTTCATAGGTCCCTTCAAGATACTAGAAAGAGTTGGTAATCAGTCCTATCATTTGGATTTGCCGGTGGAATTGTCAGGTGTTCCCCCGGTCTTTCACGTTGGATATCTTAGGAAGAGTCTGGTGCCCGGAAGGGAACCATGGACTGATCATTCGGAAATTAAGGTTGATGAACGTCTAAGGTTCGTTGATGAACCGGAGTGTATTCTAGAAACAAAAGTCAAGAAACTCCACAACAAGGAAATCAGGATGGTGCTGGTCAAGTGGAAGCATCATCGGGGAGCTAATCATACTTGGGAATCAGAAGAAGACATGAAGACTAAGTACCCAAGTTTGTTTACCGCAGCATGATTCGCGGACGAAGTATAGGCATGGTGGAGCCCATGCTGTAACATCCCAAATTTTCAATTATATGTAATTTACAATTTTAAGGACTCAAGTATTTGTATTAATGAATGATTATATCAATTTAAGTTAATTTTGATCATAATATCAGTTAAGTAAGAAAATACGAAGTTGAGGGGTATAATGTGCAAATAAGGAAAAGTAGCAATAAAAGTAAGGAAACTCCTACATTTTCCACAAACTCACTCTCTCACTACTCTCTCTCTCTAAACCGATTTCTCTCTCTACTCTCTCTCTCTCGGCTTTAATCCAAGGAACACACAAGAAATCAACAATTTTTCAAGTACAAAAGTTGGTTTCAAGTGGCAATAAAGGAACTATAAGCAATACAACAAACAATTTGAGGTAACAATTGCATATATTTATAAATTTTTGATGTTTTGTTTGGTGTTTTGTGAAAACCGAATCATAAGATTCTTGTTCTGATTGCTAATGCATGCTGGAAATAATTGTGGGAATGTTAAAATCGATTGATGATATTGTAGTATACCAATTTTCAGAATCAGATTCAAACTCTAAATATGATTTTGAGGATTGTGTGTGTTTTAGTGTGTGTGTGTGTTCTTCGAAGTTTGTAGAAAAATGGACATAAATGGGTTGATTTGGTATGTTAGTGTTATGATATAGGTTAAATGAGTACATATAAGTTCATATCTTCAATTTTAATTACTGAAACATGCAAAAATGGTCGAAATATAATTTCTGGAAAATATTGGAAAAATTTCTAAGTATGAACTCAGATGTTAATGGTCCGCATTCGGACCTACCCATTTCGGATCAATGTCCATTTCGGACCATACCCAGTTCGAACCTATACCCATTTCGGACTAATCGTAATTCGGACCATCACCAATCCGGACCCATCCCATTTCGGACCATGCCTGTTTCGGATCCACCAATTCGGACCTTACCCAAATTCGGACCACCTGCATTTCGGACTATCCGAATTCGGATGTGGTCCGAAATCAGACCCAATTACACTTAATTTTTAGAAATTAATATTTAAGCAATTACTGACATTAGTTCATAATTACACTTACTTTACAGATCATTGTGTTGTTGTCTAACACACATTGATTCAGAGACAAATCACACAATACCAATCACTGTGAGTAACAGATTGTCATTCTAACATTTATTGTTTTTGCATTCATGTTTATATATTTAATGGCATGTACACATTGTTCATATACATCATTTGGACTCATGACTGATTTGTTGTTATGATGCACACTCGTATTTGACATGTAACACACATGTAACCAGCGTTCATTTGAAAGTGCATCTATTTACATCATGCTTGCACTGCATGATCATTACTTCACACTCTAATGCGACCTGGACTGGGGCTGACAGCAGGCCACTGTCGGGGACTGATCATCCCACTCGTTATCCTGATCAGGTTCGGCACATCCCCGATCAACATTTGAACTGCCAACCCCATGCTTGCACTGCATGGTTTTCACATACATTGAGGCTTACAATGCCTGTTTTCACATAGATGGGGCTTACACTGCCCATGGTTAAGCATTGCTTGTAAAGAAATATTTGTTGTTTGCATAATCTGTTATCTCACTAAGCATTAGCTTACAGTTGACTCACAATGTTTTCAGGCAAAGGCAAAAGTGTAGCTGGACCTTCTACTTAAGCATATCAATTCAATTTCCCGGAGACTTAGAAGCTATTGGTACACAGATATTGTAGCTTTGGGCTGGGATTTATGACTTATAAAACAAATATGATGTTGTAATAGTTAGACTTAATTACTGTACACATGTACTTTCATTGCTTTAGTGTGGAACTGCTTAAATCTGTTTTAAGTATTCAATTTCAATTATCCTGTTAAATATTGGGTTGTTTGTTGATCCTGGTGATTTCCATTATACTATCAAAACAAGGGGTCGTCACAGTATAAAAGTTATAAAACACATATATATCACTTGTTTTCATAATATTAACACTTTTATGATGTGTTCATATATTCATAAACATATATAAAGAAACAACTTAAAAACAAAAACTAGAAATTTATAAACTTGAGTTTTTATGAAAGTTGTTGTTGTTGGTGATTATATATATTATGCAAGACTTATATAAACATAAATGTATGATGAAATAAGCTAGTATTTACTTACTTTGAAGTATTTAGAGTATGATTTTGAGTAGAAGTTGAAATCTTTGCAAGATATGAACCAAGAACACTTGAATTTCTTGAAGAACACTTGAATGAAGATGTGTTGTGGTGTGCGTGTGATGGAGCCGGATTTGAGAGATAGATAGAATGGTTTTTGGTGTGATTAAAATGAATGAAATGCTTCTCTATTTATAGAAGAAATTTGGTCTTTCAAATGATGAAAAGCATGGGATGAAAAGTATTTAGAAATGTATTCTTGTATTTCCCTTTTCTTGTAATTTCATAAATACTTTTGGATGCATTGTTTTAATGAATTGTTTTAGTCTTGCATAATTAATGTTATGTAATTGTATTAGTGTATGATTAGTGTCACTAATCATAATTTAATTATGCACTTAGTTGAATAAATCCCTCATATCGTAAATCGATCGGATTAATTGATTTCCCGATTCATCGAACCGATGAATTTGATTTTAATTGAGTTGAATTTTCTAATGAACATTGTTAATCACTCTGATTAATTTCTAATGACCACTGATTAGATTATAATTTCCTATTAAATACAGATTAGGTCGATGTTGCTAACCTGGTATAGTGCCGGATGTTACACACATAAATCAGACCATGTTTATGTGCTAGATAAAGCCCTCTATGCTTTAAAACAAGAACCTCGAGCATGGTATGCCAGTCATTCTACTTTTCTTATTTCTGCCAGTTTTAGTAAAGGTGTGGTGGACACAACTATTCATGAAAAAGGAATGCCCGCATATAATGCTAGTCCAAATTTATGTAGATGATGTTATATTTGGATCTACTGACCATAGGTTTTGTAAGATTTTTCATCTCAAATGGAGTCCAGGTTTGAGATTAGTATGATGGGGGAAATGAATTGTTTCCTCGGATTACAAGTCAAACAACTTGAAGATGGGATGTTTATGAACCAGTTGAAATATACTCTTAACATTCTCCAGAAGTATAAGTTAGACTCTTGCGCAGCTATCGCAACTCCCTTGGCTTCAAACTGTAAGTTAGACACTGATCCTGCCTGGAAAAGTGTCGATAACACAGCTTGCAGATGGATGATTGGTTTCTTACTCTATCTTACAGCCAGTAGACCGGATATAATGTTCTCTACATGTCTTTGTGCTCGTTTTCAAGCCGACCCGAAAGAATCACACCTTGCTGCGTTAAAACGCATATTTCGTTATCTTAAAGGTACACCCAATATTGGTCTATGGTATCCAGAGGGAACAAATTTCGATCTTACTGCCTTTTCAGATGCTGAATTTATAAGTTTTAGTGTAGACAGGAAAAGCACTTCAGGCGGGATTCAGTTTTTGGGTGACAAAACGGTGAGTTAGTCATCAAAAAATCAGAACTATGTATCCACATCCGCAACCGAAACTGAGTGTGTAGCAGCTGCGAGCTGTTGCTCTCAGGTGCTGTGGATGAGAACACAATTACGTGATTATGGATTTTCTCTCACCAACATCCCGATATACAGTGATTCCAGAAGTGCAATTGCCATATCTCGCAATCCAGTGCAGCACTCAAGAACAAAACATATAGACATCAGGTATTCTTTCATTAAAGACCACGTAGAAAAAGGGACAATTGAACTGTATTTTGTAGGCGCGAAATTTCAACTTGCTGATATTTTTACTAAGGCTTTAGACGAACATCGTTTTCATTACTTAGTATCTCAATTGGCATGTTGAATCCCCTTCTATTTAAATTTAAAATATTCTCTAAATAATTCTATTTCAAACAATTATTATAGTTGCTTGAAATTCGTTTATTTAGCAAATAATTATATTTAACTTTAAAGGTAGTGTCACAAAATTATGTTCAGTGTTTATTTATCTATGTATGTCTTTAACGTTAATGATCCTGACAGTTGTTGTGTGAATTTTTCAGTTTGAGTGGGATGCAAAATGTATCCAGGTTTCTCGAAATTTCAAGTCCATAAGGGTTTAGGGTTCAATCAATAAAAGATAATTGTTTATTTGAATGGGAGTAAAAGAGGAAATGTGTTTTTCATTCTATTCTATTCTATTCGATTTTATTTTATTTTTAGTTAACTTTATTCTTCGTTTAGTGACATACTCTGAAAAACCCAAAAAACATTTTATTTTATTTAGTTGCCAAAGATTTCGAAAATTCAAAAAGGTTTTTATTGCATTTATTTCGTTTATTTTATTCTTTTAGTTAGTTTTTCTTAGGATTTTAAAGTAAAAACTCAAAAAGATTTTTCCTTTGGGCCATTTTTTTGAATTTTATTTACTTAAGTTTTATTTAGGAAAATTTTATTTACTTTTCCTTTGGCCCAAATTTTTTCCTCTGATTGGCCCATGTCTGTGGTAAAACGCATGGGTCAGGGAAGTCCGATCCGACCCACCCGCCTATAAAGAACCGGGATTTTGGTTTCCTCTTCCCTACGCCTCTGATCATCTTCTCCGATGATACAAACCCCCTATTTTTATGGTTTTAAACTCTTAATACCTCCATTTGTGCTCATTTTTTCTACGGATTCTTGCCTTTTCCTTCGAATATACTTCCAGGTAACCTTCTAATCCTTTTATTTTTGAGTTTAACATACATTTTATAGGTTTTTAATATCCAGATTTTTTACCAGGGCTTTCTCTCGATTTTTTTTAACTTTTTATGGTTTTAACTCAGCTTTTTATAAGTTAGTATATAGTTAAGTAAAGTGTTTCTCATCATTTCTAGTGTTTTGATCTGCATTTTCATGCATTTTTATGATTTTCACCACTGTGCATGAATACATTCAATGCATCTGTGTTCTAAGTATAACTTCGGGTGCACCCGAAGTTTCGCATGACCATGAATTTCGGATCATACGAAATTCGGATGGCCCACGCTTTGGTAATTTTTAACTTGCATTTTCCTTAGGGATTTTACCCATCCGAAAATCGGTTCAATCTGAACTTCGGACGGTCCTCCATTAATTATATCATCACTATGGCCTTATGAAAAATATAAGTATCATATTGGGCGGCCCATCCGAATCTCGGATTCATCCGAAATTCGGACGGTTCACAAGCATGACCCTATATCTTTATTCTAAGTGTAAGGCATGTACCCACCCGAACTTCGAGTCCATACGAAATTCAGACTCCCTTTGAATTTTGTCTGCTCATAAATGCCTAAGTCTTTATCAAGCATCCTTACCCGAATCTCGGATCTATCCGAAATTCGGGCCCACTTCATACAAAGCTTTTTTGTTTAAACTTTTCCAAGCTTCATCACATCCAAAAGTCGATCGTACCCGAAATCCGGATAAGGCTCATCCGAACTTCGGGTCCCCAACCGAAGTTCAACACTTGGCATTTTTTTTATCTTTTTCCTGCTATTTATCATTGCATTTCAAAATTTTATAAAACAAAAACAAAATAAATTGCCAAGTCCTTCACACCATTGGTTCTAGTTCAAATAAGTGTTTGAGTGAACACGTCTATTATAACATTGGTCTCTCAACGATCCACTTTGGATTTTATTCAGTAGAATTTACCTTCTAATGATAAAAATCCCTATGATTTAAATAGAATAGACGAGTTCTATTTCACACGTATTTCAGACTATTTCACAATGTATTGTTTTTATACAAGTTTGTTTAGCTAACTATGTTGCATTTGTATAGGCCTCATGGATTCCCAAATTTCGCTAACCATTCCCCACCCTCCCATACCTCTAAACAACCAACACCTACCAGAACACAATCTTCTTCACTCCGCTCACTTCACCGAATTTGCGCCGCATAACTGGCAGCTGGACCTATCCTTTCTCTGATCTGAAGCCGAGGATATCACCTTTGGTATCCTCAAAGGCCACCCAATTTTCTACTCCCTCATAACAATCATCTCTGTCCCCATTATATACCTTCAACAATTCTGGTTCCATCTACAATTCGTCAATGAGGCAGTCCAACATTTCGCAACCATAATTGATTTCGTACCCATCCGCATTATCCTCTACGCCTACGCCATATTCTTCGCCTTCCATCTGAAAATTTTTGCATAACTAAATACTCCTTTGCTCCCATACCAGCCCCAGTCCAAACTCTTCAAGATATACAATCCCTCGGCTATGATGGTGTCCTAACCAAGCCATCAGACTTTGTAGGTCCCGAGAGGTTCCCAAAGAATATAGCTTTAAGCTGTAGAGGGGGGTGAATACAGCTATTTAAAAACTACACACTGTTTTCTCAATGTTTGTATGTATTATAAACAAATTGTTAATTACAAACAAGCTTGAATGCGGAAATGTTCAAGCTGAGATGACATATACAACAGTATATTCACTAGTCTAAGACAGACTCAAACTAGTTAACAATGAATACACTCACTGAGAAGCACTCACTGTGTTTACAAGACTCAGAGGAACAGCTTATGTATAACAGCTTAGACACAAAGAAACTGTATTACACAATCAGACTTGCATGCATGAACAACACACTTACACGTTCACTCTTGGTTTCAACACTTAGCTTATTTTGCTTGCTTATTTCTTTCTGACCTTAGAAGTTTCCTTTTATACTCACTCAGAGGATCTAAGAGAAACTTCTTCATTGGATGGAATGAAAAAGGAGAAGTCTTGTTTGAAAAGACAATATAACTTTACTGCACTTTTCTAAAAAGCAGACTTGTCTTCATATGTGCAGAACTTTTGTCTTTTCACTTTGTCTACTGTTGCATTGCCTTTAACTAATTAAGGAATGTCAACTTTGCGTCTTTCTTCCTTGTAAAGGCCTATTTTGACATAAGAAAAAGGTCTGTCACCCTTTTTCAAATATCCTTTTGTCTTCATGTTGCAGAACAGCATGGGCAGGATGAGCAGTTCTGTCTTCCACTTTGTCTTCGACTTTGTAAACTGATCTTGCAGTCAAAAACAATACATGATGACTTGGAAACGTATTCCATAAAGTATTTAGCCTGTTCACAAAGAACAGGTTCTGTTCACAAAGAACAGAACACTTGAAAAGTGCCCAAGCTGCTCACCAGTGTAGAGCAGCGTAGACAGTTTATGTCCAGCCTGTTCAGCAGGCAGAGCAGCTTGGACAAACTGTCTTAGTTGCAACACATGCAACACATAGAACAACTTTAGACTGATATTGCAAATTATTTTCAGGTTTCAATAAGGCATATAACAGGCCTTAATATCAACCTTCAAATGCATCAACAGGTTTGATTATAAATCTCCCCCTCAGATGTAGAACAGGTTTGACTGAGGCCTTTTTGTGCCTAACAATCTCCCCCTATTTGCAATAACCAGTCTAAGCTGGTTTTGTCCAAAAATCATTATATATTCTTACAATACATTTGTTGAAATAGAATTGCAACATCAACATAAAGTAAAAGATCAGTTTATATATACACTGATTTTTTATTACATTAGAACAACACATGTTCTTACAAAAGTACAACTAATGTACTGATGTATATTACAACTAATGTAAACTGAAATGACAACAAATGTAAATAAAGTACAACTGATGTACATTGGACTGTTTTAGTTGGGAGCAAATAATGGTAAGCCTGTCCAACTGATGGACAGCTTCCATTCTTCACCTTCCCATATGGTAGATGGATTTCACTGGACTGCAGATGGCATTCCTTGTTTGAATCTTCTTTCAAGTTCTTCCCTCGTTTCTTCCATTTCTTCAATTTCAACTCTGAGAAACATGAAGTTAGAATCTTGAAGCTCACCTCTGTTGTAAAATCCTTTCAGCTCATCCCAGATGGCTGCTCTCCATAAGCTGGACTGTCTGAAGGAGGAGGCAATTCTGAAGGCTGCAAGCTGCTTAAGACCAACTTTATGTAGGTCTGAAGCTCTTTGAAAACATTTCTTTTGAGACAGGGGATCTACAAAAAATGCCCCTAACTCAGGCTCTTCAATTACTTTGCCATCTTCAAATTCTACTCCTTCAGGCAGACTGTGGTCAACTCCTTTAATTTCCACAGCATAATATCCTTGTTCAATCATTATAAGGAGTTCTTCCAGCTCTGTGTCCTTCTTAGTTCTCCTGGCCTTTATTTTAGGATGTGTCACAAAGACACCTTCCCTTACTTCTTTAGATATCAGGCCGAGGTCCTTTACTCTTTCCATCAATCTCTTGACATATGCCCTGATTTCCTTAGCCGTTTCTGACCTTGATTCACTCAGGGCAACTGCCAGCTCAATCCATTCCCTGTACCCCATCTGGGCTACATCAGTGTGGTCATAAGTTTCCAATTCTGGGCCTATTGCACCCATCCTTGTTATTTTTAGCTTCCACTGACTGCCTTTCCTTGATACAGGGACAGCTTTGACAATTGCTTCCTTGGCTAGCCTTCTTTCAGCAACATCATGAAACTTTTTCTTTGCCAAGTTGTCAAAGTGATATTGAGCTCTTGCATGGGGCACTGTAGATTTAGTCACAGAGACCTGAGTACCTTTTTCTACTTCCTTTTCCTTCTCCCCTGCAGATTTCCTAGCAGCTTCCATTATTTTCTTTTGCACCTCCAGGGTAGACATTTTAATTTTCTTTGCTTCTTGGAGTGCAAAAGATTTTGCAGTTTTAGCAGATTCTTCTTCTTTTCTCATTTCCTCCAGGGCTTGAAGCTGTTCTTCTCTAAACTCAAAGTACTTGTGCATAGGAAGACCCATCTCTTTAGCCCTGGCCTTGTGAAATTGAATTTCTCCTTGTTTCTGCTGCATGGGATCAACATCTGCTTTTTCTTTTCCTTTGGTTGCTGCTGTAGTTATAGCAACCTCAGGAATTTCCTCCTCTTCTTCTTCTTCTTCTTCTGTTAAAATTAGATGCCTTCTTTTACTGCTGGGCCTGTCCTCAGAGATGACTTCCTCCCCCTTAGACTGAGCAGGGTTTGGAGAGACAGCCTGAGTAGGCAGAGCAGCTTGAGAGGCACCTTCAGCTGTACCTGTTTCAAAAATTACTGGCTGACCAGTTTGGGTTGCAGATACTGGTATCTCCTTAGGAGAAGAAGTTTTCTCCCCCTTAGACTTAGTCTTCGAGGCAGATGACTTCTCCCCCTTTGAAGGAGATGAAGCAGCGACTTCAACACCTGGTCTGCCTGAAGACACAAAGTCAGCAGGCTTGCCAGCAGGTTTAACAGAAGGTTTAGGTCCAACAAGGCTAGTCACTAAGAAAGCCAAGTTATCCCTTACCTCTGTAAGCTGGGAAAGACAGGTCTTAATAGAAGAGGAGTGGGAATCAGCAAGGGAGGTTAGCTTTACAATATTTTCCCTATCAGATGCTGTGAACAGCAGAGTTTGCAGCTGAGCAAGATGAAGTTCTAGAGAATCTTGCACATCTGCAAGGTCTGATGACACAGAATTTGAAAGGGAACCAATGAGATTTTGTAAGCTAGCCAGAGTGGCAGGAAGAGTAGAAGTGCAAGAAGTAATAAGAGATGACAGCTGTTGAGAAATGACTGTCATTGAGGATACAGAATCCTGTTGCATGGAAAGAATAGAGGAGAGGGATGTGGACACTTGTTGCAGCTGAGCAGTGAGTGCTACCAGCTGTGGAGAGTGATTAGGTTGGGAAGTGAGAGGGAAAGAGGCTTTGAACGAATCAAAGAACCCCTGAAGCTATGCAGACACAGAGTCTGATATGATAGAGGGGAGAGAAGACATAGAGGATTCTATAGAACTAACTTTGTTGGTCAGCAATGAAAGCTGATCCTTTAAAGGCAGGTCTTTAGGAGATGGAGGGGTATGGGTAGATTGTTTTGAGTGGGTAGATGCAGAAGATGATGATGAGACTGGTGTTTGAGGATGACATGGAGATGGAAGAGAAACTTTTGAATGAAGCTCCATAGCCTGGGCAAAAGTTAGATGGCCCAGGGTGGAGGGGTCAAATTGTCCTTCAGCAGCGGCTGTAGCTGCATCACCAGGAGAGGGGGTTGATGTTGAGGGCCTTTCAGATGCTGCTTGTGCTGCAACATCCTCATGAAGGCCAGTGGTGGTTCCCTCTGCAGTGCCTTGGTTTAAAGGCACCTCATCATTGGGAGATGGGATATGCATTTCAACATCAGCAGTGGTGAAACCTGCTGATGGAATTTGCATGGAGGGAGCAGCCTCACCAGAGGGATGGTGTGATCCCCGAGGTTCATCAGCTGTGGATGTTGGTCCCTCAGCAGCTGTTTGGTGTAGAACAGCTGTATCATGGGGAGCAGAAGTTTGAGGCTGAGCTGCTAATTGGTCTATACCAGCAGCGTGGGCACCTCGTGCAGACTCAGGGTGTGAGGAGATTTTAGTGGGGGACAGTGTGGACACAGTATGGAGTGTAGAGGACTCCTGTCTTTCAATATCCTCAGCCTGTTGGGAGGCTGGGATAGTTGATGTAGGTATCTCCATTTGTACAACTGGTTCCTGTTGGGAGGAACCATAGGGTCTAGGCTGACTCTGGGTAGACTCACATTGGAGTGAAGCAACCTCCAAATGAGCTGAACCTTCTCCCAAAATAGGAGAGGCAGCAGGGGTTGCTTCTTTTTCAACTGAACCCTGTTGAGAGGGAACAGAGGAGGTGGTTCTTTGGGCTGATTTCTTTTTGGAGAGGGATTTGCGTTGCTAGTGAATGGATGAAGTGGGTGATTGTGGAGAGGAGAGAGGATCTGTTTGGACAGGGTGTGAGACTGGGTCAGGAACAGTGGGGCTGGCCTGTTCCATGGTCTCTTGTGCCACAGAGGCACCAGCCACTAAGGCTTCAGGCTCAACAAATGAACCAGGGTGAGGAGTCTGCTCCTCCTCAGCCATAGAGGCTAAAGGAGCAGACTTAGTCTGAGCTGATTTGGCCTTCTTTTTCACAGGCCCAGCTTCAGCAGTTGCCAGGGTCCTCTTAACAAGTTTGGACCTGGCTTTGGATTTTCTGGCGGGAGCAGCAGCTTCTGGATCCACCCTCACATCAGAGGGTCCTTCCACCAAACCTAACAACCTCCTCATTGGTGTGGATAGAGGAGGCTCATTTTGAAATACAGGAGTATGGAAAATTCTATTCCCTATGACAGGGAATGCAGCAGACTTAAGTAAGGGCTGGGAGTTGTATAGTTGCTCACCACAAACATGGCTGAAAATAAGGCTCAGAAACCTGGGATAACGGACAGCAGCTGGTCTTGGCTCTTGCTGCACCAGGTTTCTCAGGTTCGAAAAGATCCACTTAGCCATGTCAAGAGTAGTCCCATCCACTAGCTGTAGGACTATTGGGACTTCATCTCTACTTAGTTGGTCAAATGAACCAACTTTGCTGCTGAAGCTCATCATCACAGAAGCAAACAGAAAGCTGTAGGTAGGAGACAAATCCTTCCTGTACAATGTTGCTCCAATTTTGGGTTATGCTACACCACAGAAGCGTAGCAGATTTCCCATTTGCTCGTTCTCAGGCTGGGGCAGATCATATGACTCAGCAACAGGCAGATGAAGAACCTCCCTCAGAAGATCAACAGTTATCTTAATGGTTTGAGTCCCATTAAGAATAGTTCCTTTGATGACCTTAGTGTTGGGATTGTAGGAACATGTGTACCAGAATTCATACACCATCTCCTGGTACAGGACACCAGGAGTTGCAGTCATGGCATAGTTCAACGGATGAACTTGCAGAAACTCCACCATTTGATCGTAGCCTTTTCCCACATAGTTTTTGGGAATAGTGAGGTTTGCTACGTAGTTTGTGAGTTTGATGGTCAGCATTGTGGTGACTGATGAGTGTTTGACAACATCATCACCAACGAATACTGGGAGAAAGGGATTAGGGTTGTGAGCCATTTGGAAAGTTTTGAAGTTTGAAGAAGCGAAAGACACTTAGTCGATTTTTAGGGTTCTTGAGGATTTCTGGAAATGATGAAGAAAATGAAACAGTAGTTTGGTATTTATAGGATTTGAATGTGAGTGTGTATGAGAGAGAAGATTTTGGGCGGTTAGATTTGAAAAAGTCGTTAACGGAAAACGGAACGGTTGTCCATGTCAGACCGTTTGTCAGACCACTTGATTTCTTTTTAATCACTTACACACGTAATCCACATTATCCGCAGTAATTAAGTTAAATAAAACATTAATTAAGTAACTTAATCTTGAAGAAAGGTAATTAAAATTTTTGGTCTAAGCTGTTGGTCAACCCTGTGATGACCAAAGTCATCACAAGCTGTTCAATCTTCAAGCTGTTCATTTTTCAAGCTGTTCCTCCAGCCTGCTCTCCTTTGTAAGAGCAGGTTGTGTTCAATAGGAGAACAGGTTGCAAGAGAAAAACTTGTAAGACAGCGTGAAGGAATGGACAGGTTGAGGATTGAACCATCAGAGCAGGCTGGACGAATAAACTGATTTTGTTAAGCCTGTTGTATGCTCAAGCTGTTCAAGTTTTTTAGACAAATGACTAAGTACAGAACATGTATAACCTGTTCAGTCTAAGCTGTTCTGAGAAACTTGAGCAGTGTGAAACATACAGATTTTTAGACCTTTGAGAAACACTTAGTCACTCTTGTTTAACATGCCCAGCTTGTTGACAAGATAATTAAACCTTGTTTCATCCAGAGGTTTGGTGAAAATGTCTGCAAGCTGTTCATTTGTAGAAATGAAACTTACCTCCACATTACCTTTCTGAATGTGATCCCTGATGAAGTGATGTCTGACTTCAATATGCTTTGTTCTTGAATGAAATACTGGATTGTTGGAGATGGCTATGGCACTTGTATTATCACACAGAATAGGAGTTTTCCTATACACAAGGCCATAATCTTCAAGCTGATGCTGCATTCACAGAATCTGCCCACAGCAGCTTCCAGCAGCAATGTACTCAGCTTCAGCAGTAGAAGTGGACACTGAGTTCTGCTTCTTGCTACTCCAACTGATCAACTTTCCACCAAGGAGTTGACATCCACCTGTTGTGCTTTTCCTGTCTAGCCTGCAGCCTGCAAAATCAGAATCTGAATAACCTGTTAGTTCAAGGCTTGAGTCTTTGGGATACCAAAGACCCAAACCTGGTGTACCCTTTAGGTATCTGAAGATTCTTTTAACAGCAGCTAGATGAGATTCCTTTGGATCAGCTTGGAACCTAGCACACAAACAGGTGGCAAACATAATATCAGGTCTACTAGCAGTTAAGTATAGCAAGCTCCCAATCATGCCTCTGTAAGCTGTTACTAAAACAGCTTTACCACTGGCATCAGCATCCAATTTTACATTAGTTGCCATTGGGGTTTTAATAGGAGAACTTTGATCAAATTTGAACTTTTTCAATAGATCTAAAGTGTACTTTCTTTGATTTATAAAAATTCCAGTTGAGGTTTGTTTAACCTGTAGTCCTAAAAAGAAAGTAAGTTCTCCCATCATACTCATTTCATACTTGGATTTCATGAGTAATGAAAAATTCTTGCACAACTGCTCATTAGTAGAACCAAATATTATATCATCCACATAAATTTGAACAAGCATAATGTCAGATTTCACTTTCTTTATGAACAGTGTAGTATCCACTTTACCTCTGGAATACCCATTGCTCATAAGGAACTCAGTAAGAGTGTCATACCAGGCTCTAGGGGCTTGTTTGAGACCATAGAGAGCTTTGTCCAACTTATAGACAAAACCTGGATGTTGTTCATTTTCAAAACCTGGAGGCTGCTTGACATAAACTTCTTCTTGCAACTTCCCATTTAAAAATGCACTCTTCACATCCATTTGAAATACCTTAATGCTCTTATGAGCAGCGTAGGCTAGATACAAACGAATTGCTTCTAGCCTGGCCACTGGAGCAAATGTTTCATCATAATCAATTCCTTCCTCCTGTCTATAGCCCTGAGCAACCAGTCTTGCCTTATTTCTAATGACATGACCTTGCTCATCCATCTTATTCCTAAAAACCCATTTAGTGCCAATTATAGTTTTACCTTTAGGAGCAGGGACCAGCTTCCATACCTTGTTTCTCTCAAACTGATTGAGCTCTTCTTGCATGGCAGTGATCCAATTGACATCTTTTAATGCTTCATCAACCTTTTTTGGCTCCATTAGTGAAACAAAGCTAGAGAACATACAAAAGTTCCCTAAGCTGTCCAACCGTGTTTGTATCCCTTTATTGATGTCACCAATTATTTGATCATTGGGGTGACACCTGATCCACTTAGGATCATTTTTCAATGATGATTCTCCTGAGTTGTTAACATCTTCAGCAGGTCCTGTTGAACAGTTTTCAAGGTTTTCAGACACACTGATGTCTTGAGCCTGTTCATTTGTTGAACATGTCTGACCACTGCTGAACATATCAGCAGAGGAACTGGGAAAGTCAGCATTGATAGGTTCTGGACATGCAGTTGTAATTAAGTCAGTACATTTATTCACACAGGATGTATTGACATAATCATCATCACGTCCATCATGGTTTACAGGTTCCACACAGGGTGTAGTGGAAGCTTTTGAGTCCTCTTCATTGTTTGAATGCATCAGATCATCAAAGTTAATATCTCCTGAAACTGATTCAGGAACAGCTTTGGTGGAAGCATTCTTGGACTCTTCAAAGGTGACATTGATAGATTCATCTATCACCTTTCTATTGTTGTTGTACACTCTGTAGGCTTTGGAGATAGCAGAGTATCCAACAAACACACCTTCATCAGCTTTTGGTTCAAACTTTGCCAGTTAATCCCTTTGATTCAGAATGAAGCAGGGACATCCAAACACATGGAAGTAGCTAATATTTGTCCTCCTCCCTTTGAGCAGCTCATAGGGAGTCTTGTTGAACCTTTTCACCACTAAGGATCTGTTTTGGGTGAAGCAGGCAGTGTTGACAGCTTCAGCCCAGAATGATGAAGGTAAACCTGATGCACACAGCATGGTTCTAGCAGCTTCAATAAGAGTTCTGTTTCTCCTTTCAGCAACTCCATTTTGTTGTGGAGTTCTTACAGTTGAAAAGTTTTGAGTGATTCCTTTCTCTTCACAGAAGTCTTCAAGAGTACTGTTTCTGAATTCAGTACCATGATCACTTCTAAGCTGCTTCACTTGAGCAGAGTTCAGCATCTCCATCTTTTTCACAAATCCAATAATTTCTCTAGCAGCCTCTCCTTTGCTCTTTAGAAAGATCACCCATGTGTACCTGGAGAACTCATCAACCATTACTAGAGTGTATCTTCTTCCTCCTAGACTTGGGACATTTACAGGTCCAAACAAGTCCATGTGGATTAAAAAGAGTGGAGTATCAATAGAGAAGTTATGTTTGGATTTAAAAGATGTTTTCCTCTGCTTGCCTTTTTCACAAGCTGTGCAGAGTTTATCTTTAACAAAGGTTATAGAAGGCAAACCTGTCACCAACTCTTTCTTACAGAGTTTATTGATGTTCTTGAAGTTCAGATGTGACAGTCTTTTGTGCCATAACCAGTTTAAGTCTGCATTTGTTCTTGTGAGAAAGCAGGTTTCAGTTGTGGAATCAACAGATTGCATGTCCACAACATATACACCTTTCTTTCGTTGAGCACATAGCACAACTTTACCTTGGGGATCCAATATGTAACCCAGGTGCTCATCAAAGTTAACCTTGTAGCCAGCATCACACAGTTGGCTTATGCTAACAAGGTTATGTTTTAGTCCAACCACATAGGCCACTCTTTTGAACACAGCAGCACCAGCTTTGAAGGTTCCATATCCCTCAGTGGATCCCTGTACATTGTCACCAAATGTGACTTTTGGCCCTTTTTCAGGCCTGAGATCACTCAGCAATTCTTTACAACCTGTCATGTGCCCTGAGCAGCCACTGTCCAAGTACCAAACCTGGGAAGGTTGTTTTTCCTGCAGAGTGATAAGAGAAATATTAGTTACTTTTAGGGGAACTCATCACAGAGATGAGTTCTCCTACTTCATCAACATTTGTTGATGGACTTATAATATCCACACTAATATTCCCAATTTGAATGGTATCAGCTTGAATACCATTTTTATTGACTGAGATGTTTCCAACACTGCTTGTAACAGCTGTGAGAGAACTATCAGAGTCAACAGGCCTCATGTCCTCAAGTTCAGGACAGTCTTTGGCCAGATGTGTCTTCTTTCCACATTTATAACATTTTCTCTTTTTAGGATTTTTGGAAGAAGAACTTTCAGAAACACATTCTGAGTTATTTTTGTTGATTCTTTTAGCAGATTTAGCAACTTTATTACTATTTGATGAATCAACAGCTTGAGTGGAAAGTTCAAAGGTCACAGCTTTGTTTGTCTCTTCTTTCCTCCTTTTAGGAGGACAAATGTCAAAGACAGGAAGCTTAATTGGCTTTTGAACTTCCACAGGTTTGGGAAACTTATTCCCATGTTTCTCAGGTTGAGCAATGGCTTTGCCTTTGTCACTACTGAGATGTGATTTATGCTGCCTATCAACATAATCTTTGTTTCTGGTTTTGAAAAACTTATTTTCATGTAAAACCACTTTACCACTATGATTAATAAACTTATTAGAAATCACAGCAGGTTTGCTTTCAACATGAGACTTGCCCTTGTTGAAAACAGACTGCTTAACTTTTGAAAATTTGTTTTCAAAATGTTTAGCATCAAAAGGATTATTGTGTCTTTTACCATCAGCTTTGGACACAGAACCTGGTTTGTCAACAGGTTTAGTATCCACAGCTGTAGTTTGAACATGTTTTCCTTTCTTTTGCTTGTGTGAATCAGCAGAACACTTAGCAGGCTGGATTGATGGAGAACTCATTCCAACACCAGCTTTTGAGCTAGGTTCACACAAGCTGTCAGTGTTTTGAGGCCTGACAAACCTGTTTGTTGAAATTAGTTTACCATTCACTTTTTGAACAAAAGTGTTTGGAAGCTCACCAAGAGTGGATAAGTCTTCTTTCAGATTATTAATTTCAACAATGGAAGCTGCTGTATCAAGATCCCCTCCAAGATAGGCTTGAATTTGAGCAGGGATCTGTTGACTTATACAATGGCTGACTTTTTGTGCAGATTGGCACCAAGAGTCAACTATCTATTAAAGCTTAGCATGCTTTATATCTGTTTCTCTCTTTTCTTCCAGCAAAATAGAGTTGATGTGTTTTAATTCATCAAGCTCAGTTTCCAACTGATGGAAACTGTTCAATTTGCTGGATTTTGTTTTAAGATCAGTTTTAAGTTTTGAGATTTCAGATAATAAAGCATCATGCTTCTCAACAGCAGCTTTCAAATCAACTAGCATATATTCAAACATCTTAATCTTTTCTTCACAATTGTAAGCTATAAAATTTTGTACCTTATACATCATTGTAGGATTCCAGTTCTCTAAGCTGCTGAAAGCTTCAGCTTCAGCCTCCTGTTTGAAACTGCTTGTTGATGAGACATCAGTGTTGGCCATCAGACATTGATTTTCTTCTTCATCAGATGATGAATCAGATTCCTCCCAATCACAAGTCTCTGCCATGAGTCCCTTTTGGCGGTTGGAACCCACTGAGTTTTCCAACTTCCTCAGCTTAGCCATGGCCATAAGGTACTTAACCCTATAACCATCATCCTTGTTTGTCTTGTATGGTTTGGATGACTGACCAACAGCTTGTGGCACACAGTCAGCAGCTATATGGCCAGTTTTGCCACATTTGAAGCACTCAGCTTTGGATTTATCAAATGCCTTCTTTTTGCCAGCACCTGAACTTCCTTGCAGCATGTTTCTTCCAAATCTTTTCTTATTGAACCTTTTGACAAGCATATCTATCATTTGCTCATCATCCTGTTCAACAAGATCTGCATTATCTTCCTCATCTGACACTTCCTCTTTATCATCATCCTGTTGATCAGGTTGAGCAAACACATCACTCACCTGACTCACAGACTGTCTCACATTAGCCACAAAGGCTGCACCTCTTTTAGACATCTCCAAGGCATTTCTCTTCTGTTGCCTTGACTGTTCATCATTTAGTAAAGATCCATACAAGTTGACAAGATCCATACTTCTGATTGTACCTGAATTTCTTAAAATTATTGAAAAATAATTCCATTCTTCAGGGAGAATGTCCAAAAATTTGTTCACCAAAGTAAGACTGTCCTTAGTGATCCCAACAGCTTTGAGATCATTCACAAGAGCAGTAAACCTGGTGTAGGTTTCTGTGAGGGTCTCCTTTGGTTTTGCAAAGAAGAGTTCATACTGTCTAACAAGGTTGTTAATCCTGTTATCCAGTGTGATTGTGGGTCCATCATAGACGGTACACAAAGTATCCCACATCTCCTTGGCAGTCTTAATCTTCTCAACCTGTTTGAACACATCATCAGCCAAGGAGATGACCAGATTGTTTCTGGCCTTTGCATCAAGAGCCACCAATCTTTTGTCTTCATCAGACCATTGAGCTTTTGCTTTCTCAAATGTTCTGATCTCAGGAGCTGCTCCTTCAACAGCAGGAGTTATTGTAGTAACAGAGGTTGGCACATAAGGACCCTCCATTACAATTTCTGGTAGTTGTACATCCAGATTCGCTAGGTAGAGCATCATTCTGCACTTTCAACCAGAAAAGTTCTGATGATTGAACTTTGGAGGTTTTCCCATTGAACCATTGTCATAGTATGAGGAATTTGCAGCACTGTTGTCCATGGATACTTGGGAAAATGAGAGATCTAGAATGACACACACTCTAACCTGCTCTGATACCAGTTGTAGGTCCCGAGAGGTTTCCAAAGTATATAGCTTTAAGCTGTAGAGGGGGGGTGAATACAGCTATTTAAAAACTACACACAATTTTCTCAATGTTTGTATGTATTATTAACAAATGTTAATTACAAACAAGCTTGAATGCGGAAAGGTTCAAGCTGAGATTATAGATACAACAGTATGTTCACTAATCTAAGACAGACTCAAACTAGTTAACAATGAATACTCTCACTAAGAAGCACTCACTGTGTTTACAAGACTCAGTGGAACAGCTTATGTAGAACAGCTTAGACACTAAGAAACTGTATTACACAATCAGACTTGCATGCATAAAAAACACACTTGCACGTTCACTCTTGGTTTCAGCACTTAGCTAATTTGGCTTATTTCCTTCTGACCTTAGAAGCTTCCTTTTATACTCACTCCGAGGATCTAAGAGAAACTTCTTCATTGGACGGAATGAAAAAGGAGAAGTCTTGTTTGAAAAGACAACATAACTTTTCTGCACTTTTCTGAAAAGCAGACTTGTCTTCACATGTGCAGAACTTTTGTCTTTTCACTTTGTCTACTGTTGCATTGCCTTTAACCAATTTAGGAATGTCAACTTTGCGTCTTTCTTCCTTGTAAAGGCCTATTTTGATATAAGAAAAAGGTCTGTCACCCTTTTTCAAATAATCTTTTGTCTTAATGTTGCAGAACAGTGTGGGCAGGTTGAGCAGTTCTGTTTTCCACTTTGTCTTCGACTTTGTAAACTGATCTTGTAGTAAAAAACAATACATGATGACTTGGAAACGTATTCCATAAAGTGTTTAGCCTGTTCACAAAGAACAGGTTCTGTTCACAAAGAACAGAACACTTGAAAGGTGCCCAAGCTGCTCACCAGTGTAGAGCAGCGTAGACAGTTTATGTCCAGCCTGTTCAACAGACAGAGCAGCTTGGACAAACTGTCTTAGTTGCAACACATGCAACACATAGAACAACTTTAGACTGATATTGCAAATCATTTTCAGGTTTCAATAAGGCATATAACAGGCCTTAATATCAACCTTCAAATGCATCAACAGGTTTGATTATAAATCTCCCCCTCAGATGTAGAACAGGTTTGACTGAGGCCTTTTTGTGCCTAACAGACTTCATAGAAGTCGGCTTGTTAAGATCGGGTCCTGAACTGGTATGCTCAGAATCCATTACAACGCCTTCATCGAATTTGACATTGACGCTTTCGTTAACTATCTTGTCCTCTTATTATAGACTCGGAAGGCTACAGACTCCTTCGAATAACCAATGAAGATGCCTTCATCAGCTTTCTGACTAAACTTTCCCAGATTGTCTTTGTCGTTTAAGATGAAACACCTGCATCCAAAGACATGGAAAAATTTGACATTAGGTACTCGTTATTTATTAATTCATACGGAGTCTTTCCGAATCTCTTGTTGATTATGGATCTGTTCTGCGTAAAACAAGCCGTTGCTACAGCTTCAGCCCAAAGGAATAATGGAAGGTTTGAATATGCAAACATAGTTCTTGCAGATTCCACTAGGGTGCGATTTCTTCGTTCAACGACACCATTTTGTTGTGGAGAGTCAGCTGATGAGAATTGATGAGTTATTCCCACAGAATTTAGAAAAGTCTCGAGAGATTTGTTCTTGAATTCTGTCCCATTATCTGATCTAATGGTTTGAACTAAAAGTTGCAACTTAACTTGAATTCTGCGAATGAAGTCAATTATTATTTCGGGAGCAACAGATTTGGAACGCAGGAAGAATACCCATGTGTATCTGGAGTAGTCATCGACTATTACCAACACATATCTCTTTTTGTTTATGCTCTGTACTCGCGTTGGTCCGCACAAGTCCATATGAAATAGTTCCAACGCTCTCGTTGACGAGTGCTCAGTTTTGGACTTGTGAGACGCTTTAACCATCTTTCCTTTTTCACAGGCTGTGCACAACTGCTCTTTTTGAAATCTGAGAGTTAGAAGTCCTTCGACTAACCTACCTTTTGCAAGGTTGGTTAACTCTTTGAAATTCAAGTGAGAATGGCGGCGATGCCATAGCCAAGAGACTTTAAATGTTGCTTTTGACAATAAGAAAACATCTTTCTTCAGATTGATTGAGGTTAGGTCTATCGAGTACTGATTTGTTTTCCTATTCCCTGCAAGGATCTCTTTCCCTTCTCCTGATCTAATGCTGCACCGATTCACTTTAAAATTGACCTCTAGTCCTTTGTCGCATAGTTGTCCGATGCTGAACAGATTGTGCTCGAGACCGTCAACATTGAAGACTTTTTGTATTGTGATCTTGTCGTACTCAAGATTCCCATATCCTTTGATCGGATGGAATTGATCATTTCCGAAACGAACCGTCCCACAGAACTTATCAACAAAGTTAGTGAGAGATTTTTTCTGTCAGGTCATGTGCTTTGAGCAGCTGGAGTCAAGGTACCACACATGATTTACCTATAAGACAAAATAAAACGTGAGGTACCCACTTATAGTTGGGTACTTTTGATTTCAGTAAATCATGTGTTTTTATATTTATCTTTTCATCAGATAATTCTTTTAATTTAGGAACCCACTTTTTAACAGTACGTTTCGGTATCCATTTTTATACAGTTCGATGTGGAACTGATTTTGAAATTTGCTGCTTTGGAACCTTTTCCTGTTTAAAAGAAGGATCCTTTTTCTTTGGTAACCAAACGAACTTATCAGATTTAGCATGCATTGGATTACAAGAAGCACAGTTTAAAGCAAGTAAGTCAGTTCGAGAGTATTTATTACATCGTTTATCAGTAAAATTATTACAGACAGATTTTTCAAAAAGACTAATCCAATCTGTAACAATATGTTCTTTGACTCTCCACTCTTGTCTTAAACTCTTGTTTTTCATATCTCGCTGCTTCTTTCGCCATTGTTTCTTCCGAGAACTTTTCACAATATTATCTGACATAAAAAAACACGGGAATTAGTCGTTTTAAAAATATGTTTATCCTGTAAATTCTCTTATCTTTTAAAGTTTGGACCTTTTGTGCAATGGAATCCCTTGAGGAAGATGATTCACCTTTTTCATATGTAGGAGTTACAAAATGAACTTTCGTTTTCTCCTTTTTCAGTGGTAAAATTGGTGAATGTTCTGATGAATCCTTTGAATCTGTAGATATTCTTTTCAGAATTCTAACAAGTTCTTTAGGTTTTTCAATTTGTTTGTCATGTAATGGTTTAACAAATTCATCTATTTTGACAAACATTTCTTCCAATAAGTTAAAGTTCGAGTTCATATACAGATCAAAATCTTGTTCAGAATTAATAGAATCAAGTTGAATTGAAGGTGTTTGATCTGATTGTGATTTGTTTACAGGCTGTTTTTGCAACTTTAGTTCCAAAGATTTAATTTCAGCCTTAAGATTTTGATTTTCAGTCTCAAAATCTTTGATTTTCAATTCAAGATCAGAGATTATCTTCTCAAGAATTGAATTTGGTAAATATGGCTTTTGAGAATGAGTAGTATTTTCAGATTAATCCTTGTTAGAATAAGTCTGAATATACTCCTCATAAATGCAAGAATTTTGATAAGATTCAATTATTCTGTTATAATCAACAGAATTTTGCATTTTATCATATCTCAACCTTTTTGAATCGTCACTTGATTCTATTTCATTCGATGCTTTCATAAAAGTCATTTGTAATCCTAAATTCATGTATTGAACATCATATAACGTAGGTGAATTTGAAATTGCTTTTGTCAGATATTTAGGATTAGTCCAACCTATATTTGATTTAGAGTTATAAAATTCGGTATCTTTAGGTTGATTTAAATATATCGTTTGATCTGTTTGACCTCGTTTTATAAACTCATCTTCCAGAGATTTAATTTTCTCATAAAGTTTCGTTCTTTCATCAAATAAGGCATGATATTTTATAGAATAACTTGATGCTTCTAATTCAGCTAAATTCAGTTTTTTTGTTAGGTCAGATATATTGCTATTCAGTTTCTGGATTTGACTTTGAAGATCATTGGCTTTATCTTGTAAATTTGAAACAGCTCGTAACGCTAATGTCTTATCCTTGGAAAAATCTAACACTAACGCATGTTCTTGATTTAATTTGTTTTCCAAGGAATGGACGTTTTTCTTTTCGGCTTTTAAAGATTTTTCAAATTTCTTTAACATGTAAGCCATTTGCGTCAGTTTTTGTTCTAGCATACAGGAGTCATAATTTTCAGAATCAGAGTTAGTTTGTACCTCAGGTGTCTTTGAACTCTCTGATGTATCTGACTCTGAGTCATCATTTTCTTTATCCTTGCTGCCGCCAGCATCTCCTGTTGCCATCAGTGCTACTTCTTCAGTCAGTTCCTTTTCTTCATCAGACTCTTATTTCTCTATATTCTCCTCATCCGTCAACCCTACCCAAACTTCATATTCTGCTAACATCGCAGACTCACTAAGTTCTGATTCATTAAAAAATTCAGACTTCAGACAGATATGTGCAACTTCATCTAAGATGTCTTCATTCTCAGATAATTGAAGCCAGTGATCATCTTCAGCCATTAGAGCTTTGCCAGCTTCCTTTTCCTTTTCTAGTAGTGCCTTTCTAGTGTAGTATTATGAATTTTTCACTACAGGCATTCTACATTCTCTAGCATAATGACCCGGCTTGCTACAGTTGTAGCACTTTTGCTCTGAGTCCTTCTTGGCTGACTTTTCATATTTATCATAATTGTCTGCTTTCTTTCCACTGCTTTAACCTGATTTGTCATATCTGTCCTTCTTGTCAAACTTTTGTAAGCCTGTTTTGTATCTCATCTTGTTGTTGGTTGGCTTCCGGTAAAACTTCTTCTGAAATGCCTTTGTCAGTAAGGCCATTTGTTTCTTCATTTCCTCAATTTCAGAATCAGCTGAGGAATTCGATTACTCTAATTCAGATGAACTGCTGCTTATAACTACTCGTTTCTCCTCCTTTAGCTTGTATTTGTATTTCTTGTCTGCCAACAATGCTAAAGGATCAACTGTTTCTTTTTCAGCCTTCTTCTTTCCGGACATCTTCCTTAAAACAACTTCCCGGTAGTTGTTAAGGTTTTCAAACACCATATGAAAGTCCATGTCCTCAATATCTTTGGTCTGCTGAATTATCATTGCGTACTTTTCCCATTTTGGATTTAGTACGTTTAGGAAATTTACATTGATGTCTAAATTGGACTTTGTGACACCATTCCTTTTCATTTCACTGACTAGGCTGACAACCCTCAAGTATGTACTCTCCAGCAGTTCCCCTTCTCTAGCTCTAAAGTTCTCGAATGTCATTAAACTGTTTCGGGCTCTGTTTTTTGCGGCCCTGTCTGATCCCCTCATCAACTTACAAACCTCATCCCAGATGGATTTGGATGTTTTGGTATTTGTCAGACAAGTATATATATCATTTGGGATGGATATCAACAATAGTTTTCTAGCTGTCTTGTCCCCCAGTTTTCTACGCTTTTGTGCTTCATTAAGATTGGTGATTTCTACTGTTCTCTCAGGGATTGCTGGATTGCCATATGGTACAGCAGGTATGGTCTCAAGAAATATAGCCGATCCGACATTAAGTGACTTCAGCATCTCATCAGACAGTTCGTAGAAACTTATGAACGCAAGAAATCTCTCCTTCCATTGTACATATTCTCCTCGGTACGGAATTGGAGGTTTTGTTTCCGACCACATGGCTAGTGCGTCTTTGGACATGTTGACTAAATAACAGGAATCTTCCAAGATCTTTTAAATGAGATTTTGATTGAATTTGAAAAGTTGATCAAACTTGAATGTAAGTTGTTCAAACTCGAATGATTATATACTGAAACTCAATCAAAGAATGTGAAAAACTCGAATAATGAATGTAACAACTCGACTATAACTATGTGCAACTCGATTAAAAAGAGTTTTCAACTCGATTGCAACATGAATAATGTGATATTCGAGTTTTCTGAGTTTTTCTGAAATTTCAAGTCCAGAAATCAATCTATTCTGTAAAAATGCTTCAATTGATTCCAATTTGAAATCGAAGGTAAGGTTTTTGATTTCAAACACTTTTTCTGAAAACTCTTAGATTAAAACTGATTAAACCCCTTGATTTTCACAAGAACAGTGAAGAACAATGGGTTTTTCAAAATTTCAGAAAATTCAATGAATCTTTTTAAGTGTTTGGGATTACAGATTAAGCTTATGATCAAACTGATCATTTTTCAAATTCCTTCCTTCGATCCAAATTTCAACAACTATGATCAACAGAATCCAAAACCCTATTCGATTTTTCAATTTCTGAAAAAATAGCGATAAAACAGTAACCGTTTTTCAATTTTTAAATCAAAAATTCATTCCTAAGCTTTGATACCAATTGTAATTCTTGTATTCAATCAACAATCATAAACAAACAATTAAGAACAAGAAATCAATACTAACCGAATGATTATGATTTCCAAAATGTGAATTACAGAGATGAGAATGGAAGTTTCGACAGCACTGTAGCCCTAAACCTTTTCTCAAATTTCCGTGCAATTACAAAACGATTATGTCAGTTGTTGACATTTACACAAGTCAAAATTCTGTTTATATGAAATTAAAACTATGTACTATTTACCATTTAAACCCTAGACTTAGTTATTTCATCAATTTACACATTAAACCATTTAAATTCAATGAATCTTTTTAAGTGTTTGGGATTACAGATTAAGCTTATGATCAAACTGATCATTTTTCAAATTCCTTCCTTCGATCAAAATTTCAACAACTATGATCAACAGAATCTAAAACCCTATTCGATTTTTTAATTTCTGAAAAAATAGCAATAAAACAGTAACAGTTTTTCAATTTTTCAATCAAAAATTCATTCCTAAGCTCTGATACCCATTGTAATTCTTGTATATTCATTCAACAATCATAAACAAACAATTAAGAACAAGAAATCATTACTAATCGAATGATTATTATTTCCAAAATGTGAATTGCAGAGATGAGAATGGAAGTTTCGACAGCACTGTAGCCCTAAACCTTTTCTCTGATTTCCGTGCAATTACAAAACGATTATGTCAGTTGTTGACATTTACACAAGTCAAAATTGTATTTATATGAAAATAAAACTATAAACTATTTACCATTTAAACCCTAGACTTAGTTATTTCATCAATTTACAAAATAGATCTAACATCATTACTCGACCTTGGAGCTAGTGTAAACATTTTACCTGGGAACTTGTTTGACAAACATGATCTGGGCCAGTTACAAACCACAGATATAATTCTGCAACTGGCAGATCGGTCTACAAAATACCTAAGCGGTATCGTATCGGACGTGATAATAAAAGTAGAAGAGTTTTACTATCCGGTCGAATTCTTAGTCTTAGATACTGAGAGTTCCTTTGGAGAAAACCAGCCAGCCATTATATAGGCAGACCGTTCTTAGCCACTATAAATGGTCAAATCAATTGTAGAACGGGGGCTGTAGATATCGCCTTTGGAAATCGTAAGCTGTGATTAAATGTGTTCAATGCTTCCACTGTTGCTTCAGTCAATTCAGAGTGTTACATGATAGATGTGGTGGATGAGCTTAAGCAACACGGTTCATTAACTAATGCTAAAGACACCACTGAGCTGTTCTTTGCTGAGCATGACACAGCTAAGATGAACTCTCGCACCTATAACGAGTTTGAGGCACTCATGGAATCCACACTGGAACCTAAGCAACCACCGTGGATCCATAAGACTGAGAAATTACCAATTTATTTGCCTCATCTTCAAGGCATTTGATAGAACAACCACCTGTTCTAGAGTTAAAAACTTTGCCTGTTCATTTAAAATATGAATTCTTAGGTCAAAATGACACTCTTCCAGTCATTATGTCATCAGATCTGACCAAGGCACAAGAAAAAGCTCTACTACAAATGTTTGTAAAATATAAAGAGGCAGTAGGTTGGACTGAGACTGTCATTGCCGACCACCTATCTAGGCTCTCAGTCCTCCCATTAGACTTAATTGATCACATTAAGGACTCCTTCCCTGATGAACAGTTATTATCAATTTTCAAAATACTATGGTTTCCATTAGAAACAGGTTAAATGGGCCACCAATAATATGCTAGTCTCTGAACTAATCAGATTAAAGGAACCCAAAGCTAGTTAGGCTAGTATAGGAGCAGTACGTCTGGCTGAAGACGTAAAGCTTAGCGCTTCCTGGGAGGCAACCCAGAGAACTTTGTGGGTGTGTTTCTGGAAACCCTCAGAGACAACACTCGTCCACTCGGGATACCGAGGGGTTTAACGACTTGTTGCACGTGCTAAGTGCAATCTAGATTCCCTACGAAAACGCAGATTATTTATTTCTTAGTTTTAGTGTCACCAACTAAGTTGGGGAGGATTTCAACCCAATTTTAGTTGTTTCTAGACGTAAGTTTATTTATATATATGCAAGTGTGCTAGTTTAATAAATGTTAATTTTTACTTTAGTTTCATCTATCCCAAATAAGCAAAGAATCTTATTAAGAATGTGATTGTGTTCATTTTCTACTCATTATAAGTGTGTTTATGTGACGAGGACGTCACAGTAGTCTATGTTGGGGAGGGTAGGTTCCATGAAATGTTTAATATGATCTAACGACCCTTCACAAAGATTTTATTATTATTATTATTATTATTATTATTATTAGACTGAAGTTTGACCACCTGAGTAGGGAGCTACGACATATCATGAACAGCAGAACTGGGCATATTGAGGGGGTTCAACATCACGAGGATTATCGGACCGCTTGCTTTTTCAATTATGTCTTTGGTCCTCCTCCTCCTTACTAGTAACCAAGTGCCATCGTTCCTTGCTCTTCACATTTATCATATTTAGATGTGTTTGTTTGGGTTATAATTTTAATTTTTGCATTTTTTAGTAAGTGTGTGTGATTTATTTTTAATTTTCCGAGTCTTGTTAAATGTGAATGGTTAGTGTCAATGCAGTCTTTTCTAATTTTTCCAATGGTTCTTGTTTGCCAATCAGGCCGTGGAAAATGATGCAACATAGAAAAATGTACCTAGAACTAGTAAGTGTTAGTAAGGAATTCTAGAATTATGTTAAGTGTCGTGATAATAATTAACATTTTAGTGTAAGTTGAGTTCAAGTAAGTTAAGATACATTTGTGCTTAAATGAAAATAATGTGTTGATAAGTCTATGATTTATATGGTTTCTGAGTCATATTATGATCATTTTAGCACCGATGCTCCGTAAAATCCATATTATTACTCTAAGTTTGTATTTCAGGGCCAAGATCATAAAAAGAAGCAATCTGAGAGAATTCAGAGCAAATCGGACTGAGGGGGGCGCAGGCCTGCGCTACCCTGCGCTCCACACAGCGCCCAAACTGTCCAGATACGTTCCAGCACACGCCAGCTAAACCCTAGCCGCATCCGGGCTCAGGGGGGGCGCAGGCCTGCGCCTGGCCTGGTGCGGCGCCAAAACGTGTTTTTCAACCCTGGAACCCTAATCTCGATTCCTTATAAATAGGAGTGAAGGGGCAGTTTTGGAGAGGAGTCCCGACGTGTGTGCAAGTGTGCCGAAGCTCTGCCGGAGTGGATCTACGATACGAGAACGAAGACGGTGGTTCGCAAGCTACGCAATGGCTCAGATCTGCGATTGGGACGAGCATACGACAAGCGGCTAATCCCATTAGCCATTTGTGGAGGCTCTACGGCTAAGTTTACTTTTCTTTAATTTCTTATGTTTTGATGTATTCGTATTGAGCTAGATCTATTATGTGTATGCAAATGATAAACATTTGGCTATGATTATGATTATGTGTTGCGATTGGTAAATGCAAGATAGTTTATAGTGGTGTTATTACTCGTGCCGAGTCCATTAGCTTAGGGATTAAGACGAATATTTATGTTGCATACGCTATGCCGAGAGTTATTGGTTAAAATACATTCGCAATTGATTATGTCTAATTGATCGTTGCATGAAATTATAATGAGTAATACTTATGGCGTGGTGATTCCGTGAATGGTTATTCGTCTCTTGATTATTTATCTTCTTCGTTAGTTACTTCGTTTTTAATTTTAGTTACAAGCAATATCAAATCATTACTCTAAACAACTCATTCAAATCCACAATTTCACAATTTAAATGCTTTCAACAAACTTAACTTAGAAGGCTTATAACCTAATCCTAAGTACGACCACACTCCCTGTGGATTCGACCCTTACTTCTCTAGTTAATTAGTGGATTTAAGGAATAAATCGGCGGGTCAAAACGACGGCCTGTCAGAAATTTTGGCACCGTTGCCAGGGAGTGTAACGGTAGGTTAGGTTTAAAGTTAGTTTGTTGCCTTAGTTTTAAGTACTTAGGTTTAAGTTCCTTTCGTTGGTTATTTTTAGTCTTTATTTTATTTTATTTTATAATTATTAAAAAGCAAATAAAATTTTTTATAAAAAATTCAAAAAGGTAATTGTAGTCCACTACTTTACCACCAAAAATATTAGTTTAATTAAGTTTTTAATCTTTAGTAGTAATTTATTTAGTGTATGCACACACGTCAATCGGCTAAAGGATTGCCGCTACAATTCGAACCTGAGATCGAAAAAGTAGCGAGATCGAACCGAAAGACTGTCAGGATTCAAAATCAACAATTAATCACGGAGAATTTAAACGCACAAGCGGAAGAAATTCCTGATTTAGAAATTCCCGATTCAGAGATTCCTAATTTAGAAAGCCCTCCGATTTCGCCACGAAATCGTGACCAAGAAGAACCCGAGCGCATAGTTGCTAGAATTGGTGATCAACCGAGATGTACGGTTGAGTCGCATTACGGTCCAGGTGATGTGCCTGATCCGTCTCCAATTCGTTATCCCGAAAACAAGAACGAACCCGAAGTTCATCCTCAATTATTCTAAATTCTTCCGATCTTTCGAGGGATGCCAAGTGAAGAACCCTATGAACATCTAGCTGAGTTCACAGCTATTTGTAAAGCAAACCATGTTCGAGGTATAACCACTGACGGTTTAAAACTTCGATTATTTCCTTTTTCGTTAAAAGAGAAAGCGAAGAATTGGTTCGTATCCTTACCAACCAATAGCATTACAACATGGGATCAAATGAAACGAGAATTCCTTAATGAATATTACCCCATTAGTAAAACAACCGAAAAGGGAAAGGAAATTACCGGATTTAAACAAAAACCGGGCGAACAATTCTACGAAGCGTTCGATCGTATGAACGAATTATTGAGAGCTTGTCCACACCACGAGGTACCCAAATGGAGGCTTATCAAAACATTCTTTGATGGTGTGAGTCAAGAGAGTCGTAATATGATTATAACTTCCACAGGAGGCAGATTTTTAGGTAAAGAAGATGATGAAGCTTGGGAGTTGCTTAATCAACTTGGCAAGGGTCTTAAAGTCCAAGCTGGTTCTGAAAATAGTATAGGAGTTCAAGTTATGGGCATTGATAATGCCTGGAAACGTGAGATTAAAGCTGAGATTTCAGAATTAGGAAAGAAAATGGATCAATTTATGAAGGGTTTTTCAAACCCTAGCGTATCAATTAATTGTGTTACATGCGGAGATCCATCGCATCATTCAAAAGCATGTCCTCAACTGCAATCCACTGAGGAATTTGCTAATGAAGTTTACGGATTTAGAGCTCAACGAGAGAGGGATAATCCATTTTAGGAAACATACAATCCGGGATGGAGAAACCATCCCAACTTTCGATGGAAAAATGATCAACCTACCGATCATCAATCCAAACCAATATATGAACCACCAAAGAGAGAATATCAATATGGTTCAACTTCAGCAGCTAAGGATGAGCGATATTGTAAGTCAAATCATCATGATCAACCACAATTCCAAGTAGAATCAAATATGACTTCTGCGCAATTCGCAGAGTTTGCTGAATTTATGAAACAGCAATCAGCTATCAGTACTAAGACCATGGAATGTTAACTCGCCGGATGGGTCAGATAGCTGAGTCGCTTACTAGGCGTGAGGAGGGGAAGCTTCCTAGCAATACTATTCCCAATCCTTCACACGCCCATCATCATAACAAAGATAAAAAACATGAGATTAACGAAGTTAATGAAGTAGCTAAGATAACCACATTAAGGAGCGAAAGAGAGGTAGACAATAAGATAGAGATGCCTAAAGAGAAAGAGGCAGAAGAAGATACCGACCCTGAAGTCGTGTATGAGGAGAAAGAGGATCCAAAGAAGAAAGAGGTTCCTAAGAAGGTTTCTTTTAAAGAGCCAATTAAAGCAGATATTCCAACGCCAAAAGTTGGGGAGTTGGATAAGAGTCAGGATACTTCAATTCCTCCTCATTATCCTGCTGCTTTAGAAAATCCAAAATCTTCTCCATTCGGCAAAAGAGGCCCACAACCAGATTATCTTTAGGATTTATTTAATCAAGTTAAGATCAATATTCCTCTGATAAAGGCCATTCAACAGGTTCCATCTTATGCCAAATTTTTAAAAGATCTCTGTACTCAGAAAAGAAAGTATAAGGTCTCGCTCCCAAAGCAGATCAATTTAACTGAACAGTTGAGTGCAGTAGTTTCTAGTTCTCTACCTCCTAAGCTGAAAGATCCTGGATCACCATTGATTCCAGTGACAATAGGCAATGTGCAGATTAAGAAGGCATTGCTTGATCTTGGAGCTAGTGTTAATATTTTACCTGGAAACTTGTTTGATAAACATGATCTAGGTCAATTACAGACAACTGATATTATCTTACAACTGGCAGATCGGTCAACCAAGTGCCCAAGAGGTATTTTATCAGATGTCATAGTAAAAGTGGACGATTTTTACTATCCAGTTGACTTCCTAGTATTAGACACCGAAAGTTCAATGGGAGATAATCAACCGGCTATTATCCTAGGTAGACCTTTCTTAGCCACAATTAATGCACAATTAATTATAGGACAGGAGCAGTGGATATTGCCTTTGGTAATAGGAAATTAAGACTGAATGTATTTAATGCTTCAAGTGTCTCTGACTCTCTGCTATTGATTCAGAATGTTATCTTATAGACATGGTGGACGAACTTGCGCAGTAGCATAGTTCGTTAGTCAACACCAAAGATGCTACTGAGTTATTCTTTGTTGTGAATGAATTAGCCAAGTTAAATTATACTGAGTGTGAGGAGTTAGAAGTAGTCATGGAATCCACATTAAAGTCAAAACAACCACCGTGGACCCATAGGACTGAAAAATTACCCACTGATTTACCCAAGTCAGCCAAACCTTCAATAGAGCAACCGCCTGTTCTAGGATTGAAGGAGATGCCATCGCATCTGAAATATGCTTTTCTAGGTCAGAATGACACGTTGCCTGTCATAATTTCATCAGATCTGACTGAAGAGCAAGAGAAAGCTCTATTGCAAGTGTTAGTCAAATATAAAGAAGCAGTAGGGTGGACATAGCTAATTTAAAAGGAGTCGGTCCCACTTTATGTATGCAGCGAATCATTACTGATCTAGAAGCTAAACCAGCTCGGGATGCACAAAGGAGGTTGAATCCTAATTTGAGAGAGGTAGTTAAGAAGTAAGTATTAAAATGATTGGACGCTGGAATTATATATCCTATATCCGATAGTAAGTGGGTAAGTCCAACCCAAACTGTGCCCAAGAAATCGGGAATTACAGTAATAAATACTGAAGAAGGAGAGAAGATAACTACTTGCCCTGTAACTGGGTGGAGAGTTTTCATAGAATACAGAAAACTAAATGCTACTACTTCAAAAGATCATTTTTCGCTACCATTTATAGATCGAATAGTGAAAAAATTAGCAGGACGAAAATTTTACTGTTTCCTGGATGGATATTCTGGTTACAATCAAATCCGAATCCATCCAGAGGATCAAGAGAAAACCACATTTACTTGTCCCTATGGCACCTTTGCCTACCGAAGGATGCCGTTTGGACTATGTAATTCGCCCGCCACATTTCAGCGATGTATGATGGCTATCTTTTTAGATATGGTGGGTGATTCTCTTGAAATATTTATGGACGATTTATCCATATTTGATAAAACATTTGAAGATTGTCTAGGACATTTAGAAAAAGTCCTAAAGAGAGGAACTGAAACCAACTTAGTATTAAGTTGGAAGAAAAGCCATTTTATGGTAAAGGAATGGGTAGTCTTAGGTCACATTGTGTCCGAGAGAGGAATGGAGGTAGATAAAGCAAAACTTCAATTAATTTCCTCACTTCCACCCCCTACCAACGTTAAAGGAATAAGATCATTCTTAGGCCACACTGGTTTTTATCGACGATTCATTAAAGATTTCACTGAGATCTCAAGACCGTTATGCAATCTTCTTTCAAAAGATATTGAGTTTAACTTTGATGATGCTTGTATAAAAGCATTTGATAAGCTTAAATCAAAATTAACCGAAGCGCCAATTCTGCAATCTCCGGATTGGTCTCAACCATTCGAGATCATGTGTGATGCAAGCGATTATGCAGTTGGTGCAGTTTTAGGACAACGATTTGAGAAAAAGCTAGTGGTGATTTACTACGCAAGTAAAACCTTTAATGAGGCACAGATCAATTACACAACCATGGAGAAAGAATTATTAGCTGTAGTGTTTGCCCTGGATAAATTCAGATCCTATATTTGGGGGGCAAAAGTTATTGTGTACTCTGACCACGGCGCTTTAAGACATTTATTGGCAAAGAAGGATGCCAAGCCTAGATTGATTTGGTGGATCCTTCTATTGCAAGAATTTGGTTTAGAAATTAAAGATAAGAAAGGCACAGAAAATGTTGTTGCCGATCATTTATCAAGGCTTCAATTAATCCCAACAAACTCAACTGATCAGATCAGAGACTCCTTCCCTAATGAACAATTATTATATGTATCTAAAATTCTCTGGTTTGTGAATCTAGTTAACTATTTCGTAACAGGAAGATTGCGTGAGCACTGGAACTCAGAACAGAGAAAATATTTCTATGCTCAAGCAAGTCAATACATTTGGGATGAGACTAATCTATTTAAAATAGGAGCAGATCAAATTATAAGACGTTGTGTCCCTAACTCGGAACACGAAGATATTCTTAAACACGGCCATGCATATGCATGCGGTGGCCATTTCAGCGCAAAGAAAACTGGTCACCGGATATTGCAGTTTGGGTTTTTCTGGCCCACAATATATAAGGATGCATACGAGTTTGTTAAGGGATGCACAAGATGCCAGCAAACTGATGACATCGCGAAAAGAAATGAAATGCCTATGACCCCGATATTAATCATCGGAATATTTGATGTATGGGGCATTGATTTTATGTGACCATTCCCTAAATCATTTGGATATGAATACATCTTAGTGGCAGTAGATTATGTTTCCAAATGGGTGGAAGCAGAAGCTACACGCACTAATGATAACCGGGTTGTGTGCAAATTTGTTAAAAGAAATATTTTAGCACGACACGATGTTCCAAGGGCTATTATCAGTGATGGAGGGTCACATTTTAATAATCAGCATTTTTCTAAACTCCTTAACCAGTATGGAGTTAATCATAGAATAGCAACGCCTTATCATCCGCAAACAAGCGGACAAGTCAAGATCTCTAATAGAGAGATCAAGCGAATCCTTGAGAAAACTGTCAGACCTGATCGTAAAGATTGGTCTCAAAAATTAGAGGATGCTCTATAGGCATACATAACCGCATTTAAAACGCCAATCAGTATGTCCCCATACAGACTTGTGTATGGTAAGCTTTGCCATCTCCTAGTGAAATTAGAACACCGAGCTCTATGGGCAATCAAAAACACTAGTTTTAATTTACATGATGCTGGTGTTGATAGGAAATTCCAATTAATTGAACTGGAAGAAATTCGTAGAGAAGTCTACGAAAGCGCTAGAATTTATAAAGAGAAAACTAAGGTTTTCCACGACAGAATGATTAAAAATAAAATATTTACCAAAGGAAATATAGTTTGGTTATTTAACGCAAGACTTAGATTGTTTTTCGATAAATTAAAAAGTAAATGGACAGGTCCATTTATTGTAACGAATACCTACCCACACGGTGCAGTAGAAATACAGGACCTGAAAGGTGGTAAGCCATTTAAAGTAAAGGGACATAGACTTGAACTATATGTTCAATGGGCCACCAATGATATGTTAGTATCTGAGATCATCAGACTACAAGATCCTAGAGTTAATTAATTAGTTTAGGAGCAGTACGTCTGGCTGAAGACTTATAACTTAGCGCTTTCTGGGAGGCAACCCAGAGTAATTTGATTATTTGAATTTTATTATTTTTAAGTGTGTTTATTTGCTTATTTGTGTTACTTGTGTGTACCCAATTAAGTTGGGGAGGATTTATCCTCCTGAACTTGGTTGTGTTTAGAAATTAGGATTTAAACTAAATAATAAGACCCCGCATCAGAAAATAAAAAATTTAAGCACGTAACAAAATTATTTTGACCCGATAATACGAGCGTAAGTTGGGGAGAATACCCGTAAAAATTATAAAATTAAAGAATTAGGGTTCCAAGACCAGTGCACGGCCCAGATCGCAAATCCAGAGGCCCAGGCGCAGGGGGGCGCAGGCCTGCGCTTACCCTGCGTCCCGACGCGCTCAAAATCTTATAAAAATGGCAGTGATCATTGCCATAAGTCCATAACCCTAATTCCAGTTCAGAAGACGGCGAATTCGATTTTCTAAGCCTAGAAACATCAAAAATTCATCTTTTCTACGTCAATTCTTTGATCCGGCGCTTGTTTATCGCTAAGGTTAGTAAGGTATACGCCCTATAATCCCTTAAACTTCATTCTACATCAGTTTCACTACGTTTTATCACGCATGCATGGATTGAGTTTTTGGGAATTATATGGTTTCTATAGAAAAAGGGTTATTAATAAGTTTAAACTGATCATTTAATTAATATAAAATTATTTTTTGCAAAACTTTTGTAAAAATTATGCATTTTTCCGTATTTATTATCAATTATAAACTTTTTGTCGTAAAAGGTGATATTTTTGTGGATTATTTAAAGTTCATGCATTTGATAGGGTTAGATTGGGCTCACATTGTTGGTGAGACTTAGGATTAGTTAATTATTATTGAAAAAGGGTATTAAAAGTATCATGCATTATTTATATAAAAACCCCACATTTTTAATCCTTGGTTTTTTGCATTATTTTTAGATGTCAACCCAATACCACGAAAACGGTAACCGTCCTGGAACCTCCCAAAAACCTAGAATGAGAACCCACGACCATAGCGATGTCCGTTTTGAAAAACCAGTTAATGTGGAATTCCCTGAAATTCCACCAAACACTAACAATGGTAAACCCCCTAGGTTTCACATAGAGCGTACCATAAAAGAGTGTGATTTTGACAATTTTGAAATTTTGGAGTGTTTTGAGAGGCTAGGATGGGCCAAAGCTATACAATGGGAACTTCCATATATCCACACTAGTTTGATCCAGCAGTGGTTCGCTACTGTTCGGAAAACAGAAGAGGAAGAAGAACATGACTTTGAGCTCACAGGATTAGTAGGAAACAAGAAAGTGTCAGTATCTAGGAAAATATTTTGTGAGGAATTTGGTATAGACGCAGATTTCCCAAGGCCTAGGGAATTTTGGTCATCTTTAGATCTTCAGGGGGTAGAGCGAGGCAAATTGGTGGATGGTCTAAGAAATGGGATGGGATGTTAGCCACGGTATTTGGAATGTCAATAGAGGAGGCGAATGAGTATGTTCATTATAATAGAGGTGATTTATGCCCATTAGCTAAAGTGCTATGGAAGTCAGTTACACTCAACTTGCTTCCTAGACACCACTGTTGTTAGATCCCAAGAAATACTTCTAGTGCACGCGTTAATGACTGGATATCCAACCATATCTTTAGGATACATAATAATGGAAAATTTGTGGGAGAGTAGTTTCCCAGGGCAAAGGATGAATTATCCGCACTATCGTATGCTAACTGAGCTATTCATTATTAGGAAAGCGGTATCGGAACAATTGCCAATTAAATACCTCAACCCAAACGAGATTTGGTTCACTAGAGTCACAATGTTGGGGCTAGTTTTTTAGAAAAACCATTTAGGCTATCAAATCCGTTGTCCAAAAACCTCTAAAGTAACCCAAATCTCATTCACTGCACCTGAAAACCCTGAAGGACAAAACGACAAAGAGGATGAAAGATCATGGGAAAAAGTAACAATCGAAGACTTGATGAGATCTCAAATCAACATTCATCTTGATGTGACGAGGACGTCACATAAGTCTAAGTTGGGGAGGGTAGGTTATAATGATAAAATTAATTAATTAATTTAGCCCTCGCAAAAAAAATTTTAGACTACATTCCATATCAAAAGTTAGAAAAATTTACAGCCCTGCGTACCAAAACAGTAAAAACTGAAATTTAGCAGAGTTGGGCATAGCGGGGCCGCAGGCCTGCGCTAGACCTGCGTCCCATCGATTTGAAATTTAGATTTGAGCCCCAATTCACCATTTTTACAACCCTAGAACAAGAAACCACGGTTGGGTGTGCGGCTCTCTCCCAAAAACATCATTTTTGTGCCTAAAATTTGCAAATTTAAGCTTCAAAACACCTACATTTTCATAAGTATCAAAGATCTAGGCTAGAAATTACCTCTTTGTGGGTAGTTTTTTCCATTTTGAAGATTTTTGGGTAGAGAAAGTGTGGAAGAAAAAAGCTATATTTGTATCAAGTAAAGCTTCCAATCACCAAGGTTAGTGTTTTTATTGAGTTATTGCAACTTATTTCATACTTTTTGAGCAAAAATGAATGCTTGAGCTTCATGGTCATCCCTGGAGTTTTCATGGTGATTTTGACTTTTTAGAGTCAAAGTATGTAAAATTGCATGAGTTTGATGATAACCTTGATGTATGTTTCATGAGATATGTGTTTATGTGTTTAGTTTGTTAATTTGTCATGATTAATTTGTAGAAATTAATTTGAAGTTATATAGTTGGTTGACTAAATGTGCATACATTGTTAAAATTATAAAACTTAGGTGACTAGCTTAAAAATAAATTTTATGTGCTAAATGTTTTTATTAAAATATGATAAATGTTTACTGCTTAAAATAACGGCAAATTATAGACTATATATATATAGGATGCAAAATGTGAGCGTAAAAGAGTATATATATATACAGATATATATGTAAATATATATATATGTATGTATATATATATGTGTATATATATAGGTATATATATATACATATATATATATATACATACATATATATATACATATATATATATATATATATATATATGTATATGTATATGTATATGTATAGTGCATCTTTTTAAGTGAGCGTAATTGTGTAAATTGCAATTATAGGTTACATTATTTGATTTATCTCATGCATATTATGGTTGGTTGGCACAAATTGTAGATGGCAAAGAGAACGAGACAACGAACCCAAAATGTTGATATCCCAATAGATTGGTCTCCAAACCTCCTTTTATCCCAACACCCCGAACACATTAGAACACATTTGTTTTTATATAGGAAATATTCAAATAAAGTGTTGACTGAAAACAGGGTTAAGAGGAATGATTTTGAGGATTACGGGATCCCATATCTTTTTGGCTATTTGGGGTGGGAAGACGTGTGTGAGTTGGGTGGTAATGATATTTACCAATCTGATGTAGTCGAGTGGATGTCTACCCTACGAAGGGAGACAGGTGGTTCAGCGAACGACTTTAGATTGATAGGCACTGTCCATGGTAGGGACGTGGCGATAGATGCACAAATCTTTCGCCAATTATTTAATTTAGATACTGGGGTAGGCTACGAAGGGTCTAACCAGCAAGGGTACGAGTATATGAATGAGGCCCAACTGGACTTTACTGATATGACTTGGTCAGGGGAGTGGATAGAGAAGGTTAATAGAGTTTTCATCCCATCCATTTTGGAGTCCGAGTCCTCCACTTCCTACAGCCGAAAGGCTTTATCTCCAAGGTGTAAGGTGCTTCATAAGATTCTTGTGAATAACATCTTACCTCGTGAAGGTGACCTGACCAAAATCAGGCATAGGGATATCACTGTCCTTCATGCCCTTCTTAAGGGTAGCCCAGACTGTCCTTTGCATGGACAATTATGAATGACTTATGGGCCATGTACAACACGAGAGAGAGGACGATCATCCCCCATGCTTGGTTGATCTCCAAGTTCATTGAGAGGACGGGCTCACTTTCGCCCGTTTCGCTACTATCCCCCATTTCGGCGACGTTTATTACGACCGCCATGTTCCCTACCTTGATTTTTAGGGAAGTTGCCGAAGGGTTCGAGATATTCGACAAAGAGACAAATAAGTCGTATATCGAGGACTATACTGAGGATGAGAGGAGAGAGAGAGGAGAAGGTCGCCAATGAGGTGGAAGTTTGGCATTCTGAGCCGAACCTAGGTGCGTCTACCTCGCGCAGTCGAGGTAGTGACAGTTTTGATTTTGACCGCATGATGAGGCGGATTGAGGATATAGTCGTGGGTCAGGGTGAGTTCCGAGAGGATGTGACCCAGAGGCTAGATGAGATGAATGGGCGTATGACCCATATTTATGATAGGGTCGATCACTTAACGGGTCGGGTAGATCAGTTACAGGATGGGCAGAGAGCCCTGGCATACCAAAATGCCTACTACCAGCACCATGACTGGGCATACTGGGAGGGAGTTCGACACCACGAGGACTCCATGGCCGGTATGCCATATCAGTCTTATGAGGATTACACGATGCCCGACTACCAGGCCTATAACCCTGCCGTAGATACTTATCAGCGCTATCCGGCGCATGGCAGGCAGGTTCTCCCAGACCCGATGCCTCCTCACTTGGTTCCACCGACTGCACAGTTCACCCATGGCCAGAACCCGTATACCGACTTCTTCAACAGTGTCTTCGGTCCTCCTCTGCCGCCTCCTCCATTTGAGTGATCGGGTACTATCTATCCTTATTCTTTACTTTTCTGTACTTTGTTTTATTTTCGTTTGTTTTGCATTTAATTTCTTTATCTAATTTCATTTTTAGTTCTTAGCCGAGTCTCGTGACATGGACCATCTAGCTAATATAGTGAAAAGAAAATAGATAGAAGCACGATATTAAAAAGAAAATTTGTTGTAAACATGCAAAGAGGAAAAGATGGTCGGAAGACCCACATGTTTTAAGTATTGTAACCTTGAGCTTAAAGGGTATTTTAAAAAGTGAGATACATTATATAAATTATAAGAAAAGTATATTTTAACTGAAAACGTCTTCAATTTACATGTTAAGAATTTTAATGCATTAGTACGAAGGCTAGCTTGACATAAAATTCCTAGACTCACTGTCAATTCTTGCTCGTTACTTAGTAGTTCTGATTCCAAATGCTTGTTCGTGGACGACCAAGAGTTAAGTTGGGGAGATTTGATAAGTCTATAATTTATATGGTTTCTGAGTCATATTATGATCATTTTAAGCACCGATACTTCGTAAATCCATATTATTACTCCAAGTTTGTATTTCAGGGCCAAGATGAAAAAAAAAAAGCAATCCGAGAGAACTCAGAGCAAATCGGGCGGCGGGGGGCGCAGGCCTGCGCGACCTTGCGCTCCACACAGCGCCCAAACTGTCCAGATACGTTCCAGCACACGCCAGCTAAACTCTAGCCGCATCCGGGCGCAGGGGGCGCAGGCCTGCGTCTGGCCTGCGCTGCTGCGGCGCCAAAAAGCTTTTTTCAATCCTGAAACCCCTAATCTTGATTCCCTATAAATAGGAGTGAAGGGGCAGCTTTGGAGAGGAGTCCCGACGTGTGTGCAAGTGTGCCGAAGCTCTCAAGCTACCCAATGGCTCAGATCTGCGATTGTGACAAGCATACGATGAGCGGCTAATCCCGTTAGCCGTTTGTGCAGGATCTACGGCTAAGTTTAATTTTCGTTAATTTTTTATGTTTTGATGTATTCGTATGGAGCTAGATCTATTATGTGTATGCAAATGATAAACATTTGGCTATGATTATGATTATGTGTTGCGATTGGTAAAAGCAAGATAGTTTATAGTGGTGTTATTACTCGTGCCGAGTCCATTAGCTTAGGGATTAAGACGAGTATTAATGTTGCATACGCTATGCCGAGTGTTATTGGTTAAAATACATTAGATTAATTTAGTCGCACAATTGATTATGTCTATGTGATCGTTGCATGAAATTATAGTGAGTAATACTTATGCCGTGGTGATTCCGTGAATGGTTATTCGTCTCTTGATTGTTTATCTTCTTCGTTAGTTACTTCGTTCTTAATTTTAGTTACAAGCAATAGCAAACCATTACTCTAAACAAGTCATTCAAATCCACAATTTCACAATTTTAATGCTTTCAATAAACTTAATTAGAAGGCTTACAACCTAATCCTAGTTACGACCACACTCCCTGTGGATTCGACCCTTACTTCTCTAGCTAATTAGTGGATTTAAGAATTAAATCGGCGAGTCACAACGACGACCCGTCATGTGTCAAAAGATTTTGGAAAACTCATGCAATAAGGGGAAGAGCTTAATCATGGTTTTAGCCTCAAAAGATTCTAGGGTAGCCTAGTTGGTTCGGTAAATGAAGTCCTATGGGGTAGCATTCATGCCTATTCCCCTCAATACATCTGGTTTGGGAGCGATTGACCTAAATCCTGCTACATGGATCAACTAGAACAACTATGATTAAAACTCGAGTTAAAAATAAAAATATTCAAAGCATGGTAATCAAAAGTAATATTTGTCGTATACATGCATAGAGGGAAAAGATGGTCAAAAGACCCACGTGTTTTAAAGCTTGTAACCTTGAACTAAAAGGGTAATTTCAAAGAGTGAGATACATTATAATTACTTAGAGAAAATGTGTTTTAACCGAAAATGTTCTTTTAGCTTACATTCAAAAGTTTAATGCACTATTACGAAGGCTGACTTAACCTTGACTTTCCGAACACACTGCTTATACAGTTGGTACATAATTAGTTCTGATTCTAAGGTTTGCTCGGGGACGATCAAGAGTTAGTTGGGGAGGTTTGATGAGACTGTATATTGCGTGTTTTAAGTAGTTTTAAAGGCTCATATATGCATTTTCACTTCGTAACTATCATACTTTTACATCATATTTGTGTTTCAGGGTCCCGAAGTCATTTCAAAACACCTCTAGAAAATTCAGCGCGAACCGAGCAGCTCGGGGAGTGGGGTTACGCCCCCCTACGCTCCAAAACAGAAGGATTTTAAGTTCCAGATCACTTCCAGCGTAGGCTGGCGTACCCCCGGGTGCAGGGGGCGCAGGGGGCGCAGGGCTACGCCACTATGGCGCAAAAACCCTGCAGACGCGTTTTTTAGCCCAAAACCCTAATTTACATCTCCTCTATAAATAGAGGTCGTTTGCAATCGTTTTTGGATGTCCCGGAAGTGTTGAAATTCAATTATGTTTTGATGTATTTTGTGTTGCTTGAATACTTTATGTACAATTCAAATTATAAGCATTCGGTTATTGTTATGATTATATGTTTTGATTGGTAAAAGCAAGATAGTTCATAGTGGTGTTATTATTTGTGTCGAGTCCTTTACCTTAGGGATTAAGACAAGTAATGAACGTTGCATGCGCTATGCCGAGATTTATTGATTAAAATATGTATGATTAATTTAACTAGGCAATTAATTATGTCTATGTGATTGTTGCATGAAATTCAAGAGGGTGATAACTTATGTCGTAGTGATTCTGTAAATGGTTATCTTCAATTTGCTTTGTAATCAATCTGTTAGTTGTTTGCCGTTAATTTTAGTTATAATTTGGATGTAATCATTATTCCAAACAAATCAACCAATTCACTTGCTTTATGAATTAGTCTCTTTCAATAAACTAAAGAAACTAGCTAATTATCCTTAATTCACATACGCACTCCCGGCGGGTTTGACTCTTACTTTGCTAAGCTAATAGTTACATTTAAGGTTATTTCTACGGGCCACAACGATGGCTCGTCACTTAACTAATCTGAAGTTTCAGAGAGAACAACTGTGTGTAGCGTGTGAGAAAGGAAAGATGGTTAAAGTTTCACACAAATCAAAAGTTGAACAGTTTTCAACTAAACAAATGGAGCTGCTACATATGGATTTATGCATTTCTATGCGGGTTTAAATGATAAAAGACAAAAACTAATTGCCAATGATTACATAAGATATCCTTGGGTTTTCTTTCTGGGAACTAAATCTGAAACTTCAAAAATGAGCATTGTCTTCTTCGGGAGAATTCAAGTTAAGCTGCAATTAACAGTCCAAAGAGTTTTTCCTGATAATGGTATTGAGTTTAAGACAAATCTCTGGAATCGTTTCTTAACTCATCTGGGATAACGCATCAATTTTTGGCTACTCGTACGCCTCAACAAAATGGAGTTGTTGAATGTCGAAATCGTACACTAGCATACTCTAATCTTCTGTTATTCTTTAAATCGTTGGGTTGTATTCAAACATTTTTGAAAGGCTCCGCATGAGTTAATATATAAATGACTTCCTAATGTAAAAAAATTTTCATGTCTTTGGAAACCGATGTTTCATCTTCAACTATAAAGATAATGAGGGAATGTTAAATCAAAAAGCTGATGAAGGAATCTTCATTGGTTACTTAAAGGAGTCATTCACTTTTTGAGTCTACAATAAACGAATGAAGATGGTGAATGAGAAAGTTAATGTCAAACTTGATGAAGGAGTCTTGATGGCTTGTATATAAGTCAGTTTAGAAGTCGCTCCACGATAGAAGACTTCTAAGAAGTGTTCAACTGAGCATAATGCTAGATTGTTGTTTGATGGTAATTAATACAACTTGATCTAGGTGAATCTTAGACATTCGAATTGAATCTTGCTTTGAATTGAATATTTCTCATAATTTACATCTTGAAATACGCACATACAAAATGAAAGACTTCTGTAACATCCTCGGATTTAAATTATTATATTTGAAGTTTCTTAAGTTTAAAATTTGTAATTTGCATAATTAAGTTGGACTATGAAAATGATTATGTGTTCAGTTATTTAAAGTTGGTTGTTATTTTAAGGAATTAAGGAATATTAAGAATGTCAAATTATTTTGGTTTAGTATGATGATTTTTATTTGTTGGTGATAATAAAATTAAGATAGAAATCAGTAATTTATGGAACCGGATAAGTTGAGGGGCTAAATGTGCCAATAGCCGATAATTGGGAATAAAAGACCATTGGTCTTACATTTGAATGATATCTCTCTCTCTCTACAACTAAAACTCTCTCAAATTCTCTCAAACATTCTGCTGAAATTCGAAATTAAGGAAAGAAATTCGTGGATTACAGCTGAATATTAACAAGATTCAAGTGAAATTAAGGTAAGAACATGATTTATCTTTTTGGGGTTTATTTTAAGAATAAATATGCTGAAAATTCGGATTTTAATTTGAGAAATGTTGATGCATGTGTGTTAAATCAGTGGAGAATCGATTGTTGAACATCACTGAAGCATCTGAAACAAGAATCATCGGTTAATTCGTCCAAAAAGGTTAGAAATCTGAGTTTTTATTAAGTTTTAGTGTTCTTCAGGTTTTTTTCTTCAATTTTGATCCAATCTGGACGAAATAGAGTGCTAATGTTATGGAAAATGATGTAAAAACACTCAATATATAGTAATAAATCAAATGTACGGATTGCATGTGAATAAATTTAAGTTTTGGCAATTTTCACTTAAAAACCCGTAGCTGCGATATGAAAACCTGCTGGTGAACTCGGCGAGTTCATGAGGAACTCGGCGAGTACTCAAGAACAGATGAATAAATCTTCATAAAAATTCATAAGTGTTGGATCCGAATTCGGTTGGAACCCGAATTCGGATGAGACCCGAAATTTGGATAAGGATCGAAATCAATTTAAGAACCGAACTCGGAGGGTCCGAATTCGGATGGGTCAACCCGAACTCGGATGGGTCAACCCAATCCGGATGTGTCCGAAATTTAACTAAGGGTCCGAAATTCGGACAGGAACTCGGCGAGTTCCATGAGCCTACTCGGCGAGTTCGTTTATTTTTGGGGTAATTCGGATGGGTTTAAAAGGACCCGAATTAATGGACAATTAAACACACTTTTAGGATATCTTGTGGACTATAATAAGGCATATAATGGAGGGTTAATTGGGAATAATAACACCTCGAATAACGATTTAAAATATGAGTTTCGGATGACGTTTCCGAATGTTATAGCACTTTATTTTATACAAGTTGATGGTAATTGTTAAAGAACATATAATGATAATATGTTTTCATTAGGGAAATGAAACAGGTCCCTTGTGGTGTTGTTTAACCCACAGTGGGGTACTTTGTGATCCGGTTGAAAGCCCGTGGAGAAATAAAATTAACTGAAGTTTAATAACGCACCCACTGTGAGTACCTTTGATTTTAACATTGCTGCATCTGCATTATGTTTGCATTGCCTGCTGAGGCATGTTGTTTCATATTCGTTTGGCACTCTACTAACATGCGTATATGTTGATGCACATTCATACTTGTTGCATGTCCGTTCATTTGTTGTGCATCCTTTCGATGGACCTGCGTGGTCGCATCTGTACTCTGATGTTACTGTGCTATATGACCAAGAGTTTGACACCTCTGTGGTCAGGATAGACAGTAAGTCATCCCCGATGTAATGTCTGCCTCAGATGGTTGGTTTTTCTTATGCCGAGTGTCAGCTCGAAGGAGCTGCGGCTCGGGTTTGCGTACTTGGAGTACGTGTGGAGTATACGGTATGTGTTACCGCGGTTACTCTGGGTGGCATCATAATGATTTGTAGAATGTGTAAAATCATATGGTATTCACTAAGCTTTAGCTTACCCCTTCAGTTGTTGACTTTTTACAGGAAAAGGGAAATCCGCTGCGGGACCATCTAGCTAGGACGTTTATTGAAGTATTTGAAGATTTCCACAGTTTTAACTTGGTATTTGTTTTATGGAATCAATGTTGTAATAAATTTGGGGATGATGTAATACTTTTGGATTTGTAGACTTAGATGTGTAACCTATGTAGCACCGTAGGGTGTTTGTCAGATTTGAATTATTTTATTTTGTAATTTATGCTTCCGCACTTTAATTAAGATATCAGATCATTATGTTATCTGTTTGTTGGTGATTAATCCTGGGTGAATTGTAATTGGTGGTTAATGTGGCAAGGGTGTCACAGCGTATGGTATCAGAGCAGTAGTTTGAGATTCAAGTGTCCGTGAGGTCTTGGTCTCAAACATTAAGTGTTGACATGTAGTGATCTTAAGCAATGATCTGAATTAAGATAGGTTACGATCTAGTAATCATAAGAATATTGACTATCATACGGGACAATTGGGTGGTGTCTATAAATTAATGACATGTTACTAAATAAGTTATATGTTTCATATTTCAGAACATGTCTGGAGGAATGACACCAGAAGAGACGAGAGAAATGATGCTAGCCTTGATGGCTGAGCAAAATCAGATGATTCAAGATCAGTTTCGGGCTCGAGATGAGGCCGAAGCTAAGCGAAGAGAAGAGAAAAGGAAGAATAAGGAAAATGAGGGAGGAAACAATGACGAGCAAGATGACAACACTGGGTCATCTAATAAGCCCAGGGGTTGTCGTTTCAAGGACTTTAAGGGAAATGGAGCAGTCGAATTCAATGGACTGGGGGATGCTGTTACTGCATTGGAGTGGAAAACAGCTACAGAAAGGACTTTCCGAATCAGCGATTGTGCTGAGAAGGATATGGTCCGATTCGCTACTTCCATGTTCACCAAAGACGCAATAATGTGGTGGAACTCGATGGTGAATGCACTAACAATGGAGAAGGTTGCTGTAATGAAATGGGCTGAGTTCACTGAAATTTTTACTCAGCAGTACTGCCCGGCCGATGAGCGCCGAAGACTTGAAGCTAAGTTCATGACGCTGATTCAGGGGACTAAGTCTGTGTCCCAGTATGCTGTAGAGTTTACGAGGCTGAGTTTGTTCGCGCCTCATCAAGTGGATACCGAGGAAAGGAAAGTGACCAGGTTTGAGGCTGGTCTTGATTTGGAAATCCGGAGGGTGATGAGCAATGTACGCTACCCCACATTTGCTGGTCTATTGGAAGCCGCCAGAAATGTGGAACAGATTCTAAGTATGTCCGGATATGTGATGGGGTCCGCTGCTGCTTCAGCTAATCCAACTCAACCCTCACCACCGAAACGTCAGCGTGAAGGAGGTTATTCTGGTTCTTCACGATCTTCGCAGTACTCGCCACAACAGTCCTTTCGTCGACAGTCTAGTTCTTCTGGTCGTGCACGTGCTTACTCCATCAACACCGAGCCCCAGTATTGTAACAAGTGTCATCTGGAACACTTCGGCAAGTGCACAAACGGGCGTGCATGTTTTTGCTGCGGAGAGTTGGGCCACTTTCAGAATGAATGTCCACGAAGATCAGATGCCTGCCATAAATGTGGAGTGTGGGGGCACTATAGTAGAAATTGTCGAAAGAATGCTCCAGCAGCTGCTGCTCCAACATCAACACGATCTTCGGGAGGTTCAAGCGGTGGTTCAGTTAACCGGGGTCGGGGTCAGTCACAAAGGGCACCGGCTCGTGCCTTTCAAATCACTGCAGAGGAGGCTAGGGAAAACCCGGAGGTGGTCACGGGTATGTTTATTGTAAACTCTTTACCTGCAAGAGTGTTATTTGACTCGGGTGCCAATAGATCGTTTGTATCTACTATGTTTGCACAACAACTTGCCATGCCTTTGTCTAAGCTATCTGCTGTGCTAGATATTGAAACTGCTAGTAATACTCTAGTCAAAGTAGATCATGTATATCGTAACTGCACCTTAGTGATTGAAGATGTAGTCTTCAATTTAGACTTGATTCCGATTGAGTTTAGTGAATTTGATGTAATTATCGGGATGGATTGGTTGATAGAGAACGAAGCCCACATTGTGTGTAAGAAGCGCATGATAAAGATAATTACTCCGGAGGGGCGTGAGATCTGTATTTACGGGGATAGGAGAAGTGGGGATCTGTGCCTATTGACTATTGCAAAAGCCCGAAAGCTTGTTGCAAAGGGATGTGACGCCTATTTAGCATATGCTATTGATGCTAAGGCTGAAAAGAAGACGTTGGCCGATGTGCCTGTTGTTTCACAATTCCCGGATGTATTTCCGGAAGGCTTGTCTGGCGTGCCGCCTGAGAGACAAGTGGAATTTAGAATTGATCTGATCCCTGGAGCTGCACCGGTAGCTCGTTCTCCTTATCGCCTTGCCCCAACCGAGATGAAAGAGATGATGACACAACTCCAGGAGTTGTTGGACAAGGGTTTTATTCGACCAAGTTCATCGCCGTGGGGAGCCCCTGTTTTGTTTGTGAAAAAGAAGGATGGCACAATGCGAATGTGCATTGATTACCGGGAGTTGAATAAACTGACTGTTAAGAACAAGTATCCGCTGCCGAGGATAGACGATTTGTTCGACCAATTACATGGGGCGAGTGTATTTTCTAAGATTGATCTGAGATCGGGATATCATCAATTGAAGGTTCGAGAGGAAGATGTGCCAAAGACAGCTTTCAGGACTCGGTATGGGCATTACGAGTTTCTGGTGATGCCTTTCGGTTTAACCAATGCCCCGGCAGTGTTTATGGATTTAATGAATAGAGTATGTAGATCGATGTTGGATAAATCGGTAATCGTGTTTATCGATGATATTTTAGTATACTCTAAGTCTGAAGCCGAACATGCTGATCATTTAAGGGAATTGCTGGAATTGTTAAGAAAGGAAAGGTTGTATGCCAAGTTCTCAAAATGTGAGTTTTGGCTGCAACAGATTTAATTTTTAGGACATGTGATATCGGGGGCCGGAATTTCGGTAGATCCGGCTAAGGTAGAAGCAGTAAGAAACTGGGAGCCGCCTCGTTCAGCTACTGAAGTCGGAAGCTTTCTGTGGCTGGCGGGCTATTATCGGAGGTTCATTAAGGATTTTTCCAAGATTGCAGTTCCTTTGACTGCTTTAACGAAGAAGAATGCACCTTTTGTCTGGGAAACCGTGCAACAAGAGGCGTTTGATGTTTTGAAGAAAACGTTAAGTGAAGCACCGATACTTGCCCTACCAGAGGGTAATGAAGATTTTGTGGTATACACGGATGCTTCGAGGTTGGGACTTGGTGCAGTATTGATGCAACGTGGAAAGGTAATCGCGTATGCCTCAAGACAACTTAAGCAGCACGAAAAGAACTACTCGACTCATGACTTGGAATTGACTGCATTTACTTTTGCACTGAAACTGTGGAGACACTATCTCTATGGAACTAAGTGTCAGTTATATACAGATCATAAGAGTTTGAAATACATCTTCAGCCAGAAAGAACTTAACATGAGACAGAGACGTTCGATGGAACTAATAAAGGATTATGACTGTGAAATCCTTTACCATCCTGGAAAGGCTAACGTGGTAGCCGATGCTTTGAGTCGCAAAGCATATGCCAAGGATTGTTGTTATATGCTGACGTCTACTATGCTGACCTCCACTATTATTGATGATGTCAAGGCCGCTCAAGAGGAAGCCTTGAAAGACGAAAATGTTGGTGCTGAGGATATAAGAGCACAGATTAAGGATATGGAAACAAGTGAATCGGGTTTGAAAGGTATTTATGGGAGAATCTGGGTGCCAAAGTATGGAGGCATGAGAAATGTGATAATAGAAGAAGCTCATCAGTCTAAGTTTTCTGTACATCCCGGGAGCACAAAGATGTACAACGAGCTGAAAGCAGACTTCTGGTGGCCCGGATTAAAGAAAGACATAGGTCAGTACGTGGAGAGATGCAGAACTTGTCGGTTAGTGAAAGCCGAACATCAGCAACCATATGGTAGTCTGCAACCGCTTCCCATTCCGGAATGGAAGTGGGAGCATATCACGATGGACTTTGTCACAAAGTTGCCGAAAACTAGGCGTCAACACGATGCAATTTGGGTGATAGTTGATCGGTTAACTAAGTCCGCACATTTTATTCCGATAAGAGAGAATTATTCTTTGGAAAAGTTAGCACAGATTTATGTGGCTGAGATCGTTTCTAGACACGGAGTACCGAAGTTCATTGTATCGGATCGGGACAGCCGATTTACTTCCAACTTTTGGTCGGCTTTACAAGAAGGGTTAGGAACGAGAATAGCTATGAGTACCGCCTACCGTCCGCAAACCGATGGTCAAAGTGAAAGGACCATCCTAACACTTGAAGATATGATGCGGTCGTGTGTATTGGATCTCGGTGGCAATTGGCATGATCATTTGCCACTGATAGAATTCTCATATAATAACAGTTATCATGCGACAATAAAGAAGGCGCCGTTTGAAGCGTTGTATGGGAGAAGATGTAGGACTCCTACATGTTGGAGGGAAACCGGTGAAACGCCGATTGCTGGGCCGGCATTATTGCAGGAAACGAATGAGAAGATTCAGTTGGTAAGACTGAATATGAAAGCGGCCCAAGATCGACAGAAGAGTTATTACGACAGGAGGCACAAGCCAATCAGTTTCGATGTAAATGATTGGGTTTATTTGAAGGTGTCACCTATGAGAGGTGTTACACGTTTTGTAAAGAGAGGAAAGCTGGCTCCGAGATTTGTTGGGCCATTTAAGATAATAGAAAAAGTTGGAAACCAGTCATATCGTTTAGAGTTGCCGGAAGAAATGTCGGGCATACATCCGGTGTTCCATGTGGGAAATCTCAGGAAGTCATTCACTGCAGAAAACGAAGATTGGGCAGACCACACTGAGCTGCAGATTGATGAAAGGCTCCAATATGTTGAAGAGCCGGAGTGTGTGCTAAATACGAAAGTAAAGAAGTTGAGAAGCAAGGAAATAGAGATGGTGCTTGTTCGATGGAAGCATCACAAAGGAGCAAATCATACGTGGGAGCCTAAGTCTGAGATGTTAAAGAAATATCCGCAACTTTTCAAATCCGAGTAACTTCGAGGACGAAGTTGAGCATGGTGGAGCCCATGCTGTAACATCCTCGGATTTAAATTATTATATTTGAAGTTTATTAAGTTTAAAATTTGTAATTTGCATAATTAAGTTGGACTATGAAAATGATTATGTGTTCAGTTATTTAAAGTTGGTTGTTATTTTAAGGAATTAAGGAATATTAAGAATGTCAAATTATTTTGGTTTAGTATGATGATTTTTATTTGTTGGTGATAATAAAATTAAGATAGAAATCAGTAATTTATGGAACCGGATAAGTTGAGGGGCTAAATGTGCCAATAGCCGATAATTGGGAATAAAAGACCATTGGTCTTACATTTGAATGATATCTCTCTCTCTCTACAACTAAAACTCTCTCAAATTCTCTCAAACATTCTGCTGAAATTCGAAATTAAGGAAAGAAATTCGTGGATTACAGCTGAATATTAACAAGATTCAAGTGAAATTAAGGTAAGAACATGATTTATCTTTTTGGGGTTTATTTTAAGAATAAATATGCTGAAAATTCGGATTTTAATTTGAGAAATGTTGATGCATGTGTGTTAAATCAGTGGAGAATCGATTGTTGAACATCACTGAAGCATCTGAAACAAGAATCATCGGTTAATTCGTCCAAAAAGGTTAGAAATCTGAGTTTTTATTAAGTTTTAGTGTTCTTCAGGTTTTTTTCTTCAATTTTGATCCAATCTGGACGAAATAGAGTGCTAATGTTATGGAAAATGATGTAAAAACACTCAATATATAGTAATAAATCAAATGTACGGATTGCATGTGAATAAATTTAAGTTTTGGCAATTTTCACTTAAAAACCCGTAGCTGCGATATGAAAACCTGCTGGTGAACTCGGCGAGTTCATGAGGAACTCGGCGAGTACTCAAGAACAGATGAATAAATCTTCATAAAAATTCATAAGTGTTGGATCCGAATTCGGTTGGAACCCGAATTCGGATGAGACCCGAAATTTGGATAAGGATCGAAATCAATTTAAGAACCGAACTCGGAGGGTCCAAATTCGGATGGGTCAACCCGAACTCGGATGGGTCAACCCAATCCGGATGTGTCCGAAATTTAACTAAGGGTCCGAAATTCGGACAGGAACTCGGCGAGTTCCATGAGCCTACTCGGCGAGTTCGTTTATTTTTGGGGTAATTCGGATGGGTTTAAAAGGACCCGAATTAATGGACAATTAAACACACTTTTAGGATATCTTGTGGACTATAATAAGGCATATAATGGAGGGTTAATTGGGAATAATAACACCTCGAATAACGATTTAAAATATGAGTTTCGGATGACGTTTCCGAATGTTATAGCACTTTATTTTATACAAGTTGATGGTAATTGTTAAAGAACATATAATGATAATATGTTTTCATTATGGAAATGAAACAGGTCCCTTGTGGTGTTGTTTAACCCACAGTGGGGTACTTTGTGATCCGGTTGAAAGCCCGAGGAGAAATAAAATTAACTGAAGATTAATAACGCACCCACTGTGAGTACCTTTGATTTTAACATTGCTGCATCTGCATTATGTTTGCATTGCCTGCTGAGGCATGTTGTTTCATATTCGTTTGGCACTCTACTAACATGCGTATATGTTGATGCACATTCATACTTGTTGCATGTCCGTTCATTTGTTGTGCATCCTTTCGATGGACCTGCGTGGTCGCATCTGTACTCTGATGTTACTGTGCTATATGACCAAGAGTTTGACACCTCTGTGGTCAGGATAGACAGTAAGTCATCCCCGATGTAATGTCTGCCTCAGATGGTTGGTTTTTCTTATATCGAGTGTCAGCTCGAAGGAGCTGCGGCTCGGGTTTGCGTACTTGGAGTACGTGTGGAGTATACGGTATGTGTTACCGCGGTTACTCTGGGTGGCATCATAATGATTTGTGGAATGTGTAAAATCATATGGTATTCACTAAGCTTTAGCTTACCCCTTCAGTTGTTGACTTTTTACAGGAAAAGGGAAATCCGCTGCGGGACCATCTAGCTAGGACGTTTATTGAAGTATTTGAAGATTTCCACAGTTTTAACTTGGTATTTGTTTTATGGAATCAATGTTCTAATAAATTTGGGGATGATGTAATATTTTTGGATTTGTAGACTTAGATGTGTAACCTATATAGCACCGTAGGGTGTTTGTCAGATTTGAATTATTTTATTTTGTAATTTATGCTCCCGCACTTTAATTAAGCTATCAGATCATTATGTTATCTGTTTGTTGGTGATTAATCCTGGGTGAATTGTAATTGGTGGTTAATGTGGCAAGGGTGTCACAACTTCTAAGCTCACATTTGAATAAGAAATTCCAAAACATTGAATAGAAAATTCCCTTGAAATTTTCCATTTATTCCAATTTCCTAACTATCACCTAATTACACTATTAGTCCTTAAACTACTATTTATTGTTGTTTTCACCTCTATTATTTATACCTAATAGTCTTCCCCTTAGAGGCGAAAAACAACTATACTGAAACAATACAACGCAAGGACATTACAGTAACAACAAAAACTACAATTAAAAACTAAACATCTAAGAATCATCAGTCTTTAGAAATTTGATCTTCAGTGACCTTTAATCTTTTCTTCTCTCTGAGCTTTATCTCTATCTCTCTAATCTTCATATCTCGTCTTCTTTAATCTTCCCTTCTTAGTTAAAATGTTCTCCCCCTTAAATTATGAACTTTATTTAATTCTCTATCTCAACCACTACTTGAAATATATTGACAATCTTCAATTTTCTTTCAGTCATCTCTTCCAGCAAACTTCCATAAGTCTTCAGGAATTTCCTTTATCTCTAAAATTATCATTTCTCTCCCTCCTGATGAACATATATATTATGATCATCATGCCCAAGAATTTCAGAGGCTCACAAAAGCACAGGTATACTCCCCCTCAAAGAAATACATATTCAGAAAAAATATATTACATTTATCCTCAGAACAAAAATCACTCCTCCTCAAACAAAAAATTACATCAGAAATTCACTCTCCTCCTACAAAGTGTATTTCTCTCCCCCTACAACAAACATCGGATAAACATCTCTCGCCAGAATCAAACGAGTAAACACCAGGTTTTCGTAGAATCATGTTCACATGATAGAGTTTAAAAAAATCTATGTGACCTACTTTCAACGTTGTTTGATGTTGACACTGACAGGTTTTCCAAATAATCACTATGAAATACTTATTAGTAAGTATCACCCATATTTAACCTGGATGTGTCACGTTGAACATGATTTTTATAGTCTATAGATTGTTGACTCAATGCGTCCTAAAGCGTATATAATCAGCTCTAGACACAAAGTGTATACAAATGAAATCGGAGACTGGAGCAAATATCTTCCTTGTTACAATATCAATAAAATCCAAATGATATATCGATAGAAATGTGTTAAATCTCCATGGCAATTGAAACAGAAATCTTTTTAGAGATAACTGAGTAGTTGGTGGGGTTAAGTGCATGCGTCACTGGGTCCATGACGTCTTTTTCAATATCAAGTAGCCTAGGGGCTTGATAGATTATGTAACACCCACTTTTCTCACTCAAATGCCACGTTAATATACAATCATAAGTGGCAACATCACAAGCATCACATAATGCACATGTCATAGGATTAACTAAAAACCACTATTAATTAAAACTTTAATACACAAGAATCATTACAACATGTCATATGTTGATACTATTATACATGCACAACTGAACACTACTAGCATACACAAGCAGATCAAGTACAACAGTCTTCAAAAGATGAAATCATCATGTAGCAGATTACACAAAACACACCACTGAATACCCTCGAATCCTACTTCGGCGGCTGGTTGTCTTTCGAACACTTCCTAAAGTACGCTTATTTAATACCTTTTCCTACTCCTGAGCTACCATGAGATCAAAGTTGTGGGTTGAGCGAGACGGGATAGTTCCAGGCAGGCGATAGGGGCTTCGAGGGGATAACATGAATCGTATAAGCCTGAACCCTTTTTGTACCTAGATAAGGACGACCTCGAGAGAGCAGACGACCAGTACAGTAGGTGCTCCATCTCGTTCCTGCTGCGTAGGTCTTTCCTTTCTCCTGTTGCAGTAGACTACAGTCTTACCACTATAATATAAAATAGGTCCAAAACTGCGACTGAGACCCCACAGTATGACTGCCTGGGACACAGAAGACTTTAAAACATAAGTTGGGAAGCTCGTGAGTAAGTGAGGGTTAGACTCTGCAACATAACACATAGCATACACAACACAACAATATCTCAACACATATAACACAGGCTCAATGCAAAACACATATCACTGCTCAAAGGGGACGCCGTTCCCCAGCTAACAGGCCGCACACAGCAGCGGTTAGCTCACAATAGGCACAGGAGCGACCTGGCAATACACTGCTGTATATATACAGTCTCAAACTTCGTGACTGGTTAGGGACAGTCAGCCTGTGCGATCACATATCGCGGACACCTGCAACTCAAACACGTATCGTACGTATAGAGTAGATAGAATCATATGCGCGCTACATCTCGGTATCACACATATATCACAATCACATAAGCAACTCGTAAAATGCACGTGCGTTTTGAAAGAACTCGTGTACTCACCAATACCCAAAGCAACGGCAACCCAAACTTTATTGCGGATCAATACGCGGTCAGCTCGAACCTGTAACATAACGGATCCCAAATATTAACGCAAACTCAACAGATAGACCACATAACCCGAACACAATTGTCATAACCGAACACGACTCAAAACATAACCCCAAACAGACAACCGACGCCCAAAACCCAGCCAAACAGTCGCCGCATCGCGGGCCTACGCTCGGCAACGCGGTCGCGCTCACGCTATTATAGGTCTGTGTAGCTTCGCGAAAATGGCAGAAACCAAGGGTTTAAACCCTTAAACTCGACTTTCAGCAACACCAGTACACAACACTCATACATATTCGATCCACATAACTTCAGAAACCAAAACCCTTAATTCCAAATACATATATATCCGAATTTCAGCAACCAAAACCATGAAACCTTACCTCTGCTTGCTCAAGAACACATAGAGGAAGAAGGAATTCAGATTAGCACCCCAAATCTAGATCTTCTTTGCTGGTTTGCTGCCCTAAACACTCTCACACACATACACCTTGGGATATTTCTTAATTTGGAAGGCAAGAAGGAAGGGACTTAGGTCAAAGAACGCATATATACATACTTTCCATATTTAGAAAGTCCCGGACCCAATAAATCCGAACCCGATATCACTTTCTCACTATTAATATCATTTTGACCCAATTAAATCCACGATCTCATAAATAATAATAATCCATTAATTATTAATCCGGAGAACAACGCAATAATATTAAAATAAAGAGCCAATAAATTAAATCCGTCCCGGAATCTAGCTCGAACTCGGAAACAGCTGCGGATACCGGCCCCTCATATCGGCCTCGGGTTCCCAGGTAGCACTATTACCCTTCTGATGTCTCCACTGAAAGAGTACTAACGCGATCTCTTTATTCTGCAATCTCTTTACCTTACGGTCAGTAATAGCCTCGGGCTGCTCGACAAATCGCAAGTGATCGTCCATGGTGATCTCCGATAACGGCACATACTAGTCGTCTTTGGCCAGACACTTTCACAAATGACTCACATGAAAGGTGTCGTGAAATCCGGCCAACTAGGGAGGCAGTCTCAGTCTGTACACCTGATCTCAGACTCTGGCAATGATCTCACACGGACCAATGTATCGCGGACTCAGCTTACCTTGATGTCTGAATTAGATAACTCCCTTCCACAGTGATACTTTCAACATAACACGGTCTCCAACACTGAACTCAAGCTCAGTCAGACGACGATCGGCATAACTCTTCTGCCGGCTCTGCGCTACTCTCTTATGCTCACGGATAACCGCCACCTTATCGTTCGTCTCCTGAAACAACTCGGGCCCGCTGATAGGTCGCTCGCCGACCTCGCCCCAACACACAGGGGTTAGGCACTTGCGCCGGTAAAGCGCCTCAAATGGAGCCATCTTGATGGAGGTATGGTAGCTGTTGTTGTACGCAAACTCAACCAACGGCAAGTGCACGTCCCTACCACTGAAATCTATCGCGCATGCTCGGAGCATATCCTCGAGACTCTGATTTGTCCGCTCTGTCTGCCCGTCTGTCTGAGATCTATACGTTGTGCTCAGCTGAACTCTCATCCGCAACTCGCGCTGAAAGCTCTGCCAGAATCTCGAAGTGAATCGCGTATCTTTATCTGACGTGATCGACATCGGAATGCCATGCCTCGAAACCACCTCATTAATATACAACCGAGCCAACTGATCCATAGTAATGGTGCCCCGAATCGCTAGAAAATGAGCACTCTTGGTCAACCGATCCACAATCACCCAGATCATATCGCTGCCTCGAACCGTGCGTGAGGCTTCTGATGCTCAGCCTTAACGCGTAGACAAGTCATACACTCCTCGACATATCGGCCCACATCTCTCTTCATCCCAGGCCACCAGTAGAATTCACACAGATCTCGATACATCTTGGTGCTCCCAGGGTGGATAGACAGTCTCGATCGGTGCGACTCGTCTAATATCAACTGCCAAAGATTACCGATTCTCAGAACCCAAACCAGTACCTCACACATCACAATACACTACGAAATCCTCTGTACCCTTGGGCAACGCTAACACCGGAGCCTGACACAACCGGGACTTCAACTCTCTGAATGTCGACTCCTGCTCATCGGACCACACAAAAGGAACGAACCGCCGTGTCAATCTCGTCAACGGCATGGCAATCCTCGAAAAATTCTGAATGAAGCGGCGATAGTACCCGGCTAATCCCAAAAAGCTGCGGATCTCAGGCACAGTCTTCGGTGGCTCCCAACTCATAACGGCCTCTATCTTCGCCGGATCCACTGAAATACCCCTGGCGCTCACAACATGCCCCAGAAATTGGACCTCGTGCAACCAGAACTCGCCCTTGGAGAACTTCGCATACAGTCTCTCCTTTAACGGCACGGTTAAAACCTCTTGCAAGTGCTACTCGTGGTCCTCGGCACTCCTCGAAAAGATCAGGATGTCGTCGATAAACACAATTACGAACCGATCTAACATCGATCTACACACCCTGTTAATCAAATCCATGAAAGTTGCGGGTGCGTTAGTCAATCCAAAGGGCATCACGAGAAACTCATAGTGGCTGTATCTCGTTCGAAACGCAGTCTTCAGAACATCCTCATCTCTAACTCTCAGCTGGTGATAACCAGATCTCAAATCTGTCTTCGAAAAGAAGCTCAAACCCTGTAACTGGTAAAACAGATCGTCGATACGTGGAAGCAGATATCGGGTCTTCACCGTCGCTTTATTCAACTCTCGGTAGTCGATACACATCCGCATAGTACCGTCCTTCTTCTTCACAAATAACACGAGAGCTCCCAACGGGGACGAACTCGGACGGATAAATCCACGATCTAGCAACTCCTAAAGCTGTGACATCATCTCTCGCATCTCAGTAGGTGCCAGCCTATAAGGCGTCTTCGCAATAGGCACCGCTCCAGGGATAAGGTCTATACGAAACTTGACCTGACGATCTGGCGGTAACCCAGGCAACTCCTCTGGGAATACCTCGGGGAACTCTCTGATCGCTGGTATATCCTCTATGGTCTTCTTCTCTCTCTTGGCGTCAACCACAAAAGCCAAAAAGGTCTCACATCCCTTCGCAACATATCTCTGGGCTCTGGCCATAGAAACTATACTTATCTCGCCTCGGCGCCTCTCGCCATACACAATCACAGTCTTACTGTCTGAAATGGGTATACGGATCATCTTCTTTGCGCACAGAATGTCGGCCCATCTGGCTGTCATGCAACCCATACCCACTATCACGTCGAAACTGCTAATCTCTATCGGTAGCAGATCAATCAAAAATCGGTGAGCATCAATCTCTAAAACACAATCTCTGAATATCCGGATCACTAATGCCGTACTCCCATCAACCCTCTCAATAACCAACGGAACAGATAAAATAGTAGAAGGCACAGAAAAATACGCACAGAATACAACAGACACATACGAGCGATCTGCTCCATAATCAAATAAGATGCGAGCCCTAAGCCTATTCAGAATGTACGTACCAGATACTTCATCTGTAGACTCGCGGGCCTCCTCTGCTGTAGCCTGGAATACTCTACCCCGGCCCTTTAGGCGCGGACTCACGGCGGCTCTATGAAGCCGGCTCAGCTCTAGCCCCACTGGTGCTCGCTCCCTGCACAGCTGGTGGCGCGTCCGGACAATCTCGGGCAATGTGACCTGGCCTCTCACAGCGGAAGCACAAGGAATCTGTAAGGTCGCCTGACTACGGATCCTATCTTGACGCGACACCTGCCAGCGAGTGTGGAATCCTCGTTAGCGGCTTGACGGATAGACCACGCACACTGAAACACGAAGACACACACAGTGATAAACGAACAACGGATCGTCCCGACACGTGATTCTCTCCAAACAAAACTCTCTGAATACTTGCAAGTTCGAGATCGCCCTTTGCACTAATCGCTCTGAAATTCTGCAAAAGTCTGATAATTAATCGAATTAACCCTTAATTATAATGCCCAGTTCGAATTGGCCCAAGGCCTTTCGAACTTGTCCTCTAACAAATTCGAAACTTAGCCTTCAAACTTATGTTTGAACTTATCTTTGAACTTATGTTTGAAGTTATTGTAACACATTACCCTAAGTTCAAACATACAAACAATCAATATCAAACACATATAATCAAACATATATCAAACACTTGTTAAAATTCAAAAGCATGTAAATTGACTTATACAAAATACTATCTATACTTAGACTGCTATCGTCACACAGAATGCACTAACAGACTCCCCCTTGACGATAGCTTCTAACTATTTACATTTTGTTTAAGTACTAGAACTATATAAGCTACTACCTGCATACAATCCTATATCAATACAAACTCTAACTATCTTTTGGAATTTCCTTGCTTCAGATCTCCAGCCTTCATGAAAGAAAATTGGCTGATCGTGTAGTTTTTGCAGGTCATCCTTAGATAGGTTGATCAGGTGTAGCGGATCATATACTCTCAAAATCGCCTTCTCTTCTTGATCCTCCATTACGGCTTCTGCTGTTTCATTGTCTATGTACCACCACTTCATGTTTGCAAGTACATCCAGTGGCATAGACTTCAACGGAACTTTCTTCAAGCATCGGACTGGCTTGTACACCATCTTAGCCCACGGTTTTCCCGTATAAGGATCTATTCTCGACTCATCCTCGACTCTCTTGCCTGACCTCGGGTTGAGCCTTTCAAACTTCCCAGATCTACCCTCTCTTCTGATAATCTTAGTGATCACTTCAGCATAGGGGTCATCAACAATGTTTATCAACTCCTTCCAGGCCAACTCTTTCACTTCAACCTTGGGCAGTGTGTTAAATACTTTCAGTGTTCACCTCAAGTATTGAAGTCCATCTCTTCTTTTTAGTATAAAAAGTTACAATTCTCTGTCGAAGAACCAGCTGAGTATTCCACCTGAGAGATATTCAGAGTTTGGCACTCTCATCTTCTTCTTCATCTGTGGCTCTGCTTTCTTTTCTTCCTTACGGAACCAAAGATTTAACAATTCAGCTCTGCTTGGTTCTTTCTCAGCTTCCTCAAGTTCTGAATTATCCACAGAGGCCAATTTAATCTCATCTATGTCAATTACATTGTGATCATTGTGCACATATTGTTCTGTGATAGGCTGTGACGGGATGACTTCGTCTACATCATCGTCTTCGTCTTCAACAGCCTCCTCATCAGATTTCCATTCAACTATATCTTCTGGGACAAATTCTCCTTCTTCCAGATCTTCCATCTCATCCTCAAAATCTAACATTACTTCTTCTTCTTCTATATCCATCAGAGCTTCTATCATTTCGCTCTCAATGGTCTTAGAAGTTTCACCTTCAGCCCTTTCTTCTATTGCAGACTCACTTGGCTCCCCCTGAATTGATGCTCGCTGAGCAGTCGGAAAATTTGCTAGCTCACTTTCTTTTCCAGCCTCGGGATCATTGCCGTCATCATCTCTTCTTAATACCTCAGCTTCCCTGCAGCTACTCTCCCCTTGAGCTTGAAAATTTTTCATTAATTGCTCCAGGAGAGACTTCATCGTTTGAATCTCAGACGCTTGATCTGCAACAGTTGATCTCAACTCTACGTATTCTTGATCAAGTCTGGCATTGTGCGCTTGAAGTTCTGTTACTGCTGTTGAAAGCTAGAAGATTTGGACTGATTGGAAATCCACCTTGCTCTTCAGCTCTGTAAATCGCCGATTCTCAGTGAATGTCGTTGACGTTGATGGAATTGCTGTAGATGGTGATGGAGTGATGGGTGGTTGAACAGCTGGAATTACAGGCTCTGGAGCTGTGGCGGATGAAGCTCCCTGCATAATACGATGCCTCCTCGCCTATGCCTAGGAACGAGGGGAGTTGGATCTTCTGCTTCAAAATCAGAATCGTCATCATCTGAGTCTCTAGCAGCTCTTTACCTTCCTCTCTCGTACTATCCACTATTCTTGATCCATATCTGCCGATTCGAACAGACGGATCTACACGTTCTACTTCTATTTCTTCAACTTCCTCAGAAGCAGACTCATACTCTGAGGTGGTCATTGCTTGACCCTCTACCTCAGTCTCTATTTCTGCAGCTACTTGACCCTGGACCTCAATGTCCACATGCTCACCCTCTGGTGGCTGATACGCATCAATCTCTGTAAAGATATCGTGAAACTCTCCTGGAGGATCTAGAACGTCCTGAACCAGTTGTTCAGTTAGATTTAGGTCCGAGTTAGTCCCTTGTGCCCATATCTCTTCGAGTGTTTGTGTTGTCTGATCAAATGCTGGGGCTGAACTTGAAGTGCCAGCAGCGTCCGATGATGGACCTGCTGCCGTAGGATCTGAATGCCTGCTTGAGGATGGCCTCGATACCTGAATTTGTCTTTCCGGAGCTCTCTGCCTCCTTCGTGGTTGCGGTTGTGGTCATTGTTGTTGTTGTTGTTGTGGCTATTGCTGCAGTGGCTGCGGTTGAGGACCTTCACCAGCCCAGTTTTCCCCTTCTGGGGCTACAAAATCTGGGTTTAGGACTGCCCCAAAGAGAGGTGCATCATGAGGCCTAACCTGCTCAACCCTGCGGGCATTGTGCGACTGGCAGTCAGCAAAAATTCGTTTGTCTATAATAGCCACTCCGTTTGTATCTTGAAGTGTGGCAGATTCGGCAAAAAATGACGGATGATCATCATAGCAAAACGCGGATACATTAGAAATCTTTCACGTACTGGAGCTGTGATCTGATGCACAAACTCAGAAAATAACATTTCCGAGTAACTGAAGCGCTTATTATAGACCAATGCAATCATAGCGGACTGCATCTTGGACACTATGTAGTCAAAACCTGCCTTTTTCGGTGCAAAGCAGACCATGAACACATGCGCCAAATACCTCCATTGCCCGATCAATCCAGTTTTCATAAATGAAGCTTTAGTGATATCCAGGGCGTATCTCATTCGCTAGAAGGCCGCTTGCCTTATATTCAATGGGAAATCAATGGGTCCCGTCTCTTATTCTTCAGACCCAAGCTGCAAAATTTGACGGAGCATGTCAGCAGAGAAAACGATTGGCTGCCCAACAACTCTTGTTCTCAAAACTGTCGGCGTCACAGTGCAGTCAACTTGAAGGCTCTCCCAAAATTGCCTTACATAGGGTAAGATGATTTGCAGGTTATGAGTTAAAGCATAAGTAACCCTGGAATGTGTCAAAATTTCCACCATTTGTCTAAATGGTTGAGCTTCGGGAAGTGCTCGATCTACAGGCATCACCATATTAATGCTTATTAAAGAACGCGCGATCACCCATATGTGTTCATAAACAACAACAATCATATTAGTAAAAAGATTAAAAAAAAAATGAAACTTCTTTAATTTCGAATTTGTTTTATTTTGAACTTACATAAGTCCAAAATCCAACACATTCAAATTTCTACAAGTTTTGAATTATTTTATAAAAACATTCGAATTTAATAACAAATTCGAAGATATATATTCAAATTTGACTGCAAATTCGAATTTTCTGACAAGTTCGAACATGTTCGAAGTCGGTCACTTTCGAATATAAATCCATGATTTTAACCCCATTTGACTTAGAAAATAGTATCAACTAGTCCTATTGGGTTCTAATCGAAGATATTTGTAATTTATTTGAAGTTTCACCGGTTAAAACTTATGATTTTGAATCACAAAGTTTAAACACCAAAAACTTCAAATATGGTCGATTTTATGCTATATTTGAGCCCTAAACTACCTAAACTTTGTATAATACTGATGATTATACCTAAATGTGTTGGTAGATTCCAACACAAATGAACAAAACTTCGAGAAATAGTAGAAAATTCGAAACGGTAAAGTCGAAGACAAGTTCGAAATCGCCTGTGAACAAGTTCGAAACAAGAAAATCGAAGGTAGGTGAAATGAATGAGTCAATGTTGACCTATTTATACCAACCATATTCGAACTTGCATTTAATTTCGAATTTCCTGACATATTCGAATGTTAATTCGAAGTTGTCTTAAATTCGAATTTAAATGAAAATTTTGAAAATTCTTGAATAAAATTCAACTTTTTCAACTTTTCCAACTTTTTCAACTTTTTCGTGTAACGGAACAAACTTTGCAAAATTATCCACACTAAGCGATAGATTTTCATGCAATGTTTGTTTATTCAACTAAAAATGCATCTTTAGTAACTTTGACATTTTTCCTACTTAGAATAAAATAAAATAAAATAAAATATTGAATAAAATTTAAACTTAAGCTACTCAAAATTACTTTTAAAATTTACATCCTATACTAACAGAATATTTTTGGCGAGAAAGTCAAAGAAAGGTTCAATCAGATAGCGGTGTCAAATACGCACTTTCAGTATTACACTCTCACACTTAGGAATTTTTGATTCCTTAATTGTTTGTCGTGACACACATTTCTAGGTGATTGTCGGTATTATTTTCCCTTTAAACATGTTACACTTTGGAATATCCCTTGGCCGTTTTATTTATCAAGAAACTACCTTACGTGTCTCATACTTAGACATACTTTTATGATCAAGGCATACACACAATGATTATAACTTTTCGGTATTGCAAATTTTCTTTAAAAGGCAAACGTCGAACACAGTTCTGTATTTACAAACAACAGAGTGTTTTAGTTTGTCTTAAAGTTTAACTAAAGCTAACAAGACAGCGGTGATAGGTCTGTACTGACGTACAACAAAGTGACTTATCTTGCTAACTCGAGTCAAACCAGAGGTAACAGGTCTGTACTTACGTACAACAAAGTGACTTGTTTTGACTCTCAACTTACTATCATGATTTTTCTATTCGTTTCTTTTCTTTAAGATGTATCTGATGTGGCTATACATCCCCCCAGAAAATTTACATACCTCATTTAGAATCATTGTCTGTATGTCTCTAACATAAAAATTAAGACCCTTTGGTCATACATCTAAGTTAGTTACACATATGACTTTTTCTTGAATATTTTATTAGCTTTGAGATTCCTTTGTGTATTATGCCTACCAACACATCAAACTAGAAAATGTATATCACTTAGAGTTTAAGGTGCATTATGTGTGAAAGCTTAACACTTAGAGATTGTATTTACTGTGCTAATTTTCGTCACTTTGAACCTATGTATCTAAGACTTAACTCATTTTCTAATATTCTCTTTTTTTTAAGATTTTTATGGTTTTCTCTCTTATTTCTTTTGTTTTTCATAAATAACAATAAGCTAATAAAATAACCTACTAACTTACTATAAAAAGAAAGAAATTATACTTAGCTACTAAACTTACTATAAAAAGAAAGAAACTCTACTAACTTACTACTATAAAAAGAAATAAATTCTACTAAGGTCAAGTTACTCTGGATTACGCATGCCATTCAGTTGAACTAACAACTCAAAACGTGACTTATCAAAAGCTTTAGTAAATAAATCAGCATTATTATCTTCCGTTGCCACTTTTACCAGCTATATTAAATTCTATTCAGCACAATCACGTATAAAATGATGTCTTATGTCTATGTGCTTTGTTTTACTGTGTTTAACTGGATTATTGGTTATAGCAATAGTAGACTGGTTATCTATCCTAATAGGAGTATGAGTATAAGTCAAACCGTAATCCCGTAATTGTTGTTGTATCCACAAAACCTGTGAACAGCAACTACCAGCAGTAACATATTCGGCCTCGCACGTTGACACGGCTACCGAAGTCTGTTTCTTGCATTGCCAGGAAACGAGTCTCCCTCCAAGGAACTGACAACCTCCAGTTGTTGACTTTCGATTCAAGCGGCAACCTCCATAGTCTGAATCCGTGAAAGCTTCCAATTTCAGATCACCATCCGCGTGATACCAAAGTCCCAGCTTCGGTTTCGACTTGAGGTATCTCAGAATCCGCTTCACAGCTTTCATATGCATCTCTTTTGGATTAGCTTGAAACCTAGCACAATTACACACAGCAAACATTATGTCAGGTCTAGAAGCAGTTAAATACATAAGTGACCCGATCATGGCCCGATATAGAGTCGGATCCACATCAGTATCACTTTCTGTACCCGGTCCGAGATTGTGATTCACTTGAATTGGTGTGCTAAAGTGAGCAGTCAGCTTGGTTCCCTCCATCCTGAAGCGCTCTAGAATGTCATAGACATACTTCGTATGATGGATAAACATACCATCCTTTCTCTGTTCAACTTGAAAACCCAGAAAGAAGTTTAACTCTCCCATAGCACTCATCTCAAACTTAGACTTCATCACTTTCTCGAAATCTTTGCACATCTGCTCGTCTGATGACCCGAAAATGATATCATCGACGTACACTTGTACCAAGATAAAGTGTTCACCCTTTCTCTTCACAACAGTGTAATATCAATTCTCCCTCTTTCAAACCCGTTGTCTAAAAGATGAGTAGATAGTGTCTCATACCACGCCCTTGGTGCTTGATGTATTCCATATAGAGCCTTATCAAGACGATACACTCTGTTTGGATACTTTGGATCTGTAAACCTGGGCGGTTGTTCAACGTACACCAGTTCCTTCACTTTGCCATAGAGGAATGCACTTTTTACATCCAACTGATAGACCTTAAATCCTTTAAAGGATGCAAAGGCTAGAAACAAACGAATTGCCTCAAGCCTTGCTACTGGCGCAAATACCTCATTGTAATCGATTCCTTCCTCTTGGTTGAAACCCTTTACGACAAGTCTTGCCTTGTTGCGACTCACAATACCCCGATCATCTCTCTTGCACTTAAAAACCCACTTGGTTCCTATTGCAACTTCTCCTCGAGGTAACGGAACTAACTCCCACACTTCAAGTTTTCTGAATTGTGACAGTCCTTCTTGCATCGCTTCAACCTAAGAATTGTCTTTCAGTGCCATTTGCACATTCTTCGGCTCTACTTGCAAGATGAAACATGAATACAGGCAAGTGTGAAAAGCCTCGGAGTCATTGATCATCGACAACAGCACTGTGTTGTTATTCAAACTACTCCTAGTCCTCACACCAACATTCGGATTTCCTATGATACTCTCAACCGGATGATCCTTATTTATTCTCGATGTTTCAATCTCATCGACCCTAAGATTATCTCCTAAATTTGATCCAATTTCACCTATCGGGGGAACGACTTCAGATGCTACATTTTCTTCCTCATGATCACTGTCCTCGGAGTTAGAATTTGTAGCCTGATTTTCGTTTGTCGGCAACTCAGAATCATTCTCTGCTGGAGATCTCTCTTCTGTCGTTGTAGGCTCAGAAGTTGATGGAAAGCTTGTTTGTGGAAAACCTTGACCGTCGTCATTCAGATTTAATGACGATAAGTCATGTTCGATTGTACCTGCATTTCCATCCATAGGAATGTTAAATGATTCAAACAGTTTGTCATAATCAAAAATCCATTCCGGACCAGTTTGGGGTTCACGTGTATAACTTGTTATATCAATGTTATACACGATCTCTACCGTACCATTTGATTTGTTAAAAAGCCTTTTGTTTGGTGAGTTGGGCACATAACCTAGGAAATAACCTTCGTCAGCCTTTTCACCAAACTTAGGTCGATGTTTCGTTTTCATTAACGTACAAGGTACCCCAAACGGTTCGAAGCAAGTTAAATTTGGTGGCCTTTTATTCAAAACTTCATAACAGGTTTTTTTCAATGATTTGACACTAAGGACCCGATTTAAAACATGACAAGCGGTATTCACTGCCTCCCCCCAAAACATGGTAGGAAGCTTTGAATCCGAGAGCATGGTCCTTGTTGCCTCAATCAAAGTCCTGTTTTTCCGTTCTGCCATCCCATTTTGTTGTGGCTCATAAGGTGCACTAAATTGATGCACTATGCCTTTTGATAGGCAATTACACCAATTACTGTGTTTTTAAATTCCGTTCCGTTATCACTCCTGATACGTTTTACTCGCGTCCCATAGGAGTTTTCGACTTGGTCTAAGAACCTGTTGGCAGCTGTCTCGTCCTTCGTACCTAAAAAGAAAACCCATGAAAATCGTGAGTAATCATCAGTGATAACTAAACAGTACCAACTACCACCTATACTCCTTTTGTTTATTGGTTCGAACAGGTCCATATGCAACAAATCGAAAGTGGCAGCTATAGAGTTCTGAGTCTCGGACTTGTGTGCCTTCTTGTGTTGTTTTCCTTTCTTGCACGGTACACACTTGTCTTCAAACTGAAAACTCTTCATCGGAACACCTTGCACCAGTCCATTTTTAGTGATGTAGTTCATCTTTCTTAGGTGGAAGTGTGCCATGCGCCTGTGCCATAAAACTGATTCGGTCTCTGAAGCTTTAGATAGAAGACATATTAGTCCCATCGAAGAATCTGGTTTATTCATGTCTAGCATGTACAAGTCATTCTTCCTTTGGGCCCTCATCAGTATCCACTCTTCAGGTACTTTAAATCCCGGTTTTAGCACTAACGCCTCAGTATCAGTGAAAATTACTGAGTTCTTCTTATCACAGATTTGAGATACACTAATGAGATTGTGATCAAGTTTATCAACGTGGTAAACTTGATCAAGCTTGATAGTCCCATTAGTGACCACTCCAGTACCAGTGATATTTCCTCCTTTGTTACCAGCGAATGATACGAATCCCCTGTTCCATCCCTTGAAGTCTGTGAGTAGACTTCTTTCCCCAGTCATGTGCCTAGAGCAACCACTGTCGACGAACCACTTGTTGTTTAGACCTGTAGTTATCTCTTGCACATAAAAGAAAAGAGGTTAGTTATCACGGGGAACCTAAGCCATGACTGACTTGGTAATACCATTCTCATCCACATACGTGAACTCCTTCAAGTACCCATCTCTCCTTTCAAGTGACTTGGGTGTTTGATTGAGAGCCTGTTGTGGTGCGGCCTTTGTGTAGGCATTTGCTGTGGAGCCCTCGAAAAATTTCTATTATAGTGCATTTCATATTGATATCCCTGGGCTCTACCTGGTGTCTGATGTCTTACAGGAGTGTGTGACCTAACCGGAGTGTAAGCTCTTCTAGGTGTAGTACTCCTATAATTTTGTTGAGGTCCTGACCTAGATTGATTAGGGACTCTATTCAGTGAATTAGTCCTAACCACTTCATTTGGTCTACCTGACACAGGTGTTCGTTTCACAGCAATCTTTGGTGTGGCTTGCACAAGTTTCACAGTATTTTGAGAACCACTTGTGCTTGCTACACTTGGAGAGGGTTTATGTTGTTCCGGCTTTCCAATTTTTGGTGTAGATTCTACCTTCCTATGTGGACAACTAGAAGCAACATGTCCCTTTTCATGACATCTAAAACAAGACATTTTATCAATAGACTTCTTATGCGTGCCCTTTGACTTAGGTGTCTCACTAGTGTCATGTTCTTTTGTCTCAACTATAGTGACTGTTTCCTCTTTCTGATTGTTAAAGTCAGGTTTGGCTTCTCCTACAATCTTATCACTAGAAGATGGCACAAATTTGACCTTCTTAATCTTGGCATTGTTACTAGTCACCTTAGTTTCTTTATCCTTAACGGATTCAGACACAGGTTCAGATACGACCTCTGATTCAACTGGTTTATCAGTTTTATCCTGAGGCTGAGGCACATAGTTATCATTGAAAGGTGGAGGACTCTCATTATACCCTAAACCTACTGGTTTCTTAGACTGACGTTGTGCATCTAAGATCTTCCCTAGGTTCAGTGAAGAGTTCCTAAACTTTTCTAATTTACTATTCACCTCTGCAACCTTAACCTTTTCTTCAGCTAGCTCTACCTCTTTAATCTTAAGCTCTTTGGTCAACGCCTCAACATGCTCATACATTAGTTCTATTCTAACACACTGCTCACTCAGCTTGTCTTTTAGAACTATGACATCTTATGCATCTGCCTTAAGCTTATTCCTAAGGTCTTCTTTTATATCTAAGAGTCTAGCATTGTCCGATTTTAAGGATTCAATTTGAGCAGTTAGATTAGTATGTGTTTCTAGCACTAAATTTAATCTATCATTAGTAGTAGCACAGAAAGCACATAAATCGCGGAATGTAGAAGAGTTCAGAATTACCTTTGCGTGAGCTGATTCCACGTTTGCCATTTGTGCAGCAAACTCTAGAATTGTCTGACTTCTCTACTAGCACAGGACTGGTATCATTCTGGTGTCTGTCCTCTACTTCTTCCTCTGCTCCGACACTTCCAGTCGCTGTTACTTCAGCCATGAAGGCTCTAGCGTTAGACTCTGGATGTGTACTCCAGTCGTATGTTCCATCAAGCTGTCTGTCAGATGTGACATTCGTTAATAGACCAGCTATGTTTGCCTGATTACCCGAACAACCCGACTGATATCTCCCCTAAGATTGATTCTGGTAGTTCTCAAGTTTAGGTCTTTGACACTCTCTAGCAAAATGTCCTAACCCTTGGCAGTTGTAGCACTTAACTTTGGATTTGTCGAATCTAATCTTATTGTTGCTGACATTTAGATTTCTGCCCGTCCTCTTGATGAATCTCTTGACTCGTTGAGTCACCATGGCCAGTTGCCATTGAAGATCCATCTCCTCTAAATCATCAGGGTGTACCTGATCATAGTCTTCATCCCATAGAGCAGGATCGTTGATTTTCCCTTGAACGCAATTGCCGTAGGCGGCCACAAATGAAGCCAAAAGATTTAGATGATCTTCAGCTGATTTTGCGCTCATCGGCATCCTTGAGTATCCTTGAGACGTAGATGCAGACTAAGTTGGCTTTTCTTCCGGTCTGGAGTACCCTAAGAAAGTCCGGCTCCCTGAGTCATCTACTTCAATTGCAGTCGATGTTTCACCCGTAAAGAATGCTGTAGATGTCTTTAGTTCACTTGCCACTGAAGGTTTGGACTTCCCAAAATACATATCCGGATCCTGTACTTGGTCATCCTCCCGTTCCTTCTTCAGCAATTGAAAGTTATAGGCCCTCAGTGTTTCTATGACTCCTTCTAGAGTTAGAGTCTAATATTTGTCTTCATCATGCTTTATCAGCGCTACATACATCTCCCATTTGGCTGGTAAAGCATCTAGAATTTTCTCAATCTTCTCTAATTCACGATACTCGACATCGTGATTGTCTGATTCAGTCAACAAGTGATAGAACCTAGTAATGGTCTCATCTAGCTTTTCGTTTTTCAATGCCTTGAAAATAGCGAACTGCTGCTTGAGCATTTCCGTTCTACCTTTCCTAACCCTTGGTTTCCTTCACACATTTTCTCAAGTGCATCCCACAACTCTTTCGCTGTTCGTTGATTTCAAAATGTGTGCAGGATCTCCTGAGGTAAAGCCATTCGAATAATCGAGAATGCTCGTTCTCGGCCTCATATAATTTCTTATCATCATCCTTCATCATTTGATATGACAAGACTCGTTGACGTCCCTCAACTTCTGTTGTAGGTGGAATGTATCCCTCGTCGATACAAATCCACATTCTCATATCATTGAATCGAGCGAAGTCAGCAAACCTATCCTTCCACCAATATTAATCTTCCAATTTCATCAACTTAGGTGGAGAATTGGCCTTTCCGACCTCATGGTCCATTTCAATAAACCTTTGTAAACTTGTCATTCTTTCGTAAAAGTTTGAATTTAAAACTTAATTAATTTAATTCGAAATTAATTTAAATTAACACTTTCGAACTTGAGGAAGTTCGAATTTAATTAATTTTAAATTTGTTTGAAATTAAATTCGAAATTAAGTTTGAAATCAAACAAATTCGAAAGTATAACAGTTTCGAAGATAGTGCAAGTTCGAATTTGGTGAAATTCGAATATGAGCAAATTCGAAGTGATCAAATTCGAATCAAACCCTAATCTTAATTCGAAGGAGCGTATTATCTGACAAATTCGAATTTCGAATAAACCCTAATAGCCCCTTGATGTTCGAGCGCCGCAAGTTCGAAAAAACGGCCAAAAGTTCGATTTTTTTTTCAACTTTTCAGATTAAACCAAAGTTTTTAGGATTAAAAACTAGGATTTCGTCCAAAATGATGAACGGATATGAACTTTTCTCCGTTTTGTTGCTTGAATAACTCGAAAATATAACCAAAAACGTGATTTGACCGTCCAAAAACGTCAAGAAACCACAGATGTTACTTGTGAACACGAAGAACACCACGAACACCCTAATGGCTCTGATACCACTTGTAAGGTCGCCTGACTACGGATCCTATCTTGACGCGACACCTGCCAACGAGTGCAGAATCCTCGTTAGCGGCTTGACGGATAGACCATGCACACTGAAACACGGAGACACACACAGTGATAGACGAACAACGGATCGTCCCGACACGTGATTCTCTCCAACAAAACTCTCTGAATACTTGCAAGTTTGTGATCGCCCTTTGCACTAATCGCTCTGAAATTCTGCAAAAGTCTGATAATTAATCGGATTAACCCTTAATTATAATGCTCAGTTCGAATTTGTCTAGGACAAGTTCGTATTGGCCCAAGGCCTTTCAAACTTGTCCTCTAACAAATTCGAATCTTAGCCTTCAAACTTATGTTTGAACTTATTTTTGAACTTATGTTTGAACTTTTTGTAACACATTACCCTAAGTTCAAACATACAAACAATCAATATCAAACACATATAATCAAACATATATCAAACACTTGTTAATATTCAAACGCATGTAAATTGATTTATACAAAATACTATCTATACTTAGACTGTTATCGTCACACAGAATGCACTAACAGAATCCCTCGAGGTACAGGTAAAAGAAGTGTGGCCATACTGCCCACAACGATAACAATGGGGCTGCTCCGGCATACAAGACCCGGAATGACGACGGCGGCATCTCTGGCAGTCTCTCTCTCCAGAAGAACTATCAACTCGGCTCCCAGATGACTGGGACCCCTGCCCCACGCTACTTTGACTCTGACTGGGAGCACTGAACCGAGAAGTCTGTCCCTGACTCTATCCTGCCATCCCTGATCCCTGATACTGATCAGACCTCCTAGACCTGCGATCTCTGCCTCTATCTATGTCTCTATGGGACCCAGAACTCTGTCTCACAATCCTTAGAAGCTTCCTTTTATACTATCACTGAGAATCTCAGTGAAGCTTCTTCATTGGACAGATGAGATAGTGGGATGTCTTTCCAAAAAGACAAGGCACCTTTTCTGCACATTCTGATAAAGCATATTTGTCTTCATATGGCAGAATCTTTGTCTTTTTCTTTTTGTCACTGTTGCATAAGTTTTTAACCAAAAGAGGAATGTCAACTTTGCATCTTTCTCCTTTTGCTAAGGCCATTTTGATATAAGAAAAGGTCTGTCACCCTTTTCAGATATCCGTTTGTCTTCATGTAACAGAACAGCGTAGGCAGGCTGTGCAGTTTCTGTTTTCCACTTTGTCTTCGACTTGTAAACTGATCTTGTAGCCAAAAACAATTACATGAGGACTTGAAAACATATTCCATAAAGTGTTTAGCCTGTTCACAAAGAACAGGTTCTATTCACAAATAACAGAACACTTAGAATCTGTCCAAGTTGCTCAACAGAATAGAGCAACGTAGACAGTTTATGTCCACCCTGTTCAGCAGACAGAACAGCTTGGACATTCTGCCTTTGTTTCAACGAACGCAACAGGGTAAACAGCTTTGGCTGATATTGCAAATCACTTTTTAGGTTTCAATAAGGCATATACATGCCTTAAATTATACCTTCAAGTGCATCAAACAGGTTTGATTAAAAATCTCCCCCTAAGATGTAGATCAGGTTTGATTGAGGCCTTTTTGTGCCTAACATATATATACGAATTTCAGCAACCAAAACCATGAAATCTTACCTTTACTTGCTCAAGAACACAAAAAGGAAGAAGGAATTCAGATTAGCACCCTAAATCCAGTTCTTCTTTGTTGGTTTGTTGCCCCGAACACTCTCACACACATACACCTTGGGATATTTCTGAATTTGGAAGGCAAGAAGGAAGGGACTTAGGTCAAAGAACACATATATACGTACTTTCCATATTTAGAAAGTCCCTGACCCAATAATCTGAACCCGATATCACTTTCTCACTATTAATATCATTTTGACCCAATTAAATCCACGATCTCATAAATAATAATAATCTACTAATTATTAATCCGGAGACACGTATCACTCGGTCCCGACATGTTTAATCCACGAAACGGGATTCAATTGGAACAACACAATAATATTAAAATAAAGAGCCAATAAATTAAATCCACGTACCAGGCTCAAATCTGGGATTTTACAGATTATGTGGTTTAACAAGCCGACACAGTGTAGGTAGGATTATCTTTTCTTTAAATCCTTTCTCAACTCTCAACTCTCAGTATTTTTCAACTTAGCTCCATCTGGCTCCCTATGGTATGAAATTTTCAATCAGCTTTATAGTGAAAGCATGATCAGATGTACCACCATCTCCTGTCAATATATCCCTCTCATTTACATTTTACCTCTGCTCGACCCTGTAAGCATCCCATGATGACTGACACTTCTCAACTAATAGACCTAAAGACCCTCACCCACACAAACTATAAGATAATTTGCTTCTTGGGTAGGTCTTCCGGCTCTGGTTAGACCATAGAAGCGATATATATGCCTAATCACTCAGTTTGGTGCATAAACAAAGTCAACAGATATATGTGAAAAATATATCAATGACGCTCAACTCATAAGCTCATGAGGTATTTCAGAAGATGATATATTGAGTTTGAATCAGATGAATCAGAAAATTGAGGAGTAGAAAGAAGAAAGAAGAATTCAGAATGAATTAGAAGGATATGGAATGCATCAGGGGAATACGGGAATGAATGAATTCAGAGAATCAAGAACCAACATAGAATTCATAATGGGAGACTCAAGAATGATATGAATAATGAGAATCAGAAAGTGTAGGTCCCAAAAGGTTTCCCAAGTATGTTGCTGTAAGTTGTAGAGGGGGTGTATACAGCTATTTAAAATTTCAACACACTTTCTCAAAGTTTGTATGTATATTAACAAGTGTTAATTACAAACAGGTTTAAACTACGGAATGGTTCAAACAGAGATGACGAAAACAACAGATGAACAACTAATCTAAGACTCACTCAGACTAGTTACAATGAATTCACTCACTAAGATGCACTAACTATTTTACAAGACACAGATGGACAGCTTAGAAGTAGAACAGCTTAGATACACTAGCACTATTCTATTCTTTTTGGAAGGCAGAAGTTGCATACATGAAAACACAATTCTTTTTGCACGTTCTAGACTTGTGGGTTTGTCTCTTTTGGTTATCTCTCATTCCTTAGAAGCTTCCTTTTATACTCACTCAGAGAATCCTAGTGAAACTTCCTCATTGGATGCAGAAATAGTGGAGTGCCTTTACAAAAAGACAAGATTGCTTTTCTGCACATTCTGACAAAACAGAAATTGTCCCTTTATAGCAGAATCTTTGTCTTTTCCTTTTTGTCTCTATTGCATATAGCTTTACCTTAAAGAGGAATGTCAACTTTAATCCTTTCCCCTTCATGTATAGCCATTTGATATAAGAAATGGTATGTCACCCATTTCAAATATCCTCTTTGTCTTCATGTATCAGAACAGCTTAGGTAGATAAAGCAGCTTCTGGTTTTCCACTTTTATCTTCGAGTCGTAGATCTCCTCGTCCAAGACGTTACATGATGACATGGAAACAAATTCCCTAAAGTGTAAAACTTGTTCACAAAAAACAGGTTCTGTTCACAAAAAACAGAACATTTAACTTGGGTCAAAGTTGTCCAACAGATATGAACAGCGTAGACAGTTTATGCCAAACATGTCCAACAGTTTAGGACAACTTAGGCAATCTGCCAGGTTACAACGAATGTAACAGTGTGAGCAGCTTTGGGCTTATATTGCAAATCACTTATCAGATTTCAATAAGGCATTAAAACGCCTTAAATTATACCCTTAAGTGTGTCAAACAGGTTTGATTTTAAAGGTCTCCCCCTATGACATAGAACAGGTTTGATTGAGGCCTTTTTGTGCCTAACAATCTCCCCCTAATTGCAATATTCAGCCAAAGCTGATTCTATCAATGATCACTATATATTTTTACATTATAATTGCTGAAATGAATATACAACATTGAAGTAAAGTAGAAGATCAGTTTATATTTACTGATACTGATTCAAACAACATATGTTCTCACAAGTACAACTAATGTACTGAAATAAATTACAACACATGTAATAAGGTACAACTTATGTACAAAGAAAATTCAACACATTTGGACTACTGAAGTTGGGAGAAATTAATGGTAAGCATGTCCAACAAATGGACGACATCCATTCTTCATCTACTCATTATTAGTAAATGGACCTTGTCGTTGTTCTTGAGTTTCTTCTGAGCCTGTTCTATATTGGCCTCAATGTCTTCTAACTCATGTATGAGGAACATAAAATCAGGATTCTCAAGTTCTCCTCTTCTGTAGAAGATTTTAAGTTGATCCCATATGATGGCTCTCCATTTAGCATGCTTCTTAAAAGCATTAGAGAGTCTAAAAGCTATGATTTCTTTAAGACCAGCCTTGTGAAGATCTGAAGCTCTTTGAAAACACATTCTTTTAGTTAAAGGATCCACAAAGAATACTCCTACTTCAGGCTCTTCAATAAATTTGCCCTCCTCATGTTCAACACCTTTGGGTAGGCAATGATCCACTTCTTTGATCTCAACAGCGTACATCCCTTGCTCAATCATCATGACCAGTTCCTCAAGCTCTATATCCCCCTTATGTCTCCTAGGCTTGATCTTAGGTTCCACTTTTGAGGTACCTTTGATCAATTCTTCTGAGATCAAGCCCAGGCCTTTTACTTTCTCCATCAGCTTCTTAACATATGCCCTGATAGTTTTAGCAGTCTCAAATTTTGATCTACTCAGGGAAACAGTCAGTTCAACTCACTATCTGTATCCCATGTTGGCAACATCAGTGGATTCATAAGCTTCCAGTTCAGGACCTTCAGCATCAAGCCTTGTCATTTGAAGCCTTCACTGAATGCCTTTCCTTGAGATGGGAACAACTTTGACAATTGTTTCTTTGTCAAGTCTTCTTGCAACTACATCAAAAAACATTTCCTTGCCATGTTGTCAAAGTAGAATTGAGCATTTGCTGATGAGGATACATGCTTTATCTTGGTCACTAAGACCTTTGAACCTTGCTCTTTTTCGCCATCTGTGCCACCTACTGACTCATTAGCAGCTTCCATCAGCTTCCTTTGAACATCCAAGGAAGGCATTTTTATTTTTCTTGCCTCCTTGGCTGCAAAGGCTTTAGCAGCTTTGACAGAGGCTGCCTCCTTCTTCTTTCTTTCAAAGATCTCAGCCTGCTCTTGTTACCACTAATAATAAGTATCCAGTGGCAGACCCATATCTTTGGCTTGAGCTTTGTCATATTTCAGTTGAAGGGACTTCTAAGTATCAGTGTCCACAGCAGCTTTCCCTTTGCCTTTTGCGGCTCTGGACAGGGCTAATTCAGCTTATTCTTCTTCCTCCTCAGAAGAAGAGGTTTGGAACCAATACAAGTTGTCTTCTTTTAATGGGCCTGTCCTCAGGAATAGATTCCTCACCCTTAGATGGTTCAGGGCTTGAAGATCTAGCCTGAGTAGGCTCAGCAGTTGTAGAATTACCTGCATCACTAGTTTGTGAATAACTTGCTGCTTGGCCAACTGAGGTTGATTTCTCCTTTCAAGGAGATGAAGATTTCTCCCCCTTAGACTTTGTCTTCGAGGCAGAGTTCTCCCCCTTTGAAGGAGATGGCACAGAGCCTTCAACATCAGCTCTTCCTGAAGGAACGGATCCAACAAGATTTGCTATAATAGTTTTGGGAACAGGTTTGGAACCAATCAGGTTGTGCACTAAGAAAGTCAGGTTGTCCTTTATTTCTGCTAACTGGTTAAGTCAGGATTCAAGAGAAGAAGAATGAGAGTTGGCAAAGGTTAAGAGATTAGAAATGGCAGCCCTGTCAGTGTCAGTGAACACCAGGCTTTGAAGCTGTGCAAGAGTAGACTCATGCATATCATCACAGCCTGCTGTCATTGAGTTTGACAGGGATACCACTAAGGTATTTAGGGATGCCAAGGTGGAGGGAAGTGTTGTAGAGCAGGTTTTAGCAATACCTGACAGTTGTTGTGAAAGAGCTGTCAGGTTGGACACAAAGTCTAGTTGGTGAGCTAGAATTGATGAAAGGGAGGATGAGAGTTGCTATAGCTGTGCAGTGAGTGCAAGCATCTGTGAGGAATAATCAGGCTGAGGAGTAGGGGTTGGAAAAGAAGTCTTGGACAAATAAAGAAAACCTTTAAGTTGTGCAGACACGGAATCTGCAATGGTAGATGGAAGGGTAGTCATAGAGGTTTCTAAAGACCTGACTTTGTTGGACATCACAGAAAGGTGTTCCTTCAAAGAAAGATCTTTGGGGGAAGGAGGAGTATGGGTGGATTGCTTTGATTGTGCAGATGGGAATGAGTGTGATGGTGAGGATTGAGGAGTATAAGGATCACTAGGTGATCGCAGCGGCACTTTATAGAGAAGTGCCATAGCCTGGGCATAAGTTACGTGACCCAGTTTGGAAGTGTCAAGAATACCTTCAAAGGTGGCTGAAACTACTTCATGAAGTGAGGCTATGGGGGATGTTTACCTTTCAGATGTCACTAGCATTGTGACACCTTCATCAAGACCATGGGTGGTTCCCTCAGCAGTGCCTTGGTTTATACGCACCTCTTCATAGGGAGAGGAGATGTGCATTTCAACATCATCAGTGGTGAAAGTTGATGATGGAATTTGCACTTGGGGAGCAGCTTCACTAAAGGGAAGTTCTGTTCCCTGAGGATTATCAGCTTGAGGATGTGGTCCTTTAGCAGCTGTTGGGGATGGAACAGCTGCATCATGAGGAGCAGAAGAGGAATGCTAATATGCTGGTTGTTTTATACCAGCAGGTTTGGCACCTTGTGCAGACTCTGGTTGTGAAGGAGAAATGTGAGTGGGGGACTGCGTGGACTCATTATTGAGTGGAGAGTGCTCCTGTCTTTCAATATCCTTAGCCTGTTGAGAGGCTGAGATAGTGGATGTGGTTGTCTCGATACGTATAACTGGAACCTGTTAAGAGGAACCAGAGGGCTCAGGCTGACCCAGGGTAGACTCAGTATGGAGTGAGGCAGTCTCCACAGAGGCTTCTCCTTCTCCCAAAATAGGATAAGGAGATGCAACAGGTGTTGCCTATTTTTCAACTGACTCCTGTTGAGAGGGGTTAGAGGGGCATGTTTGAGTGGTGGAGGTTTTCTTTTTGGCTAAGGATTTTCTCCTTTGCCTGGAGTACATGTTGGGAGAGGATGGAGAAGTGGGATATTGTGTTTAAATAGGTAGGGAGACTGGGCGACAAACAGAAGGTTGAGCTTGTTCCATAGTCTCAGGTGCCACAATGGCACTAGCCACAAAGGCTTCAGGTTCAACAGATTAACCAGGGTGACCAGCATGCTCCCTCTCAGCCACTGAGGCTGAGGGTGCAGACTTTGTTGTTTTAGCCTTCTTGGTGACAGGCCCAGCTTCACTAGTCTTTAAGGCATGTTTTGCATTTTTAGACCGTGATTTGGATTTTCCAGCGAGAGCAGGGGTCGGATTCACCTCCTCGGTAGAAGGTCCTTCCACTAAACTAAGCAACCTCCTCATTGGTGTTGCTAGAGGAGGTTCATCAGTAGGTCCGGGGTGTAAAAGACCCTATTTCCAATAACATGAAACACCATAGTAGTCAAGTAAGCTTGTGAGTTATAAAGATGCTCGCCACAAACATGCTTGAAAATCATACTCAGATATCTGAGGAATCTAACAGCAATTGGACGTTGTTCTTGCTCCACTAAGTTCCTCAGATTTAAGAATATCCATTTGGCCATATTCAGAGTAGTCCCATCCACAAACTGTAGGGCTACTTGAACTTCATCCCTGCTAAGCAGATCGAAGGAACCAACTTTGCAGCTTAAGCTCATCACCACTGAGGTGAAGAGAAAACTATAAGTTGGTGATAACTCCTTCCTGAATAAAGTTGCACCCACTCTTGGTTCTGCTACACCACAACAGCGTAACAGATTCCCCATTTGATCATTCTCCGGCTGAGGTTTGTCATACTTTTCAACAACCGAGAGATGAAGTACTTCACGAAGAAGAGCTGCAGCAATCTCAACAGTTTTGGAGGTGTTGAGAATGGTTCCCCTTATGGTTTTGGTAGCAGGGTCGTAGGAGCAAGTGTACCAAAACTCATATACCATCTCCTGGTACACGACACCAGGTTAGGCTGTCATAGCATAGTTAAGGGGATGGGCTAGCAGGAATTCCACCATTTGTTCATAACCTTTTCCAATGTAGTTTTTGGGAATGGTTAAGTTTGCAATGTAGTTGGTGGGTTTGATTGTTAACATGGTGTTGACTGAGGGATGTTTTACAACGTCATCACCAAGAAATACAGGGACAAAAGGGTTGTTCTGGGAGGCCATTTATGAAAGTAGGAGTGATGCACGCTTTTTGGACGATTAGTCTTTTAGGGTTTTGCGGAGGGTTATGGAGGTAGTAAAGAAGAAGAAGATGATGAAACAGTGAAATGGGTATTTATAGAATTTGAATGTGAGTGAGTAGGACAGAGAAAGGTTTGGGCGATTGATTTGAAATGTTACTTAACGGAAAACGGAACGGTTTAACACGTCAGCACGTTTGTCAGACCAACTTGACCTTTTTTTCCACTAACACACGTAACACACATTATCCACAGGTAATTAAGATAAATAAATACATTATTTAAGTAACTTAAATGTGAAGTAATGTTAATTAAAAGCTGATGTTCAAAGCTGTTCTTCAAACCTGTTATGAAAATTTTCCATCAAAAGATGATCATTGTATAACCAGTCTGGCCAAACCTGTGCAGTTACATTAGAACAAGTTTCAGTGAAACCTGTTCAGTAGGTGAACAAATTACAAGACTTTGCCTTGTATGACAAAATACAGAGTGAGCAGGTTTCAGGTTTAAACAACTATTCAGATTTGAGAGAAAAACTTATTTTGTCAAACCTGTTACTTGTCAAACCTGTTCAAATTTTAAGAAACTAGCTAAGTGCAGAGCAGATTAAACCTGTTCTGTCCAAAGCTGTTTTGTAAAATTTTATCAGATTTGATAAAGTAGTCTTAGAACATCAATGACACTTAGTCACTTTTATTTAACATTCCAAGCTTGCACACAAGGGGATTAAACCTATTTTCATCAAGAGGTTTGGTGAAAAATATATGCAAGTTGTTCTTCTGTGGGAACAAAAGTTACCTCCACAATACCTTTTTGGATGTGATCTCTTATGAAGTGATGCCTGACCTCAATATGCTTTGATCTAAAGTGGAAGAAAGGATTGTTGGAGATGGCTATGGTAGGGGTGTTATCGGGACCAAACCCGGAACGAACCCGAAGCATGCCCAAATCTAAACCCGAGGAACGGACCATTTGAATGTTCTCGGTCTCGGTTCGGTTCCGGTACCGTTTCGGGAACTCGGGCAAAAACCAGGTAGGACCAAACTACGTTATAAATCTCAGGTTGGTGTGTGTTGTGCGTGATATATATATATATAGCACTCGCTGCCGCTGGCTAGCCAAATTTATAGTTACAATGGCTGCTTCGTACTCACCATCCCACTCATCCACCTAGCCAACCTTTTAATTAGTCGTAGTTTTACCATCACCCTCTTCACCACCAAAGCCAACGCCCCTATGTGACAGAGTACCGTGAGTACCTGTGAACACACGGGTTTCAGATGTGAACTTGCTCCGAAAAAACGTTTTTTTTTTAATTTTTTTCATATTCATTTAGATACAAATAAAATAAGGCTATTCGTAAAAAAAATATTTACATTCACACTTTCTATCATCTTAAAAGTCATGTGAACGTGAAAAAATTCATGTGAACATGCTTAGTTGTGAACACACGTTCACAACAATGCAGTTCATGTGAACACACACGTTTCACATAGTTCTAGTATGTGTTTACGTGTATTTTTTGCAAGTAGTCTTGTATTATTAATTTAAACATGATTATGAAAAAAAAATTCAAAAAATTTGGTTTTAAACGAGGTACCTCCGGTACACCGCAAAACTAGTGGTACTCATTTGAACCCAAATCTATATATATACATATACATGTACAGAAACTACAAAGGTTCGGTTTCAGTTAATTTTAGGACCAAACCCGAAGGAAACAAAGAAATGAAACCGAGGACCAGACTAATACTCTACATTCGGTGCTAGTCGGGACCGGTACCGGTTCGGTTCGGGAAAGTGGTCCAAATCTAACAACCCTAGGCTATGACACTTGTATTATCACACATAATACGAATTTTCCTATATACAAGGCCATAATCTTCAAGCTGATGCTACATCCACTGAACCTGCCCATAGCAGCTTACAGCAGCAATGTATTCAGCTTCAGCAGTAGAAGTAGAAACAGAATTCTTCTTCTTGCTACACCAACTGATCAACTTTCCACCAAAAAGTTGACATCCACCTGTTGTGCTCTTTTCTATCTAGCCTGCAACCTGCAAAATCAGAATCTGAATATCCAATTAGTTCAAGGCTGGAGTCTTTGGGATACCAAAAAGCCAAACCTAGTGTACCCTTTAGGTATCTGAGGATTCTTTTTACAGCAGCTAGATGTGATTCTTTTGTATTAGCTTGAAACCTAGCACATAAACAAGTGGCAAACATAATATCTGGTCTACTAGGAGTTAAATATATAGCAAGCTCCCAATCATACCTCTGTAAGTTGTTACTGAAACAGCTTTGCCACAGGTATCAGCATCCAATTTCACATTGGTTGCCATTGGGGTTTTGATGGGAGAACATTGATCAAATTTAAACTTTTTCAGAAGATCTAATGTATACTTTCTTTGATTTATGAAAATTCCATTTGAGGTTTGTTTAACCTGTAATCCTAAGAAGAAAGTGAGTTCACCCATCATACTCATTCATACTTAGATTTCATGAGTAGTGAAAAATTCTTGCATAACTGCTCATTAGTAGAACCAAATATTATGTCATCCACATAAATTTGAACAAGCATAATATTAGTTTTCACTTTCTTTATGAACAATGTAGTATCCACTTTACCTCTGGAATATCCATTGCTCATAAGGAAATCAGTAAGAGTATCATACCAGGCACTTGGGGCTTGTTTCAGGCCATAGAGTGCTTTGTCCAACCTATAGACAAAACTGGATGATTTTCATTTTCAAAACCTGGTGATACCTCTTCTTGCAGCTTACCATTCAAAAATGCACTCTTAACATCCATTTGAAATACCTTCATGCTCTTGTGGGCAGCATAGGCTAGAAACAAACGAATTGCTTCTAACCTGGACACAAGAGCAAATGTTTCATCATAATTTATGTCTTCTTCTTGTCTATACCCTTGAGCAACAAGTCTTGCCTTATTTCTTATTACACGACCTTGCTCATCCATCTTGCTTCTGAAAACCCATTTGGTGCCAATAATAGTTTTTCCTTTAGGCATAGGGACCAGCTGTCATACTTTGTTTCTCTCAAATTGATTGAGTTCCTCTTACATGGCAGTGATCCAATTGGCATCTTTAAGTGCATCATCAATTCTTTTTGGCTTCATTAGGGACACAATACTTGAAAACATACAAACGTTTCCAAGACTGTCCCACCTTGTCTGCACTTCTTTGTTGATGTCACCAATGATTTGTTCATTAGGATGACATCTGATCCACTTAGGATCATGTTTCAATGTTGATTCTTCTGATTCAGCTTCATTCTCACTAGGTCTTACAGAACAGCTTTCAAGAGTTTCAGACACACTGACATCTTGAGCCTGTTCACTTGTTGAGGATGAACCATTATTGTTGAACACGTCAACTGACGATTCAGGAATATCTTGAGTGGTGTTGGACATGGTACATTGATTATATCTGTACACTTATTCACACAGGTTGTACCAATGTAATCATCATCATGTCCATTGTGGTTAACAGGTTCCACTCTGGATGATGTGGAAGCTTTTGAGTCCTTTTTTTCAGCATTGGAATGCATAAGATCATCAATGCTACAAACTGATTCAGGAACTGCTTTGGTAGAAGGATTTATGGACTCCTCAAAGGTGACATTGATAGATTCATCTATCACCTTTCTTTTGAAGTTGTATACTCTGTAGGCTTTAGAAACTGCTGAGTATCCAACAAACACTCCATCATCAGCTTTGGGTTCAAATTTGGCCAGCTGATCCATTTGGTTTAGAATGAAACACGGACATCTAAACACATGGAAATAGCTTATATTTGGCTTTCTTCCTTTGATTAATTCATAGGGAGTCTTATTGAACCTTTTTACCACTAAAGATCTGTTTTGAGTGAAGCAGGCAGTGTTAATAGCTTCAGCCCAAAAAGATGAAGGCAAACCTGATGCACACAGCATAGTCCTAGCAGCTTTTATGAGGGTTCTGTTCCTCCTTTCTGCCACTCCATTTTGCTGTGGAGTTCTCACAGCTGACACTTTTAAAAAATCAACACTTTAAGAACGTTGGACATAAATACACGAATAATACTGTCATTATGTTACTTGAGGTAGCACTTATACCACTGTTGAGAATTCGTATCGGTTTTTCATAAAAACATAAACTTTTAATCGTATTAAACACACAAAGGAAGCTTTTTAAAATTTATGAACTCCGTACACTGATCATCAAGTAAAAACATAAGATAAGTAACTTGAAAACATTAAAAATTCGTACCTTTGTATTTGATGACCGAAATACATGAATGAGATGCTTTCGGTATCCACCGGTGATGACACGATCGAGCGGCGCTAGGTACGCAATCAAAAACACGAAGGAACAAATAAAACACATATTAATGTGTGTGCCTTTGGGTTTTGCAGAGAATACCACTACCACATCACATACATTGATTTGTGAGTATGGCCGTGAGTTTGAATTTTGTGTTTCACACACCCTCCATTACGGTTGTGTGTGTGTGTGTGTGTGTGTTGTGTGTGTGTGTGTATAATAAGGCTCCCCAGCGTACAAAGGAAAATCCCGCGTATCCAACGTACCCCACATAGGCAAGGGTATTTTCGTAATTACAACGACCATTCACATTACTTAATTGATCATTCGCAACACTTATTTGAGCATTCACAACACTTGGTTGACCATTCACAATTCTTCAACACTTATTGACCATTCACAACACTTATTTGACCATTCACATTACTTATCTGACCATTCACATTACTTAATTGATCATTCACATTACTTAATTGATCTTTCACAACACTTATTTGATCATTTACAAGTATTATTTAACTACTTATAATTCTTTTACACTTACTTGATCATTCACAACACTTATTTGACCATTCACATTTCTTCAACACTTATTTATCATTGACAACACTTATTTGACCATTCACATTACTTAATTGATCATTCACATTACTTAATTGATCATTGACAACACTTATTTGATCATTCACATGAATTATTTGATCAATGACAGTATTTACTTCATCATTCATATTAATTGTTTGACTATTTACACTTCTTCTACATTTATTTGATCATTTACATTAATTATTTGACTATACACACATCTTCTAAACTTATCGTAATGGTCAAATAATTCATGTAAATGATCAAATAAGTGTTGTGAATGATCAAATAAATACTGTGAATGGTCAAATAATTCTTGTGAATGATCAAATAAATGTTGTGTGAATGATCAAATAAGTGTAGAAGAAGTGTAAATGGTCAAATAATTCTTGTCATTGATCAAATAAGTGTTGTGAATGATCGATCAAATAAGTGTAGAAGAAGTGTAAATAGTCAAATAATTATTGTGAATGATGAAATAAATATTGTGAATTGTAACATCCGGCATAAAACCAGGTTAGCAACTATAACTTGATCAGTAGTTATTAGCAAGTTATAACCTAATCAGTGGTCATTAACAATTAATCAATGTGATTAACAAATTTCATAAGGAAAATCATCTCATTTAGAAACAATTTCATCGGTACGATGAAACGACAGATTAATTAATCCGATCGATTTACGATATGATGGATTAATTCAACTAAGTATATAATTAAATTAAGATTAGTGACACTAATCATGCATTAACAAACTTACTAAATATTAATTATGTAAGACTAAAACAATTCATTAAACTAGTGCATTTATAAGTATTTATGAAATTACATAAAAAGAAAATTAAAGAATACATTCTAAATACTTTTATAAAAAAAATGAAAATACATTGAAAATACCCTCATCTTGGCCGGCCTAGGAAGGGTACAAGAATAACTTTTGACTTCATTTTTTATTACATACATAACACATCTACATCAAATCCTACACTCCATTCTCTTTCATTTCACCATCTTCTTTCACTTCAACCAAGTGTGCACTCAACCTCCAATTGAAAGACCACTTATTCTATCTATAAATAAGAGCTCAAATTCACTTCATTTCTTCACATCTTGCAAACACTATTCTCTTCTTTCTCCCTCTCAAAATCCGGCCATAAGAACACCAAGAACACCAAAAATTGCAACTTTAATTTCTTTAAGAGTTTCAAAGAAGTTCTAGTGCAATTAGTTCAAGAACACAATTCTCTTCAAAGTAATTAATACTAACTTATAACTTTTTATATTTATGTTTATATAAGTCTTGCATAATATATATAATCACCAACAACAACAAGTTTCATAAATACTCAAGTTTATAAATCACTAGTTTTATTTTAAAGTTTGTTTCTTCAAATGTGTTTATAAATATATAAACACATAATGTAAATATAATAATATGAAAACAAGTTATATAAATGTGTTTCGTAACCTTTTATACATGTGATTTTTGAATAAACAACAAGAATCACAAGTTGTTTCAAGGTTATGAAATCTGGATTTTCGGCAGAAACATTACATCGACTTTGAAAAATCATAACTAATTCAAAACTTAACGAAATGAGTTGATTCTTGTTTCAAAAGTTAGATCTATGTCTTAACTAAATATCTGGTGGTTTTTCATAATTTAATATGGAGTTTTGAATCCTCAAATATTATTTGGAACAGAAAAGTGTAACAGCTCAAAAATGGCCAATAGGGTTTTTAACGAGCCTTTTCCCTAACCTAAACACCTCGAAAAAAGGTCGTTCTTAACTTGAAAAATTCATTGTACATAGTAGTTTTATGACTATCAATATCAAAGCCCAAATCGTTTTGGAGCTTGGTCAAAAACAGCCACAAAGTAGGCCGAAAAACCTCTAAAAAGCTTGAAAATTATATATATATACTTGACGTTTTTAAGTGGGTTTTATTTATGAACTTGTTAAGTTTGGTGATTTAAAACATAAAAACCCTTATGCATGCATATTATCATATATGTGGAAGTTATTAAGTCCCTCATATTATTTATGACTCGGTTAAACACGTCCAGTTTCATAACTCGTCAACAACGCAAGCTTTCATTTTACGCTCATATTTGTCATCACACTTACGGTGAGTACTCATATCCCCTATTTTTACGTTATGTTTTGGGGTGAAAATACATTATACAATTTTTATATGGACACATTACATGCTAGATTTCTTTTATGTATTACACTCATGTGGTTTCATCATGCCCTCAAATCGTGAACCGTTAATTACATTTATGTAAACGTGAATATCATATGGATAGATCTATCGGGATTAGTGTCCCCCACTCGGGTTGGTCGCGCCAATTGTTAACGGGTTGTATATATTTAACATTTTAGTATTATCTTTTATCCTATATAATGCATTTAGATTGATGGTCTTAAAAACAATTTATAATGCACAATGTATAATGTACAACCAGTTAAAGCATCATGTACAACTCATTTTAGCCATGGCTGAAATTTTAAAAAATTTGAAAATATAGATGCTCTGCTAACCTTGGAAACACTGCATCATCGGAAACAAACAACTTTTTTTCTCTCTTGGAAAACGGAATAATTGGGACTGGTGGTTTACCAAATAGTTGGGACTACTGGTTTACCAAGAAAAAGCTACGATCTTCTTCCACAAATAGGTTCTCTCCTTACACCCCCTCTGTCCACAGAACAAGCAAACCACCTCCATGGTTAATGGTTTCCACAAAAAGATTCAACCGTCGACCCTCACCCCCACTTTAGTTCACAACCAATTACCAGCAGAATCCACATTCTTGTTGTTTGTTGGGACTGTTGGAAAAGAGGAAGGACATGTGAGGAGTTCTTTCTTTCTCTTCATCATATTCATTAATACACTACACATTTCTGTTTATTCTTGAAATCTCTGTGCAGTCACGTCTTCTGTCGGTTCTCGTGATTTGTTTTCCTGTGCCTGCCAGAGCTCACTCCAAAGTATACATATGCAATTTTTCTTGCAACACTCTATTAAATTTAAGTAATATTTATTCTTTTTTATGAAATATGATTGAGTTTCCGTATGGATGATGTTCAATTGTTTATAGTTGTCATTCGTTTTAGTGGCATATATAATCGCTGGAGATTCCTATCGTATATTGTTGAGCATCTTAACTTACTGGTTCATGTATTTGTGTTGTGTCCAGGTGGAAGACTACCCATGTCGTGGTACCCACAATCGTACTCACAGAAGGTGAAAATGAGACTAGAGCCAGCCACATGCTACCCAGGTCGACATTCAAATGATAGATACCTTCCTAAACTTTATAATCTTTGTGTAGCCAAAGAGAGGAACAAAAACAAGAGGATAAGTAGTTATGGGTTTAACACGAGGGTACCTGTTTCCTAACAAAAAGTTTGGGATACTTATTTTTTTAATTCATGTTGCATGCATGTTTAGTTTTTCTATCTTAATTTGGTGATATAATTTGATTCTTTTAATTCTTCATGTCTGTAACATGAATTGGGTAACAAGTTATCTGGGAGATCGAAGTAGTCTAGAGAGGCAGATTTAATCATGTGTGTTAGATATGATATTTCTCTTCAATTCAGCCATGAAAGAACCGTTGATCTCATGGTGAGATCTTTAGCTAGCTGTTGAAATTGGGAAGTCCCAAATAGCCATTAATAAGCACATGTTCTAATAAAGTTTGGTGAATGTTATATCATTGATAATCAGAAAAGTGATAAAATAGTACGTTTTAGTTTGTGAGTTGTAACCATTTTTCTTTGTAACTGAAAAATAGACGTCGATAATATAACATTCACCAAATTCAATGGCACTTCACTAGGCTTGTCAGCATATTTGATTAATTAAAGTCATGTTAGCAAAGACTTCAAAGGATGGCACCAGCATAAAAGATAAATTAATAGTGTGTTGTATATACACATAGAAAAAAGTTTTACTTTTGTTTCCTAATGAAATTTAATTACATTAAACATGTTATACATCTTTTTAACTTGTAATTAATAGTATAAACTTAATACTTTGCTAACTTGACTATCACAATTCAGAGTTTTTAGCGTTTGCTAAATTTTATCGTACTTTTTAGAAGTATTTGTTACATTAATTTTGTAACCCTACCTGGATCTTGAAAACTAATTAAATCGTTAAACCATCTCTATAATAGTACTGCCAAAGAAAAAATATACATGTCGGACCCTAATAGTAATATTGGACTAGTACTTAGATGGGGCTCGTGCTAATTGGTTTCGACAACTTTTGTGATCAAAGCCTCACAAGTCATAAACCAATGAGAAGAGTACTCACAAAATAAGCCCACCGCTTGATACCAGTTCGCTAATGGCAAGCAGTGTTCAACAATGATCTGCACGTAACATCTGAGCATACATTATTCGATCCAAGTTTTTATCAATACTTATAGCACGAAAGTAGGAATTTATAATCCAAACCCTCACCAACATGCAATGATACAATTTGTTCCGAGTCAACTTCAACATCAATAAACTTTATATACGAAATATAATTGTTACATGAATGCAGATGAGAGCGGTTTTTAACAATGTTCGTCTGGACAAAAAGTCAATGATCATGGCAATGTCAACCTATTGACTTCCACACACACTTGAGAGGTGTAGACTGAAAAAAGAAAATAACTCTATTATCAATAAAAAATATAAAGATTTATACACAATACCAACCTGCTCAACCGTCAATCTATCACCGAAAGCACACCTATTTCATTACTACTAAGTTTGCCAGTGAACAAAATTACGACACAATCATTAGCTGTGTAGCAAAGATCCATAAACATGGTCATAAAGCAATCAAACTATCATTTCTAATGTCATCACATAATGTTTCCATGTACAGTAACTTCGTTGTGACTGGAATTTGTATGAAGAATCGTATCGCCAAGAGTTTGTAATCATGCATCCCTTTGTCAAAAAAATAGCAAGACAACAACAAACCAAGGATATTCATTTAATGCCCTCGGACCCTAAATTTTGTCTGCTACAAATCCAACATTTTTCCGGGAATCTTTGCAGGCCAACACTTGATGTTCAACAGATATCACATGATTAAATTTTTGAGTCTGCATTGATTGACTAATTAGATGGCCTAGTCCGTGAACTGAATGATCATATCATTACTCAAATTTATGTGGAAAAGATATCACAGGATGCCATTTAAGACCCTTTGATAGTAATCGTATTGACGTGTTCTCCATGCATCTAAGCTGCTGCTAATTAGAGAAAGCACCAAGGACACACATTGCTGCAACAAAATAACTTATCATCTTAGTACCAGTAGACCTAGAGGTGTGCAAAACTCGGTCCAAACTGACAAAACCAAAGAACCAAACCGAACCAAAACTAGCTATGTTTGGCTTGCTTTGATCTGATCCAATTAAAAAATTTTACTCTAGTTCTTTTTAATTTTTTTTAAACATAAAATGCATTAGTTTGTATTTGTATTTTTCAAATAGTCCAATTACAAAACCAACAACCTTTTACATCTTTACTGTTTATAGCAACATTATTTTTAAATCATGTCACAAATAGTAATAACTTTTGTATTTGCTTCCATTCTTGGCCATTGCTTACCTTATAACTAGGTTAACTGTTAAACATAAACGAGGTGTCATTTTTAGCTGAGTTGGCTGCCACTTGTCAGAACATCTATGGTTGTTTAATAAACTTTAAACATGGAAATTCTAGGGTTCCAAATCTCCTGAGGAAAAGCAATAGGCCGCAAAATGGACCCTTCATGTTCTTCATTCGACCCTTGATTCTTCTTCATTTTCATTCGTTCCATGAAGCAAAGCTCGATGATATGCCAATCACTTTTGCAAAAAGGTTAGAAAGTGCTCGAGAGAAATTTGAGAGTGAAAGCAATAAGTCAATGTTTTATTACAAGTCATTGAGTTAGACTGTGATTTGTTTTTATTCCCAAAAATCATTGATTTCATTTAGTGATGTTTTTGAATTTTGAGTTTTAACTTGAGTGTTCTTGGGATCTTGATGGTGATAATGGATGGTAGTGGTGATTTCACGTTCTTACTCTTTATGAACTTTTAGCTCAATGTTCTTCAACTTTATGATTTTAGCTCAATGTTCTTGAGTTAAATATGTATTAAACAAGAGAAACATGTGGCATCCAACTCAGCTAAAATTGCTACCTCATTTGTTTTTACTGGTTCCACACGTAACCAATGGGTAAGAATGGCAGCAAACAAAAGCTATTGTTACTTTGATAACTTCTAAAAAAATTTATAAGAAGGAAAAATAAGTAAATAGGTGTTATTTTCAGCAATTTGCCCTTTATCAAATCAGACAAATCAGCTTGATGGCTTCATGACCAAACAAATTATCAGTTCCATAATTAGGGTGTGAAAAATGACAAACATGAAACCAATGTACTGTACCAGAAAAAGTACCAAATAGTCTAGTTCAGTTTTGAAGTTTATTTCTTTTTAAACGTCGAGAAAAATCCAAAACCAAAACCAAAACCGGGCAGGACCTGTACCATTCAGTCCAGTTCTCCCTTCCTATATTCTTAAACTTTTTAGTTCCGGTTTGGTCTCGTTTTGGACCAATATTGTTAATTTTTAGTTGCAGTCCAATTCCATTTTGGCCCAATGCACACCCTGCCTACAACTGTAGAAGACTCACATTTGAGAAAGTAAAGAAAACATACTTCCTCCGTTAAACTTAAATGAAAACGTTTCCTTAAGTTTTGTACTGTTCTAGGACCACCTTTGAAACATGGGAAACCGGAGTCCTGAAAATAATGAAAATGAAAAGAGATCTAAATCATATGCATGGTATGGTGCAGAACTGCTTGTATTGATTGGAATATCTCAATAAAGATACAAATTTTATCTGCTAACATCATGTTTGCTAGATGTATTATTGTATTATATTATTTAGAGTGCAAACTGAATGCATAAAGAAAGTACTTTCAGTCTATTTAGTTTAAAATCAAATATAGGGTTTTTGTCATTATTTAGTTACGTATTGTTTTCATTTGTCTTGTTTAGATCCATCATCCATTGTTCCGTACTTTTAAAAGTCGGTCCAATTTGGTCATTATCATAAATAAAGTGTCATTAAAAGTATAAACACTATCAAGCTGTCCTTAATGTATAAAGTGATTAAAAAGTGTTCCTAAAAATCCACAATTACTAATTTTGGAAGGTTTCGAAACTAAAATGACTTAAACGGTAAGAAAAAATTTAAAATAAAATAAGATAAACAAGAAAGTAAGATATCATTTTGTTAGGTCTAAATAATAGTAATAATATCAATATTATAAAAGTATAAGGACTAAAACGACATCAAAGTCGACTTCAACGGCATCTAAGTCGATATCAATGGCTTCTAAGTCGTCGACAGCATCAAGCTTTCAAACCGGTTTTACCTCATAGTGGCAGGTTCTTCCCGCTAGAGACCAGTTTTGCCAGATTGCATGTGTTTCTCAGCGCTGGCCACACTTAACTCGGCCTCGTGAATCTTCGGCACGGGGCCTATAATTCTCGGCCATTACTCCTTTTGTTGGCCAAAGGACTTTTAGTGCCACTATAGGTAGGGTCAAAAGGATGATGTACCGGCAACCCCAACCGGCCATGCCGCCCCAGACCCATCACGTGAGAGGTAAATCAAACTGATTCAACACTAAAGCAACACCAGAGAGTCCAATGGTTTCAAGGGAGCAGTTTTGCCACTCCTGCACCTCGAACCCCTAAACTTTGTTCGGCAGTGTCCTTTCCAACTAGGCTACACGCCCTAGTGACTAATTTTTAATTTTTGACCTAGTATGATCTTGTTTGACCTAAGCTTGGTTTTAAAAGGCGCGAGGCGCACCGTTGCGCAAAGGGTCCTGGAGCCCGAGGCGCGAGGCGCGCGCATCACGGACGCGAGGCGCACTTTAATCATATACCAAAATATTTCATATTTCATACAAAATAAGACAATAATGTTCATACAAAATAAGACAATAATGCTACCTTAACCCAAAATACCAAAATATATCATATGTTCATATCATACCAACAAAAGTCACATAAATTCTGATGGATCATAATTACCAAAACATATCATGAAGTATTAGCAAAAGCAATTCTACGACTGTACGTAGTATCAAAATACCAAAATAGGAAGCAAAGTCTACGTAGTACCAAAATATGAAGCAAGTCTACGTAGTATCAATATACCAAAATATGAAGCAAGTTTGTGTAGTATCACATATCATAAAAGCAAACTAAACTAGAAGTCATCATCATCTTCATCGTCGACATCGATCCCGAGCAACATTATGTCATTAAACTATTAAAGAGAAGAATAGAAAGAAACTTAAAACCATAACATGATCACAGCAAGTCTAACCAGCAATATTAAAGACTTATGAGAATAAAAGAAAGAAAAAGAGTTGCTGTGATTTTGCAATAAGAACATGTTCGACAGAAGAGTTGCCGTGATATTGCGATGAGAAGAAGAGAAGGCGTAGCAGAAGAAGTGAAACCTGTGGAAGACGAGCAGAAGAATGCACACGTAGCAGGAAGACGAGCCACGTAAGCAAGCAGAAGAAGCGCAGCAGAAGAAGCAGCAACAGACGACGTAAGCAAGCAGAAGAAGACGTCGTTGAAACTTTGGAAGGAAAACGTTAGACTTTTTTTTTAGGGTTTATTTAATCTGGTAAGATGTTACTGCATATGTTTTTTTTTACTGGGTACGCTTTTTTAGGCCCAATATTGTGGCCCATTGGAAGGGAGAAAAATAAAAAAAAAAAAAGTGTCCAGGAAGCTCCAAAAGCGCAGAAGCTCTGAGGCTCAAAAAGCGGTTGTTGCCATGCGCCTCCATGCGCCTCCTAGACACCACTGCGCCTCAGTGCTGCGATGCCCAAGCCTCTGCGCCTCAGTGCGCCCCGCGCGCCTCCGTGCGCCTCAGGCGCGCTTTTTAAAACCAAGGACCTAAGTTGACCAAGTTTGACTAAAGTAGACCTAGTTTGATTTAGTAAGTTTAACCTAATTTGATTTGTGTTAAAGGTTTGACTTTGACTTTCTAGATTTGATTTTCAATTCTTGAGTGTGACTAGTGGACTTTTATGTTGACTTTTAACTAAATTTGACATTTGACTTTAACTTTCAATTTCGAAATTAAAATTGTTTCAACTTCAATTTCAAAAGTTATCATTTTATGTGATTTTTTGTCTTAAAAGTCATCATTTGATGTAAAAATCATTATAACTTTGAATTTCTTATGTGCAGATATTCCAGATTTTGTGAGAATTTTATGAGCTTATTTGGATTTAATCAACATTGAATTGCACTTTGAGCTTAGTTGTTTTCTTTCATTTTAATCCATCCAATAATCTTACACGTATTAAATTTTACAGATATCAAGACAAGATGTCAGGAACTGACTCTTTGATTTGCATAAGTGATTATATTAGGTTATCCGAGAGACTCACAGAATCTAAGAAAACATATCAGACTAACTTAGAAGTTCTTTGACGAATAAATGAAGAAAAGTATCATGCTGAATGTAAATCTGGTGATTAAGAAAGGGAAGTTGATACTATTAAAGAGAAAAAAAAACTTCTAATATATGAGAAAGCTGAGCTTAACATTCATATATCTGAATTGACAAAGAAAATTTGAAGTATCTAAACAAGAGGGTATTGCAAATGCTGAAAAAGATAAAATTCATGTATCAGAGGAATCTAATTTATCCAAAAAGATTGAAGCTCTCGAGAAGAAACTTCCAAAGATAAATGAATTTGATCAAAGTGTTTTCTTAAAAATCTGTGGAATTTACAGCTCTGATCAAGAAAGGCTCTGATCTTGTAGAAGAGATACAATTCTCTGTTGAAGCCGTAGAGAATGAAAGGAATTCATTTTTAATCAAAGAACAAGGCTTCAAATTGAAAAAATACAATTGTTTAATGAAAAAAGAAGTTTGTTCTTACTCAGAGAACAAGATTTCAAGATGAAATCTCAACTGTTTGATGATAAAAGAAAATTCTTCGTATCAAAAGAACAAAAATTTAAAATTGAAATTCAGTTGTTAATGAAGAAATTGATGAACTCTTAACCATTACTATAGATTTAGAGAATCGAATTTCACATTTAATAATTTTAATTCCAAGATTCTTTAAAAGAAGACGGTTGGTCATATTGATTTATCGTTTGAAAGTAACAAAAAGGACAAAAGTCAATTTCACGATCCGTTCTTTTACCCTTGTGACAATAAAATGAACTGAACATTTCAAAATCAAAGGTCAATAAGGAAACAGAAGATTGAAGAAACTGAAATTGACCTTAATAATGGCAGTTTCATCATAAAGAAGGTTAACAATAAAGAACAGATCATCAATTTGAATTTTCCTGTACTCTCTGTTGAGTTTATATGTAGGACATGTTTGTAAAAGTCGGCCTAGGCGGCAGGCTGTGAGTGGGGCTAGGCCAATGCAAATGGTAATCGGGGTAGGTTAGGCGGAGGCGGATATAGACAGTGCTAGGCGGCTATATGCGGTACTAGGCGGTCAGAATGTCAAAGCCGGTCAAAAAAAAAATTTTAATTGTCTATGATTTGTTATTTTGTTTTAGTATTAGGTATTCACTATTTACTATTTTGGTTTATAGTTACTTAATTAGTAGTTTAGTACTTCATAATAATCTTGGACATTTATTGGTAAGTTGGTTTGTTCAGTCTAATTATAATACTAATGAAGTAAAATTCTATGTTTGAACTTTGAAGCTTATTTGCTGTTTTTAACATTTGAAATATGCCTATTTGATGTTTTTAACATCATGTTCGTCTTATTAAAATTAATTTTAGGTGCTATTAATAATTATATTTATATTTGACTATTTATAAATATGTTATATGTATAATTTAAAATTTTACACATAAAAATTTCAATCCGACTACTCCCCACCTAGGCGATTTGTCCCTAGTCTCCAGCCGGCTGGCCGACTGCCACCTAGCGACTTTTACAACACTGTATGTAGGCTTCATGGGACAGGCAGCAGGCCCTTAATTATTTGTCCCACATTGATAGATGGTTTTATTTATATCCCACATGGGTGATTATGGAAATACATAATAAGGAAATATATAATATATGGAAATACATAATAAGGAAATACATAATAAGGAAATATATAATATATGGAAATACATAATAAGGAAACATATGATATAAGGAAACACATATGTGTCTAATATTCCCCCGCAAGCTAAGGTCAGGGAACGACCTGTAGCTTGGATCGTAAAAACATAAAACGCTGCGAAAGAAGCGGCTTGGTGAAGATATCTGCAAACTGATCATCGGTGGTTATGAACTGGACCGAAAGCTGCTTGTCCGCAACCTTTTCTCAAACAAAGTGAAAATCAACCTCTACGTGCTTAGTCCGAGCATGGAACACAGGGTTGGCAGAAAGATAGGTAGCGTCGAGATTATCACACCATAGCGTAGGGGTCTTCTTAAGAGGGACTTGAAGTTCGCGCAATAGTGTTTCAAGCCAAGTTAGCTCAGCGACTGTATTAGCTAGAGCCTTGTATTCTGATTCTGTTGATGACCGAGAGACGGTCTTCTGTTTCTGTGCAGACCAGGATACTAGGTTTAGTCCTAGGTAGATAGCATACCCTCCGGTGGATTGACGGTCATCTGGGCAACCAGCCCAATCAGCATCTGAGACCCCTATAATAGCGTTATAGGCAGAATCAGTGTAGGCGTGAAGAAGAGTCCTAGAGTCACGCCGAAGCCGTAATCCAAAAGTAGAGGTTCCTTGCAGATAGCGAAGAATCCGTTTAACAGCCGACCAGTGATTTTCTGTAGGGCAGTGCATAAATTGAGCAACTTTGTTGACGGCGAAGGTAATGTCCGGACGAGTCAAGGTGACATACTGTAGAGCACCCACAATCTGACGATACTTGACCGGGTCGGAAAATGTAACACTATCACCAAGAGCAAGATTAGCAGTCGTAGTCATGGGAGAAGGAACTAGTTTGGACTGAGAGAGGCCGGCACGTTGGAGAAGCTCAAGAGTGTACTTCTGCTGAGAGAGAAACATATGAACCCATGCTAGTGACTTCAATACCGAGAAAGTATGATAGGGATCCCAGATCCTGAATGGGAAAAGATTGGCTGAGACTGTGGACCACTGTGTCAATTGCCTGCTGGTTGTCACCTGTCAAGACAATATCATCAACATAGACAAGCATGTACAGTAGGATGCCTTGGCGGGAATAAATAAATAGGGAGGGATCAGTTTTTGGAGCCCTGAAAGCCGAGCAAGCGAAGAACCGTAGATAGGCGATGAAACCAGGCGCGTGGAGCCTGCTTTAAGCCATACAAGGACTTGTGAAGGAGGCATACATGATCCGGTTTGGTCTGGTCAATGAAGCCCGGAGGTTGTTCCAAGTAGACAGTCTCTGTAAGGGTTCCATGAAGAAACGCATTTTGAACATCGAGCTGTCGGAGAGACCAGCCTTGGGTAACGGCAAGAGAGAGAACAACATGGATAGTGATGGCCTTTACGACCGGGCTAAAAGTCTCCTGATAGTCAATGCCAGGTTGCTACCGAAAACCTTTGGCGAACAGACGGGTCTTGTAGCGTTGGATCTTACCATTTTGGTCCTTCTTTAGCCGATAGACCCACTTACAGTCAACAACATTAGACTTCGGACGGGGAACTAGTGACCACATACCATTTCTCATTAGGGCCCACCGAGGATCTTTGTTAGCAACGGAAAAAAGGCGTGGTTCGATGTCGGTGTGGATGGTGTGAAAGGAGGAGGCATTATAAGGTTTGATTTGCTTGGGGTTAGGATGTAAGTTGGCTGGACGAGTACGGGTAGTGGGAGGGGCAGTAGTAGGAGTGGGTGGTTGGGTAGATCTGGGGCGACGATGATATGTGTGAATAAGGGGAGGTGGGTCGGTAGATGTAGGTGTATGTGTACGTGTAGGTGGAGTAGGAGAAGTAGGCGGGTCGGAGGTCGGTGGGTGTGGTGGTGGGAGGGGTGAGTAGAGTAGAGTGTGGATTAGGGTAGGTAAAAGTGTATGGGTCAGGAAGGGGTGTCGGAGAGGGAGTTGTGGAGGTTTTGTGAAAGGGAAACGACTGCTCATTAAAGCGAACATGGGGGGCTATGTAAAGGCGATCGGATTGTGTGTCGAAACAACGGTAGCCATGATGGGTTGGACTGTAGCCAAGAAAGACACAAGGAGTAGACCGGAAGTCCATGTTGTTATTGTTGTATGGACGGAGATGAGGGAAGCACTAACACCCAAATACTCGAAGAAAAGAGAAATCTGGTGGATGTTTGAACAAGAGTTCAAACGGGGAGACATTGGAGTTTGTCCTAGAGGGCATTCGGTTGATGAGATATACAGCGGTGTCAAAAGCGAAGTGCCAAAAACGTTGAGGGACATGAGACGCGGCGAGTAAAGTGAGACCTGTTTCGAAAACATGACGGTGACGACATTCAACAAGACCGTTTTGTTCACTCGTATGAGGACAGGAAAGGCGGTGAAGTATGCCAAGTGAGGTGAAAAATTTTGAAAGATTCCGGAATTCCCCTCCCCAATCAGTTTGGACGGTTTTGAGTTTGGTTTGAAATTGACGTTCAACCATGACAAGAAAGCTTTTAAAGGTAGCATACACATCAGACTTCAGTTTTAAAGGAAAAATCCACATGAAACGAGAATAATGATCAACACATAATAAGAAGTGTGGCCATCAAACGAAGTAACAGGAGCAGGCCCCCAAACATCACAAAAAACTAAATCCAGAACATGAGAACTTTGATAAGTAGATAGCAACAAATGAAGTTTAGACAACTTGCCTACTAAACATGAATCACACGAAAAACTACTAGAACTTTTAGTAAGTAAAGGTAAACTATACTTAGAATCCATTGAATTAAAAAGGTGTGAATGAGGGTGTCCGAGGCGATGATGCCAAATGGTGGAAGAAGTGCGAGTGGCGGAGAAACCAACTTTGAGAATCGGTTGACTTCGAGGAAGGCTAAAGGAGTAGAGACCGCCATTACTTGGACCCGTGAGGAGGATAGTGTGTGTAGACTTGTCCTTCACAACAAAGAAAGAAGCGTGAAATTCAAAAAACACGTTATTGTCAAGACAGAATTGTTGATCACAAAGAAGGTTTTGTTTAATTTCAGGCACATGGAGAATGTTTTTAAGGGAGAAAGTTTTGTTGGGTGAATAAAGGTTTGTGGAACCAAAATGGAGAATGGGTAAGCCCTTACCGTTGCCAACATGTAGATTATCGGTACCGTAGTAAGCCTCAAAGTGATCGAAACTAGAAAGGTCCGGTGTAACGTGATGATTAGAACCAGTATCCGGAAGCCAGGGAGTTGATGAGATGGCACGGGAGTCTGTGAAATTTGCTAAAGGAGGCTGTCGGGGCCGTATAGTTGCAGGGTCACGGTTGGGGCACTGTGACGGAATATGACCAATGCCACACCTGTTGCATGTACCAAATACTGTATTCTGAGTAGAAGCCCAACTGAACTGTTCGCGAGTGCCGCCTTGATTCCGATTGTATTGATTTCCGCGGCCACGACGGGAGTCACGGCCACGACTCCGAGTGTTACCAGATCGATTTGTGTAGTGGGCTTGTGCAGGCTGAGCAGTAAGCGGTTGAGCCTGAAGGCCAAGCTGGGATAAAGCCTGCTGGAGAGCATGAAGCTGGTCAGGAGTCGGAGTGGCGACGGGAGCCGCGGGAGGGCGAGTCTGAACAGTGGCGAGGAAAGCCCGAGTTGGGGAAACATCTGGTGTCGTCTTCTTGATCATGTGGTCATGATCAGAAAGTAAACCGTGAAGTTCTGAAAAGGCAACAGGGAACTGGCGGCCGATGAGGGTAGACTTCAAACCGTTGTATTCTTCTCGAAGACCTGAGATAACCAACATCACTAAGTCTTTCTCCTTTGGGGGTTCCCCAATGTTGGTTAAGGCAATGGAGTATTCCTGGGCTCGAGTGAGGTAAGCAGCGGCAGTTTCATCAGGGTGCATCTGTAGTTTAAGAAGCGGGTTTTGAGAGTGTATTCTCTAGAGGAGGTGTGAGGGGCATAGGCACGTTCAAGGGACAGCCATAAATCGTGGGAAGTGAGACCTTGAACATGCTGGAAGGATGCCTCAGAGATGGTGGAGAGAATGAGCATGCGAACGTGAGCATCATTGGAGACCCAGGCTCTGTAATCAGGGTTCAATTGGGGTGGCGGTACTGTGGTACCGTCTTTATTGGATAAGGATGGAGAGGCTATGGTCGTCGGAGGGCAAGGTATAGTGCCATCAACATAGCCAAACAAATTGTTTGTGATAAGAAACGGTTGGACCATTGTTTTCCAGTAACCATAGTTAGTTGGGGAGAGAGTAAAGCCAAATTTGTGAGAGTTATGTCCGGTTTTCTCTATTGGAGTGAACGGAACAATAGAGACCATGATGTCAATGGGTGGGCTGCTGCAACTGATGGTGAGCAAGCAGAGGGACAGCGATGATAAGAAGGTGTTGTTGCGACTACTGGTGACAACAGTAGGGTTTGGGGCTGTTGGGCGGCGGCTAGGGTTTTGAGGAGGGGGGGGGGGGGGGCGGCGATCAGATGGTGGACAGAAATTAGATGGTGGACAGAAATTGGTTGCTGGCTGCGATTTCAGGGAGAGGTTTCAGGTGAGGGTTTGGTGGTGGGGGCAGTTATAGGTGGCTGCAATTTTAGGGTTTGGTGACTGCGATCTCAGGGATTGTTTGCTGGCTGCGATTTCAGGGAGAGGTTTCTGGCGCAGGGGATGATGGTGGGAGGGTTCTGGTGTGGGTAAGGGTGTGATTGCAGTGAGAGGGAGGGCAGGGACTGGTGGCTGGCGGCGCTAGCTGCTACTGTAGCAGGGGTGGGAGAGGCGACTACTAGGGTTGTGCCTGGTAGAAGCCGACGGCTGCTAGGGTTAGAAATCCTAGGCTCTGATACCAAGATAAACTTAGTAATCAGTATTGTTGTATATTATTGTGTATAAAACACTGATTACAAGGGTTTATATAAGAGATACATTTACACTCTAAACCCTATAGTAGTTGCATTCTAATCTCTCTAATATAAGGAAACATATAATATATGGAAATACATAATAAGGAAACATATGATATAAGGAAATACATGTGTCTAATATCTTGTACTTGTAATAACTATCACTTAAATATAAACCCTAGTTTCCCCCATGGACGTAGGTCGGTTAGACCGAACCACGTAAATACTTGAGTCATTTGTTTGTGATCGTGTTTGTGTGCGTTTGTGTGATTAACCTAACAATTGGTATTAGAGCTCAAGTTGGCGACTGTCTGCTGCTGCTGTGCCAGCCTGCGCCGCCACTACCGTCCGTCTGCTGTTGCATTAGTCCATCTTCGCAGCCCTTTTGTTCGGTGTTATTTTTATGTACTTGCACCAACCAGAAACAACGACCACCAACCACCGCTACCCCTGTCTGTGTAGTCTCTGTGCCACGGACACTGCTACAACACCACCGCTGTACACCGTCTTGCTGCTACAAATCGTCGCTGCTGTCGTTAACCCTAGTTGTTAGGAAATCCTTTAGTGCAGAAAACCCTAGTGCTGTTTGGTTTCGTGGTTTGCCGCTATCCGTGGCTTTTTTTGTAAGTGCTAGTGTCCAATAGAATAGCCGTCAAGTTCCAGCCGCCGCTGCTATGTTTGAACACTAACTAGTATTCGTTTGGTTATTTTTGCGAATTTTTGTGAACAATGGTCGAAGACGGGATTTATAAGATTGAGAAGGTTGACGGAAAGGTTTTACACGGTGGAAGATGCAAGTCGAAGATCTTTTATGTCTGAAAGATCTCGAGTTAGCATTGATAGGAAAACCTGAAGAGATGACGGGGAGTAGGCAACCCTAAACAGAAAAGCACTGGTCATTAGGGGTGAGCGACGGGTACCATTTCCCGAACCCGAACCGGTACCGGTACACCGGTACCGACCGATACCGAATTAATATATTCGGTACGGTATTCGGTTTTTAAATTAGCTAAAATTCGGTATTCTGTATTCTCGGTTCGGTATTCGGTTTTTAAATTAACTAAAATTCGGTATTCGGAACCGAACCGGCACCATATAAAATTATACGGTTCGGTATTCGGTTCTTTCAAAACTAATAATTCGGTTTCGGTATTTTCGGGATCGGTACCGAACCGGTACCGTACGGTACCGAGCTCACCCCTACTGGTCATTATCATTTTTAACTTAGCCAAGAATGTAGCGTTTAACATTCTGAAGGAGACGACCACGAAGGGCTTGGTGGCAGCATTGTCCAACATGTAACATGTATGAGAAGCCATCAGCCTCCAATCATGTTTTTATTGAATACCAAAGGATGGTGGATCCAAAACAGGACCAATTAACGACTAACAATTGAACAAGTTCATGCAATGTATTTGAAACCCTCACCTAAGAGCCACTAACCACCAGAATGGAGTTGAGAAGTCGTCGGCCTTGCCCTAACACTGTCACCATTCGGAGAAACCCTCACCGGAGAGCCAGACCTACCCCTTCCTCCGTCGTCTCTCTTTCACTACCTTAATCTTCTCAAAACCTCTTCGGCTATACATTCTTTACCTCCTAAAGAAATCCTCTCCATCGATATTCCTAACACCGAGAATCCTAAACAAGAGATTTGTCTTTGTCTTCCAAGAATCCCTCAAATTCCGACAAAACTGAAAGTTTTTCTTCGAGTAAGACCTATTGTAACGCAACAGAAGGTAGGAGGAGCAGTGAAGAGTGAAACTCAAAAGAACGTTTGGCAAAAACCCTAAACAAAGAGTCCTCAAATCAAAAAAGGATATTAAGGGTGAGAACGTCAACTACATTTAAGGGATGACTATATTGGCAAACATCAATCATAAAAGGATATTACATTTTTACCCTTTAATCTTTGCATGTGTTTTTATTATCCAAACATCCCCTATTTAGAATCCCAACAACATATTACAGAGGAATGAATGCCAAACATGGGCGGACTCCAGGACTCCACTCTAATATGGGACTCCATCGAACTTGAATCTCTCTCTCTCTCTCTCTCTCTCTCTCTATATATATATATATATATATATATATATATATATATATATATATATATATATATATATATATATATATATATGTTATCTTAACACAATTAGCAATCTTAACATATATATATGTTCAATTATCTTAACACCATTAGCAATCTTAACATATATATATATATATACACACACACACACACACACACACACACACACACACACACACACACACATACATATATATATATGTGTGTGTGTGTGTGCGTGCGTTAAGATTACTATTATGTTAAGATAATGGAATATATATGTGTTAAGATTACTATTGTATTAAGATATTAAGATAATAGAAGTATGAAACATATATCTTTGTTAAGAGTACTATTTGTGTTAAGATAAAGAAATATAGATATGTTAAGATAATGGAATATATATATTTTTGTTAAGATTACTATTGGTGTTAATATAAAGAAATATAATTATGTTAAAATCATTAACGTGTTGAGATAGTGGAACATATATATTTGTTAAGATTGCTATTGTGTTAAAATAATGGTAACATGTATGTGTGTGTGTGTATAGGTTTAGAACCCTATGCAGAATTATGGTAATAAATCGTTAAAGTTGTAAAATGTGAGAACTTAATGATTATTAAAAAAAGTATTGAATTGTATCATTATAAGGTTTGGATAAAATATAACGATAAAATGGGAGATTTAGTGAACCATATATATACATAAGTATATATATAGTAATTAATAACGTTATATTGAAATATAACAGAGAAGATTGGACAAGATATTGAGAAATCAATATTGTAATAAATCTTTAAACCCAAATGGGAAATGTCTGGAATTTATTTCCAAAGGGATCCGATACAGTCATTGATACCACATTTACATGCATACTCTCATAGTTGGGCTTCTGTGAGTTACCCTATGTTATGCTTGTCCTATTATCTATGCACTGAATCTAGATTCCCTGCTAGCGAGAGCGGCTTAGAAAGATAAAGGAGCACAAACAAGGGTTGTTTGAAAATGAACACATAAGCTAACGCACTACTGACTTTCTGCCTACTTGTAACTACTCCTGAGAAAGACTCAAACTGAACTAGTTGAAGCTATGGGCCTGCCTTCCCAGCTACTGAGTTGAATATAATAACAGTGATAAATGATTGAGATGTCATGCTTTGCATACATGATCTACATGAGATATGTGTACATGTGCACACGTGATTACCAAAAAATGCTAAATTACCATGCTTAATCATCAGGAACTGCATTGCATAATTCAAATGTCATATTTTGCTGCATAGCGTATTCGTTTGTCATTATGAGTGATTGATGGAAATTCCCGAAACTGTGTATTGGTGGCATTAGAGGATTTGGGAAAACAATTATGATGGGGCGAGATTGCCTAGGAAGCACCTCTTTGTGGGGCGTGATGTATGTTAAGCAACACCCTAGGCCTAGCAAGCACCTCTTTTGAGGCGTGATGTTTGCAAATCAACACCATAGACAAACGTTACCTAGCAAACACCTCTTTGGGAGGTGTGGTGTTTGCGAAGTGACATTCTGGACCATGGCCTATGATTGTGTCTGGGAAACAGAGCAAATGTGAAATGATAGATATTATGCCTGCGTGGCAATGAAAAGGCCTGATCCTATATCCGTACCTAATTGGATTGGGGTGCACTTGTTGATATTCTTTCCTATTGTTCATGCATCATACATTCATATCCCATAATCATATATGATAATTTAACTGCATGGTACTATGACACTCTATGGTATACGGTACTTGCTAGGCTATTAACTAACCCTTATTGGGAAATATTTTTACTACAGGACAGAATGGTACTTGCAACTATCGAAACATTGGTGGTGATTATCCGGCACGCCCGGAACCATTCTACGATGAACGAGGCCGCATTCGCTGGCGGCTTAGGGTGGTGATCGGCTTCCGTACACAGATTGTCTGGGTAGACGTTCCCGCTCGTCCACCGGTCCGAAGAGGACGCCCGGGTCACCGTGGATGGTGACGGCATCCGGGTTTGCTTTTGAGAAGTTTATTTTGAAGCATCATCAATGATGCTAGGATAGTAAACTGTACAACTACTCCTTTTCCTTTGCTATTGTGAATGTTATAACATGCAAACTCTGACTATTTTGTAGATAGTCTAGCATGTAAGGGCCTCAAACCCACACCCTAGATGTTATGTTATCTAACTTGTATACTCGCTTTTGTACAATCCTTAAGGAAAATTTTGAATGTTAATGGAATGTGTGACGGATATGTTTAAGTAGTTATGATGTTATGTCTGAGAAATGTTTTAGCTTCAAAAAGTTTTAATTATTCCGCATTTTCATCAAGGCAATTAGTGTTAATCTTAGGAAATTACTCTCATAATGATCGTGGAAATAGCAAATTTGAATTGTGGATGTTTCAGTATCAGAGCGCCGGTTTAAGTGAATCAAGTTCCAGCCAGTGCTTAGTCTTGAATCTAGATGTTGGGATTGCCTTGGAAAGTAGGTTAGGAGGACAACCTATAAGGGGCATGTAACCGCTCAAGTCTAGGTACCTAGCACTAAAATAAGTTAAACACCTAAGATAAGCTCGGGCTGATAATAAAAGAAGATACGATATTGATGATAAAAGAAGATACGACGTTGAAAAGGAGTTGCAGATTCTATTCTAAGAGCTTCCCATAATGATAAGATCAGTCAAGCCAAGATTTGATGCTAAGAAATGACACGGTGTTGAGTCATATTAATGGCTAGGGTTAGGAGATTATCCCTAGAAAAGAATGAGATACGATTGGCTAGAACAAATCATCTAAGGGTCAACCTGTTAGATCCTGCCTTGATAAGGAGGCATATGATGATAAGTTCTGATTGATTATTCTTTGACTAGAGTTGATGAATGGATGCTACAATGTCCAATGAGGAATCTTGCAAGAGAAACGAGCAACGAGATACAAGGATGACCAAGCTATGCCCATACAAGATACCAATTCTATCCATTGTTGTGTTAAATTCGATTGACATTTCCTTGATTTTCCTTCATAGAATTTGATTGTTTTCCATGGGCCCATGGCGGAATATGTGTGGTGCTACTGGTGTTACTTTGTCACAGTGCTACTGGTGTTACTCTGTGTAACATTGCAAGGAAGGCACGTTGATATTCTTGGAATTATCTCATATAAAGTGGATGTCCATAGATTGAATCCGAAATGATTGTTTTGCCCGCTGGCGGGAAAGTTGTTTTTGAAATTCTGAATCGATGCCATTTGGCGTTCAATAATCCTTTCTTATGGTATCTGTATGGTGCATATGTACGGATTCCAACAATCTCACACGTGCGAGAAGTGCTAATACATCAAGATATATTTGCATATGCGACAAGTCCTAAGAATGGATCATCAATAAAGGTTTGCACATCTGCCGCTATGATTGTGTGCCAGAAAATGAGAGGCACCTGCCTCGTGATGATTAGATAACTATTTTGTTAAGACACTTTGATGGAACCGAAACTAATCTTTTGATTGATTCCCTGACCAGTGTAATGATAGTTATAGGAAAACTTTTGTAACAACAATACAAATTGATATATGAATGAGATAGCTAAACTTGATGATACTTGTCATGCATAACTGTCATCGGATCCCAATAGGATTCCTTAACTGTGTACATTCTTGTAAATAGATCTCTCTTTTCCATTAATTTTCAGAAAAATGGAAACAAGTAGGAATGAAGAGAACCCGATACTTGATGTAAGCGATGCAAACGCCTTGGAAGGCGTAGGACCACAGAACGACACCCGTGAGAACAATGACCAGGGAAATAACCTAAGCCAGAACCATGAAGTTAACTTAGAATTTGGCCCTACTTACGATGAGGATGATTATGGGGAAGGCTCTAATTTTAGCTTAGAGTCTGAATCCTAGAAATTGGCAGCGCCTGAGGCCTGTATGACTAAGAAATTCAAGAAAATGTTGTAAGATGCCATAACTGAAACTATATGGATAACGAGTGCGGATTACAAGAGGTTAAGGAATAAGGATATAATTGCAGCCTTGCAATCTAATCTGATTAGTGACAAAACAGGAGAAGGTCCTTCTAGGGACAAGACAGTGAACAAGGAACCTGAGAATGAAACCATCCCAACCGTAAAGAAATCCGACAGGGTGTCTTTCAATTCCTGTGGAGCCCATGAATTTGTTAGTAATTGTGAACCGCAGGTAGCTATGGAATGGATAGACCACACGGAAAAGATGTTTGAATTAAGCCACACCTGGGATGCAGATAAAGTGGGATATGCCACGGGTATGTTAACTGGATCGGCTTCTACGTCAAGGAAGAATACTGCAAGCCAACTGGGCAAAGATATAGTGAAAGTCTTGACCTGGGAGATGTTTACAAAAAGATTCAAGGATCAATTCTGTCCAGCAGACGCTATGAAAGCTCAGGCCAGGGAGTTTATGTTCATCAAACAAGGGACTCTAAAGGTGATGCAGTATGAAGAGAGTTTTCAGCAGAAATCTCAATTCGCTCCACATTACTTCATGACTGAGGAGCAAAAGATTGATCACTTCATTGAGGGATTACGACCGAAGTTGAAACGTTTTGTGGAGATGCGAACCTACGACACCTTGGAGGAAGCAACATTATTCGCTCGAAAAAGCGAAAGGTCCTTAAAAGCGTCATTCTGATATGCCTCCCCCACCTGCGTAGAAGGCCCGATCTGAGTGTCAGTTTCAATCAAATTTCGGAGTTTCTGGTTATTTGATCGTAAGCAACAACAACAGCAACCGAGTCTGTCATTTAAAATTCCGGCAAAGTCAGGCTCAAGTACTCAAATACAGAACAAAACTCAGCAATCTAAGTCGACGGGGCAAACTATTAGGAACTGCTCCAGATGTGGAAAGAATCATGTCGGAAAGTGTAATTCAATGAGTAGCGGCAGTACTGTTGTCTGCACTCGATGCGGGAAACTTGGGCACATTCGTGCCAATTGTCTATCCAAACCGTTGGTGTCCTGTTTTGAATGCGGTATGCCACGGGGAGGTGAATCTGGGATCCTTTTCGATTCTGGTGGTGGCTAGAGGGAGGGGGAACTCCCCAGGTGCTTCGGTTTTACCTTGCCCGTGAAGATGATTGAACTTCCTGAATTTTATGGGTTCGATCCACAAGGATGGATTCAAAAAGAAACTATCTACTTTCAAATCAATAATACTCCTCATCATCTTCGACTTCTGTGGCTAGCTGAGCCGGTGTCGCTCAACGTTGGTTTACTATTATACGCAGTTCATGAACCCATTAACTAGGATTGTTCCAGCGCTTTAGTAGTCTCGAAATCCAGAATCCTTATGAGCAGTTGGCAACGATTCAACAATCTTCTTCAATTCATGATTATATAGATGATTTTGAGTATCTATTGTCGTTGGTTTCCAAACTGCCGGAATCCCAAGCCTTCTTTGCGTTTAAAACGTTTGGGTTAGGCTTCATCGCCCTCAATCGTTTTTAGACGCTATGTATGTCGCCAAAGACGTAGAGGAGATGCTTCGGCCTTCTTCTGATAGCAATACTCCGCTACGTTTCCGTTATCACCCCTCTGTGGGCTTAGTGACCCATCTTATCTGGATCGTTCCTCACTATTGGCTCAAACGCGAGTTCATGGGCTTATTAACGCCTCTATGATGGATCGTTAGAGTCAATTGGGCCAATTGAAAATCGATGGACCTAAGCTTACATCCTTAAGCAGTGTTATTTATTCCTCTACTCTGCGCCCTTCTTCGCGGGGTTCACCGCAGACGCCTCCAACCTTGCAACGTGATTGGGGAATTCGTTCTTTGTCTCGTTCTGAGTGGGAAGAACGTTGTAAAAAGGGATTATGTTTCTGTTGTGGTCAACAATTCAGTCTTGCTCACAAATGTCCAGCACGTCAATTGTGTGTCTTACTTTTAGGGGATGATGAGATTGAGGAAAATCATGGGGACTACCATCACAATGAGGAACATCATTCTTTGCATCAGATGCTACCACCAAAGAAGGAAGTCTTGAGGTCAAGACTTTCACAGGGGGGAAGTTTTGATGGGATTCTACTAAGAATATTCTAGAAAAGGGCATAATAGGAATAAGGTAAATAATTAGTTAGAAATACATCTATAAATAAGAAGAGAAGGGTGTGAGTTAAGGTGTGTAGAAAATATTGTTAGATTGTTGTTAGACTCATTGCTTTAAAGCTTTAAGGGACTCTTAGCTTTAGGCTTTGAGGAGGGATTATCCCTCGGAAATCATTTGGTTTAGTTTTTGTTTCTGTTTTGATTAATCAGAATTCCTTCCTTTCCATACATGTTAACTCTTTGTTCATAGTCTATCATATTTTTGAATCCGTATCAGTGTGCATAACCCAACATCCCTGTATCTTTGAGTAGGTCAAGCACATGCTTGTGTTGAGAAATGAATATCCCCTGTTTTGAATGAGCCACTTCATCCAACCGTTTTCTTTCCTCCTCGTAATTTGACTGATTCCCAAGTTTTATTCTTTTCAAGCGCTGCCATCTCTACTTTCATTGCATGTTCCCATTTCTTGCCTCCTGATGCCTCATATAGATTTCTTGGAGTGTGGGTTGAGTGAAGGTTACTTAGAAGGCTTTATGGTTCTAGGATAGGTTTTGATAGGTCAAGAATAGATGTAGAGGGTGTTTAGTACAGGTTATGGTTCTTTTCCTAAGGTCTATGGGTATATCTGCATCATCAAGTTCATTAGGTTTCTCTGGTTCCTCTGTCCGTTCTCTGCCCGTTCGGTAGGCATGGCTGTATTGCTTTCGCTTTGAGAGATGTTTTCAAGGTTTTGAACATTAACATGAATAGGAGATTATACATGTTCAGATTGAGGGATGGGGGTCTTTCCTAGAATATACTTCAAAGGTTCAGCTCGTTGAGTATCCTTTTAATTCCCCTTAAGTGTCTTCATGGATGGATCATCCAAAGGAATAGTAGAAGAAGTAAAGAATAGGTTTCTCCAAAGAAATAGTAGTAGATGTTGGTGGATTACAAGAATCCAAGTCAAACACAGGAGACTTGGACATATCTTGACACCAAAAATCAAGAAGAAACGAATCTTTCACCCTATCTTCACTCAAGTCCTCCCCGTGAAGATATGATTGAGAAAAAAAGGACTCATTTTCAACAAAAGTGACATCAGCAGAGACAAAAAAAAAAAGAATTTTCTGGTAGGAGGATGAAAACATTTATACCCTTTTTGTGTAGAAGAGTACCCAAAACATTTAAGAGCACGTGGATCCAACTTTCCCCTGTTTTGAGAGTGGACATGAACAAAAGCAACGCTTCTAATCATAAGAACAACTAGATTGTTCAAACTTCGAAGCATTGAAAGTAGGAAAAAACTTTGTAAGAATTGAAGTCAAGAACCTTTGTGGGAAATCTATTTGTGAGATGAGTGGCTCAATGTTATTGAAGGCGAAAGTCGCACTCGAGGCGACATGCCTTTATTGGGGACTAAGTCGAGAGGCGCAAAAGGTGAGGCCCGAGGGAAGTGAAGTAGTAAAAAGTTAGAAAAAACTTTACACGACATTGTTTAGCACATAAACATAAAATAAAAGCATAATATATAGAATCATTGATATGATATCAAATATACTACCTTAAACCACAAGTCCACAACTCCTTCACAAAATAGTAGTAGTCAATGAAGTAAAATGTTAAAAAGAACCAATCTATAGAGAGATAGAGAGAGTAGAGTTGATAAAGAATTTTTTTATATCTTTATCTTGATCGTAGATTGATAGAGTAGAGAGTAGAGACTACGGAGAATATATATTGGTAGGGTAAATATTTCTCAATCTCCCCAACAGATAATTGATATTGTTTAAAACTTAAAAAAAACGCCCAAATTAATCAATTTACTGTGACTGGACAAAGTCCATCGCCTCATCGACCAGGGACTTTGCTACTTTATAGAAAGTCCAGAGCCTGGTTGAATCGCATCGCCCAGACCACTACCAGGCGACTTGGCTGAAATCGCCTCGACTTGGGGACTAGTCCCTCGACCTTTGCGCCTTTAATAACATTGGAGTGGCTGCTAGGACAGCTTCCCCCCAATATTGTTTAGGATCATTTTTATGAAATAATAAGGCTCTTGTGACCATGGTAATAGACAATCAGCTATAGTTATTTTTCTATCACTAGAGCAAGGCGTATAAGAAGTAAAAAGTTTAAAGGAATTGGTCATGTCATTAGTGGCTAAAGAGTCTACAACCCACATCTTTTGAGAATTTTTTTTTGAGACATTAGTAGCACAAGAGGAGGAAGACACAATTGAAAATGTTAGAGAACATGTACCTGTTGAAGAAGGCTTTTTCAGGAGTCTCTAAGAAACTTTTCAACTTTTCTATGTCCTCCTCATTCAACTCAGAGGCCAGGTCAGGTTCTGTTTTTCTGGTTGAGTGCTTACCAAATGTGCTTGGCCCCTATCATTCTTATCTTACCTTGGTTGGGTCTTCCTTGATGTTTCCAGCAACGTTCCCTTGTGCGACGATGTTTTTGCAATATGTGCACATTAAAGAGTCACAATCATGTTGTTTGAATGAGTTGTGGATACTGGTTGATCTCATTAGCATCTTTGGACTCTTTTAAGCCTGCTGCTCTGGTCACGAGTGTAGATCCATCTCCTGTAAGAGTTTCAAGCATGACACCCCTTCGTCCTTCTTTCGCTCGAATGATTGAAAATTATTTAGAGAGGGAAGATCCTCTTTTCCCAAAACTTGTACTCTGACAGCATTAAACTCTCGATTAAGACCAGCTAGAAAGTCATAAATACGATCGTTCACAACAAACCTTCCCAAAACTGCAGAATCTTCACTGCAACGCATCTCGATACATTGATAATGATCCATCCCCTGCCACAAGCCTTGCAAGAAACTCGCATATTCAGTGACAGTACGAGTCCCTTGTATGGCAGCTGAAATCTTCATCTTAACTTCATATAGATTTGGGCAGCGTCATGAACCTTAGAGTATGCTTGATGGATTGCATCCCAAATATCCTTTTGTGGTACCAAGGAACATGCAAGTACCACTAATTTCTGATAGCATTGAACTCGATAACCATGACATCACCATTGACTTGCTCGTCCCATACAGCAAACTTCGGATCGTTCTTTGGACGGCTTGTGCCAAGAAGATGGCTCAATTTTCCTTTACCCTTTATAAAACGTATGAACCAGTCGGGACCAGTTCAAGTAATTTTTTCCATTCAAACAAAACATTGCTTGAATATTTTGTAAATCACCACTTGACACAAGAGCACCAGGTTTAAGAGAATCTGAGTCGTGGGGCATTTTAGAGGATTTTGTCATATTCTTTTGAAAGAAGACACCAAAAGAAGACAGGGAAAACTTAGGGTTTATGTGTGTTGGGTGGAATTCGACCAGATGAAAAAAGAAGGCCTCAGAAAAGAGCCAATAGCTGTGATACCATATCACAATATTATGAGTTGTGTAAAATAATTTCTTGATATTGAAAGAGAATACAACAGGGTATATATACAAAGCAGAATAGCTAATCAAGAGCCTAAAATAGTAAAATCCCTATAAATCGGCATTTTCACTAATTAGAAGATACTCCTAATCACTAGCTAATTGTTCATCTAATTATATGATTTCCTAATCTGACAATTAGGTTGAACGATTCCTAGTAAAAAACATTTGCCGACCTCCTAAACATACTAGGGCCGGCTGCCCTTTTCTTTTTTCTGAAGCCGACACCACAACAGTCATTTCAAAGGACTTTTGTTTCAATAAACCTATCCAAACCATGTCAATTATTCGGGTCGTTGTGTGTATGTGTTATCATGTCCTATGTGACTTAGATATTAAAGAAGACGTCATGGACCAAGTGACGCATACACAAAACCCCCTATCAACTCAATTGTCTTTTTAAAAGACTTTTGTTTCAATAATCACAGAGATTTATCAGATATTACTCATATTGAAATAATGAAGACACCCACTCCGGTCTCCGACTTCATTTGATACAAATCGAGTCTAGAGCCAAATGTTATGCACTTTCTATGACAGTATGACATAGAGTCTATAATCTGAATGACTATAAAGTATTTGTCCAAAGTGACAAAGTCTGAACAAATATAAGTGGTTCTTTCAAGAAAAGGATTTCACTATGACTATTTAGGAATCCTACCAATATTTACATCACGTCAACACTCAACGTGGGTCAAATTGATTATGTCTATTGTGCATACATGAATACTATGTGGACGTTGACTTACTATTATAGAATGAATTTGTTTCATTTACATGATTTAGGTTGAAAACCAATTATTTTAATGTTAAACATGCCCCGAAGAGGTGGAGGTGCGACTTGAAGGGGAGAGATAACATTGATGTTGTTAATGTAATTTGGAGAAAGTGTTTTTATTTTAAGGGGGGAGCAAAATATTTGTTCTAATGATGTATTCATTTTTTGAAGGGTACTAAAACACTTGTAGTTTTGTACTTTTGTTAAGGGGGAGAGAAATTCTGAAGTATCATGTATTTGAGGAGGGAGAGTATACACATTCGAGTGGGTGAAAAGTTGAGTTTGTATATGTTTTTTTGAGGCCGTTTACTGAGATTGTTCCTCTGAAGGGGAGAGCTATAACTCTAAAAATCATTAAATTTTGTTGTTGAGTCTCTAAAATTATGTTGCATAATGTTTATGATTCTCATGTTCATCGTGAGGGAAAGAAATGATAAATTTCAGAGACATAAAAATTTGAAGTTTTTCGAAGACAAAATTTTAAAACTGAAAATTTACTAACGAATTCAAGATGTCTGAATGTCAACACCTTTTGAGTTTCATTTCAAAGTTTACTGAATTTGATCTTATTAGAATTCTAAAGTTTGTGTTGAAGATTTCTAAGAGGAGAACCATCTGATTGAAAGATCAAGGGGAAGAGTCATCAGTTCAAAAGATGAGAATATCAAAGAAATTGAATGATGAGATCAGACATCAGACAGATTAAACACTATTGATTTTGAAGAGATCAAAACATTAAACTCTACTGAGTTTGAAGAGATTAGAAAGATGAAAAGAGATAAAGCTGAGTTTTTAAAAAAGAGGCTTCATTTGAAGATTTAATTCTTTGTTTAAAGCTCACAACAGAAGACTTCACTGAAGAATGATTTACTGAAATGTGTTTAATGAAGAGCTGTGTTTGAAAATATTTTGAAGAATGACAAACGTAGAGTTCAAGACTTGAAGACAGTAGAGTCTAGTTTTAGCATTTTTCAGGTCTTTGTAAAAGTCCTTGAGTAGTGCTTTATTGTTTTGTTGCTTTCATCACCAAGGGAATTCTTCGAAGACTTTGCCATGTATTTCTTGTACACAAAGTTGAGAGCAAAGCAACCATTTACCGAGTGTTCTTGATCTTATATATGTGCTGAAACTTGTAGATTTACAAAAATCCTACAAACTTACACATTTAATTATATAAACCCTCAAAATAAACAACCCGGTTACCTAATTTGGAATTGGCTTTGATAAAGAATCCCTTATTTGATTATAAATTACAACAAAGAACATTAAACACATTAATTTCAAAAATAGGTTCTTAAAAACAGAAACTGGCAAAAAGTATGTTTCTATTAGATGCATTGTGTCTTTTCCTGCTAAAAATAAGAAACTACTAACTCCTGTAAATAGTATAGCCATGAAATGATCAGCCTTATGTTACCTGTAACATCTCAACAAGTAGAATTATCCGATCTGCATGCTTACGGCATGTTAGAAACCCTTGGATGCACAAAACCTGAAGAGAACAGGAAAAGAGGCCAGATAAGCACCAAAGGCATAAATTTATTTTTACATATCTTATTAAACACAATAAATATACTTTGAAATAGTCGAAGAACTCGCTTGAAACTCCCTCAGCATCAGAATCCATAACCTATCAAAAGACCGGTACCAATGTCACTGTTTGACCATAAACTCCCCCAAACTATTACGAAGTCTTAATACTGCTACTTCCATTATTACTTACCTCAAGAAGTTCACGTGTTAACTTGAATGGCGCACTTTCGAAATTTACGCCCCCAGGTGAGTTAGAGAGCATGAACCCAAAGTCGATGTGTATAAGATGGCCTTCTTCATCAAGCAAGAGATTTCCGTTATGTCTATCTTTCACCTATGCAGGTGAAAGAAAAACAACAAACGCTGATGTGTGAGATAACCTACTTGGATTCACTTTCAATAATTAAGAATTTGTTCAGCTGAGAACCAAGAAAATGTTTCCCGAGAAATTGACTTAAAAATATATAACCAAGTTTGTGAATGCAACAATAGACGTGATAGATAGAAGCATGTCTATTATAAGGGAAAAGAAAGTGCAGTCAGGTAATAGCTATACATAGCCATATAATGCAAAAAATGATTACGAAGAATTCTGAGATGTTGTTTCTTCTTTATGGTAGTTAGTCTGTATTTCCATATATATGGTTACGACAAATTATTCTAGTAACTTGTCGAGAAACTTAGTTGAAGGTATCCTACTTTCAGTCACGGGTAGGTTATAAAAAAGGTTGTTCCTGTATTGTTTATTCATTCTGAAAATACACAATAGTCTCTTTATGCAATAATTCTCCTCTTTTTTCAACATGGTATGTTGATTCTAATCCATTCTACCCATTCTGATTGCTTTTACACAACCAGTTCCGGCTGAAAACTAGATTACGATTGATTTTGTTTTTCACAATCGAAGTTTAACCATGATTTGTGGATTCAAGGCCTAAGATCGCATAACAAGAGATATTAAGGTGTTGTTTATTCATGAGTCAAGGGTATCAGTATATTGTATGTATCCAAAAGTATATCCTTTTGTTCGGTATTGTTTATTCCCAATCTGGACAACTTGATTATTAAACTCACAAAGGACATCAATTGTATTACTTAATATTCTATACAACTATGTGAATTTCAGGGTTCAAGCTAGGGGAAAACGATGGGCGACTGCTGAATTTCATGATGGCCTTTCCTCCTCAAAGTTGACGTTCAAAAAAGTTTCCAAAAAGATCATTATTTAATGTTTGTAGTCATAATAATGATGTGATGCTATCTCATCATAGACAGGGTCATCCAAACATTCATTCTTAAAGAAACTATTCCCTCAATTGTTATTGAGTTCTGAATTCTTTCAAGTGTTATGTCAAATTCCCAATCACATAAGACACTCTTATTCTCCACTCTCATATAAACCCTCACATCCATTTTAGATGATTCATATTGACGCCAGAGGACCATCCATGATCAAATCTATTTCTGGCCTAGGATGGTCTGTAACCTTCATTGAGGAATGAGGAGCATACTCAAGTCAGGTGGGGTTTTTTCCAAGGAATGATGATTCATATTGACGCCAGAGGACCATACATGTATCCCGATCCTTCTATCAAGTTCAGTACTTGACCATTTTTGGGGTGCAAATCTAATTAATTGCCATCCCAGGTTTTTTTTTCATAAACTTCAAACGCCACTTCAATACCTCCTAGAGCTCTTTCCCTCACATTTAGACTCTCTGTCATCCACATAAGGTATTTGGTTGCACACCCATTGTGCATAACTAGGGATGTAAATGAGCCAAACTACTCGTGAGCTACTTGTTGGTTCTATAGTGCCCTAGTATTAGACAATAGTTTATATGTGATTATACTATACTTAAAAGTAAAAGGGCTAGAGTGTAAATAGTCTTCTTATATATACCCTCATTGTAATCAGTCACTAATATACAATAATATACAACTGTTACTAAAGTTCAACTTGGTATCAGAGCCTAGTTCTTAGGAATCCTAACCCTAGCAGCCGCTGGCTTCCACAAGGCACAACCCTAGTAGCCGCCGGCCACCACCTCTGCTACAGCAGTCCTCGCAGAACCTCTACTGCCCTTCATCAAGAATAGCCAACTTATTCAACAAATCAAGATTTGGAAGCCAAGATTATCAACAAGCAAGTATAAAGCAACAAATACTACAAAGATTTAAGGTAAATTATCACCTTAAAAACTTGTTCTTTGCTATTATCAAACCCACGGTTTCTGTAAAGTTTCAAGAACACAAAAATCGTTTCAAATCATAATAATAACCAAAGATTAGTGTTGCAAACTTGAAACAAATTCCATGCATGAAATTATTAAGTGTTTAATTGATTTTTATTTGATTTGTTTGATTGCTGTGAAATGAAAAGAAAGTAGAAAAGTGCAAGTGTGTGTGTGTGTGTGTTTGCATGGGTACCAAAACCCACTTGAACAATACCGAAACCATTAAAGAGGCTACGAAAACCTACCGAGGAGTACAGACTTACCGAAACCATACTGAAACCCACCTAAGAGTACTGAGACTCACCTAGTGATACCAAAACCTACCGAAACCATTAAAGGTTTCAGTAGTGAGGAATCTATTCGGTAATACCTGAACACACTTGATTAATTAATGTTGAAACCCACAAGCAAGCTACCGAAAACTTTTTACCGAGACTCACCCATGAATAAACCAAAACCCACACACTACCGAGATCAACTAGATAATACCGAAACCCAAAGGATTCGGTAAACAAAATACCGAAACCCATTTTGGGTTCTTTTCTTTTTGTTTCACGGAATGCATGCATGTGTGTGTGTAATGTGTGTGAAAGAATTATGTAGTATATATACACAAATTAAGTATGTGTGTGGTGGGTGATAGAAACAGCACACATATATATACATATATACACGCCAGAAAACAGAAAGCATATACATATACATACATATATATATTTGTCTAGTGCGTGTAAAATATAAGTCCAGTTTATATACATATATATATATATACACAAATTCAGCATTTATACGTGTAAATATATATATCAAGCTAAGAAGGGATTAAAAGTTAAGGGTATGAGTATGGGTGTGTGATCATATATAATTAGATATTTAAACATATATATATTTATGATTCATAAATATGAGGCCCATGATTATAACAATTAGAGAACATTTAAATAAAACATACACGCCAAAGTGAAATTTCATACAATTATATGAGCATGTAACCATCAAATAAAGAGTCTTATATGCCTTTATGAGATCTCAAAAGTGAAAATGAAAGCTTAAATGACTTCATAAAAGTCACACATGTCCATGAAAAAGGACATAAATGTTTAGAAGTTATCAGAATCACGTCAATAAAAATTTAAGGCTAACGTTCTTGCAAATGATAAACTCTGGACAAGTTCAGATTATCTGAACAAAGTAATAAAGTCTAAAGTTATTGAAAGTGGGTCAAAGTTTGTAAAGCCAAGCCAAGTCCAGAAAGTCAAAGTTTAATGTAAATTCCTGAGATAACTCAGGTGGCGGAGTAATCCGCTTGACAAAGCTAAAGTCAACAGCGCAGATTAATTCAGTAAAAACTGTGAGTTATAGATATTCAGTTTTACATGTTTGATTCCGGTTGAGACATATTGTTGTTGATTGTTTATTTTGGCATTCATTTATGCTCAACTGGATTGTGACCTGTGCTCACCATGGTTCATGGTTTGGTGATGCTCTGTGGATCATGATAGTTATTTGATATATCATTCTGCACACATTATAGTTATAGTTCATTTCAGTTGATATTGCTATCATGACTTTGCTTATTATGTTTTTCATCATTGCTTATATCTTTGATGTATTGATTTCAGCTTAGCATATTTAGCACTGTCGGTCTATTGTTCAAGACCTTGCTATGTCACCAGTACTATTGAACTTGGTAGTTGATTACTCCGATGCTCCCCCCATGATGTTTACTAGTAGCTAGCCCAGTATTAGTGGATAGCTTCCACTAAAAGCGTAAGTGTGGTCTGGACATCATCCTATTCTGATTACTATGTCTCATCCTTGCGTGGCTGTTGGCGGCAGTCAAGTTATATCACGCTTGTTACCCACATTTCCGCCTTGTTGTAACGCATGTAATCTGATAAATCTATAATCTCACTAAGCCTTGCTTACAGTTGTTGTTAAATCTCTAGACAGGAAAAGATAAGGGAAAAGCACCTGCCGGACCTAGTTCGTGGGTCTTTCAAGATTTTCATTGAAGTTTTCATAGACCACTACTTAAACGACCTTTTGGTACAGATTTGAAGATGATAATTGTGGTGGTCTGGGTAGATTTGCTTTGATTGTATGATGACATGTATTAGACTAGTCTTGTACCCTTTATAAGTTTAATTTGAACATTGTAACTCTGTACTAAAATTTGTATTAAACTTATCCTAATAGATGTACTGTAATTCAAATTCCGCAACTTAATTACTGTATCTTAGTTATGCTTGATATCATGTTGCATAATTGTGGGACCTAGACGCTGAGGACTGCCCCGTAAGGGGTGGTCTTCACATGTAGAGGGAAACAAATGTTTATGATGAGAAACAGGATGAACAAGAAAACAAATTTGGAGATACCAAGTGGGAACAAAAGATTGTAGTACAGAATGTCTTCATGGAATCCTTGAGATCATAGGGTTGACGAAGGGAGTATTATATGGGTGTTTTAGTGGAGTACTAAAGCAGGTGGTTCTAGTCTAGTATTAATATTGGTGATTTTAGTAGCAACTAAAATAATTAACTTCTATTTTCTCTATTAGCTTTTGTTAGGTAAGTATGTTATGCATAAGTATGTTTACTCCTATCCTAGCGGGTATAAGTTTCTATTGTCATGTAAGAACCTCAACCTTTGATCATTTAACTAGCAAATCAGCAGAGCTGCTCTCTAATTTTCGATTGATTTCCATTATTATAACCATGTCATGACTAGGGATTAGGGTATGTCAACACCTTGGTGGCAGGATGCCAAGATGTGCTGAGAAGAATGCCTTGCATCGCCTTTCATGCTTTTTAAGATACATGTACCATTTAAGTCCCTCCACTTTTCATTTTACTTGTGTGAAATTCAGGGACTTTGGTAGGAAGAAGAAACCTTTGCTATTATTTTTGGGTCGCCAGTTAAAAATGTCGATTATAGTCTCTCATTGTTATTTTTTGTTTGTTTTTGTCCCTCAAGTATTCTTTTTGTTCTACTTTCATGAAAATATCATAGTTAGCTCGATTTTTTAGTTCCATTTCTCATTAGGTGGTTACAATAAGTTATATTGTACGGTTTCACAATAATGGACTTAAATGCCAAAAATACATGATAAAAAAAGGATAGTTTCACAAGAATGGAACAAAAGAATAGTCGACAGACAGAAACAAGCAAACGTTAGAATAGGGGGTAGAATGGACATTTTTGACAGTTCATTAACCAAAAATGACAGTAACCACCGGCCACGCTCCACCACAGAAAAGAGAGTTAAAAGTTTACGGACTCGATAGATTATGATAAGAGAAGTTCAGGGACTCTAGGAGTCTAGGTTATAGAAAAAGTAAAGACTAGGGACTTGTGTGCACGATTCGAATGAAAAATTTTTGATGGTTGCTAATATAATAGCAATAACCCGAAAAATAAATCAACTCCTTCTAGCAGTATAGACTTATTGATCTCCTGTCAAATGCTAACAAAAAGGAGACTACAATTACAATGGAAAACGAATGTCATAAAATAAATTTGGAACCTTTGGTATTTATGGTGTGCTGAGCAAGTAAATAAGTACAATTTAATATGGAATTCGATGATAATTATGAGTTTTAAAAGGTTTTCATAGGGTCAACATGACAGTTATTTTGCAAAGATACAAAGATACGGAACTTATAATCACATATTGTATCTATGTGTGCTCTATGAGAGGAGACAAACGCAATAGAGGGAGGAGACCTGTAACAGGTAGCAAACCAGAGAGTATCCAGCCATACTTTCAACAAAGTTCCTCTGCAACATTAATATACTGTCAAAAAACCAGAAATCTAAGATCCTTCAAAACATTACATTACAATGTTAGCTGACATTTAAGAATTAAGAGTGTCTTTTTGGTATACAAGTAGAAAAAATAGCAGTGCAAAGTCTCGAGATTTTTCTAGCAATGTTAGTGGATCGCATCCGTCAAGAAACATGGAAAGATGATGACATTAGCAGGCTTTAAAAGAAATTTCACAAGGAAATAGTCACTGTTTAAAATTTTGATATCAATCTCAAGTGACAATCATTTTTTTTGTTTGTTAGAACTTAGAAGTAAGACAAGGACATGCCTGAATTCTTCTAAATTTTAGTTTTATACATTACATGTGCATGAGGTGAGCACACCACCAAATAAAACTTAAGAGTGGCACATGATGTGTCAAAAGCATAGCATAAGAATAGCATTCTCAAAGAGATAGTAATAAGTTTGTTCACATCCCGTATCTGCAGTTTGATTATTCTTTCTTTAAATAGAGATTACTGAAAAAAGAACATATTAACGTGCTAGCAGAGAAATTGTAATTCATCTCAAGTATCAATACCTGTGAAAGCTTATAACTTGGAGTATTTTCTTGATATTTGGAGAGAAAAAAGCCGCGTAAGCTTGTGATATTGGGATATCTACTTTTGATAGAATGAAGAGATGCCTACAATGAGTTCAAAAAAAAAGTATAATTAAAGAGATGACAAGAAAATAACTCATTTCCAAAAAAAAAGAATCCAGTAAATTACAGTATCAGGAATTGTTTCAATTAGAGCTGTGTATGAAGAAGTTACTAGAACTTCATATGGACGCAGCCAGAGAGGTAGTCCTGCTTCCTGAAAAATATCTGACATTAAGGGAAATCATCAAAATTCCATTGCATCAGAAAAAAAGGAAGAAGAAGACACTAATATAAGCTAATTCACTGAGATAGGACTGGCAATAATCATGAATAGAGATACCAAAAAATCCTATTCATCATTGACGTTACATTAACAACACATGATGGCAAAGTGGGAGCATCAAATGTAATACATGACCCCGTCTTATCATATTATATTTGTAACAATCATCTCGTATTACTTGCGTACTACTAGTCTACTTCATTAGAAAATAGATCATATATTGTAACATTCATCTTGTATTATATTATCATGAACCACATCATAGCATTTCACATACCTTTGTGTAGAATTTCGTACTATTATATACATTTCCATATGACCTAATGAAGCTGCAAAGGAATGTAGCAGATGAATATCCGAAAGGAGATGTCATGTCTTATTATATGTTTTTAGGATTCCAAGGTGATTACTAATAACCCAAAACATCATTTTAGTGAATAAGGAAGGTATTGTCCCTTCCCTCACACTCTTTCTAAGATGTTTGAACTGAATTTTCTACAAAATATAAATAACACATAATGTCATAAAGTACATACCATAAAAGTGAGAAATAAGTTGCACTGCCAGATGCTCCTGCCTACAATCATCCCCACTTTTCACAATAACCTGAAGAATAGAATATTGATGTGTATTAAGGACAAAAGCATACATCAGAATTAACCCCCCCCCCCCCCCCCTCCCTAAATCTCCCTTTGTTTAGGGCAGCATACTGAATGAAGCATTACGTTTAAAAATGTTACAGGAGACATTGTTATGTTTTTGCAATTATAGGAAGGGAAGTCTTTGTACAGAGTGTTTCCCTTTCACTTTGCAAAGAGACTACTACGTTTACCTGAACTCATGACATTTCAGCCACAGCAGAGTAACCTTGAGTTGTTTCGCAGTATCACATGTACTTGTATTAATGGAAATTACAATAAAAAGAGAAGCATCTCTCAAGTGTCCAACTTCCACATTTGTATATATTAGAAGTCACAATGACAGTAAACAAAAACATATAAGCAAGGGTAAATTACAAACTTCGTCCCTGTGGTTTATTAGAAATTATGGATTGGATCATTTAACTTTAAAAATTACACTGACAGTCCTTGTGGTTGGAGTTTTGTTATGGATATGGTCTTTGGACATTTAAAATGACCATTTTACCCTTACTTGTTTAATTAATTTTTTTATTTATATTTCTATTATTATTATATAATAGACTAATATAAAAAATTAAAAATACCAGTAAAACTAATTTAATATAATAGACATAAATTTGAATGATGAAATATTAATAAAGACAAATGCATAATAATAATTATTAGTTAAAAATTAAAAAATAACGTCTTGAGTTTGTATTTTTTTACTTTAAAAAAATTAAACCTTTTTTAAATCAAAAAAATAAATGTAAACATTGTCAAAAAGTATTAAAAACTTTTTTGACGTTTTTAAATTTTTTACATAAATAACTTTTTAACACATTCAAGAAATGTTTAAAAGCGTTATTATAGTTTAAAGATTTTGAAAAAAAAAAATTTAAAAACTTAAATTATTTTGAAAAACTTTAATTGTTTTGAAAAGTTTAAATAGTTTAAACATTTGTTCAAAAGTTATTTTTTTGAATGTTTTTAGATTAGTTAAAGAAAACTATCAAAAAACTTCGAAAGCTTTAAATTTATTTATTGTTAATCAAAATGTTTAATTTTTTTATTATTCATGAAAATATTTAATTATTTCAACAAAAAATCAAAAAGAAAACCTAAAGTAAAAAGTCTATTTTGTTTTTAGTTTTTAATTATCAAAATGATGAAATAACAATTTTGTTTTTTTATAGATGTTTTAATTTTTCTTAAAAATCATTGAACATAAAAAGGATAAAAATGAATACTTAATATAATAATTTATTTTATGATTTACAAAAGATTTACATTTTATGTTAAAAAATTTAAACTCAACGTTATTTTTTAGTTTTTAATTGATAATAATAACTATTTGTATTTCTTTAAAGATATTTTATCATTTATTTTCATGTGTTCTACACTAAATTTATTTTACTGGTTTTTAAAATTATTTTATTATTTTATAATAATAGAAATAATAATAAAAACAACATTATAAATAAATATTAAACTAGTAAGGGTAAAATGATCATTTTAAATGGCCAAAAGACCATATCCGTAACAAAACTTCAACCACAAGGACTGTCAGTGTAATTTATAAAGTTAAGGGATCCAATCCATAATTTCTAATAAACCATAAGGACGAATTACGAAATTTGTAATTTACCCTATAAGCAATATACTTATTCGAAATGTTCCACTTAGGTCATCCGTCATTCTATGGTTTTCCTTGTACAGACACTAGGCTTAGAACATGTGTTTCATTTTAGTAACTTGTAGAAAAGAACAAGTCCAAAATACCCCTGAACTTTAGATTCATTATAAGGTTATTATGGTCATTAAGTTTTCTTCTGTTTTTTATTTGTTAACTATGTAAGATCTGCAAAAATTAGTAAGGGTATTATGGCTATTTTTTATAATAAATCAGGGGTACATGGTAATACCTTTAAAAAAAAGTTGTAAATTTAGACACCAGGTAAGAACAACAAAACTACAGTGACCTGTGTGAATATTTGAAAAAGCACGTTACTGTTTCCTGACCTTCAAAAAGTATGAAAGAAAATTTTGAAGAACAAAAGAATCCACAATTCAGGAACATACCGAGCACAAGTCCCAACCAGGGAGATTTCCATATACTGAAGCCTGACGAATTCTATCTTTCTTTGCCTCCCAGAGTTCACCAGATAATGCATCGCCTGCTTTGGGCGTTCCACCATCTGTATCCTGTTTCAAGTGAAACATCTCTAAGATATGTCATGTCTGCCAAAGTTTAAATATTTAATGCCGTAACCAACTCATCAGAGCTCACCTTTGGCAGTTCAACTGATGGCTCTTGACCAGCCCACTTTAGAGGGAGTCCAGGAGGTGTTTCTCCTTTTAATGCAGCAGCCTGCATAAAAAATAGTATAAAAACACAATGCATGTACAAATTTACTAAATTATCCCATAAAAATAACATTTGTCGAGTTTTTAGTACCTGATAGTTAAACATACCCTTGAAGGCTTGACTTATCCTATAACGTGTAATGATGACATGTGCAGTTCATGACTTATTATGATGTTTTCAAGTTCTTTAAATAAATACGTAACAGAAATAAGGCAGTAATAGGCGGAAAGGCAGAAGCTACCTTTACTTCCTCGAAAGCTACCATACTCGGGACACGACGGTGGTCCCTACGTCGTGGTGGTTCCTGAACATCAATGTCATCCATGCTTACCCCAGAGTCAGCTCTCAACAAAACCCTCACCCATTCTACATCACTACCATCTTCAAGTCTAGAACCAGGATTTTTAGAATCTGTACCTCGACAACATTGATGGTCACAATCTAAATTGGATGATTTGAAGTCCATTGCATGACTGGACAGTGGATCCTCCACTGAAAGGCTCACATGAACAAATTTTGCTTTTGACTCCCATAGTTGACCCATTGCTTCATCGATTGCTTGAGAAGTAGTTCTTGACATCCTATTGTAACCAGAAAAATAAATATCCTGTCTATTTGACAAGGGATAGGCCCACGGAGGAGGTTTTGGCAAATTTGCATCTCCATTAGCTAACGGGGTTCCACCCTTGGAAAGTTTCTGTGAACCAGATCCGTCCCTCATGTTGCTACTAAATAAAAACAAATACATAAGGTTTTACATACAGAGTGTACGATAACCAACACAGGCGAACATAGGCGTGTGCATTGGCTCAAAACCTGTCATGTTCCGGTTTTGAACTAGTTCAATCCCAGAACCGGACAGTGAACCAATTAGAAAGTTGGTGGGTTTTTCTAATTTAAATATATTTTATATAAACCGACAAGGGAGATCATCTTCGGATTATCTGGTTTATGAGTATCCAAATTTTGGTTACCGAAAAATTACTATCCGTATCCGATTTTTGTATAATCCGAACTCGGGTTATCCGGAAATGCAAAATTTTATAAACAAATTATTTTTAAAAACTTTAAATACATAAAATACAAATTTAAACACTAAACAACATATAAAAAATGAATGTGTCAATGAATATATATCCTTTTTTTATTTTACTTAAAACGTTAGTAAAACACGCTAAAAGAGACTAAACTATGCTTAAAGAAGTAATAAACAATTTAAAACTCAATTTTATACTTAAAACTTAATATAAATAGTCAATATTATTCAAATTATCAATAGAAAAAAAACTTTCAAAAATAATACATACATACATATATATATACACACACTTGGATTTTTGGATATTGAATGATCCGAAGATCCGAAATCTTTTAAACTCCGTATCCGAATCTAATATTCCGTATATCCAAAAATCTAATTCTCCTAAATTTCGTGTAGTTTCGGATAGGATTCTTGGATTCGGATACTTTTTATTAGCCCTACGATGTCCGGTCCTGGTTCCTTTTTAGGTTTTGTCCGTCCGTGCACATAGTTACCTTGTGGTTTCACTTTTCAACACTTCAACACATATCAAGTAAGGTGCCTTGTCCCTAGAATTAAGAAGAATGGCTTCATCTTCAGGTATATGAACCACACGATACATTCCCTTCCCCATAGGAAAGCACAACCCTACCATGTTACCAAAAATTGTAAAATGAGACGGTAAATTAATCTAGTGAAATGGTTATCGTTGACAATCACGTTGGTCGTTTTCTACAAATAAATGCATTGTGCATGCACAAAACAAATACAAACACGCATTTACAAAATGTACCATAGATTAAAGCCTTATATATCTATTTTGAATGAATCCACATAAGGATAGAACTGCTAACTTATGTTTAGAATACGGCAAAAGGATAGCATCGGTAACTTGTGTTCAGAATATGGCAAAAGGAATAGTATTGGAAACTTATGTGGACAAAATAGTCATTACAAGTTACGATATGCATGCAATTGTTATTATGATTTAAAAAAAAAACCTAGGATTTAAGCCGATTCACAATAGCATATACATCTAATGAACCTTCATCAAATAAGATAGATTGTGTTCGCTTCACCTACTTGACAAACCTACATGACAATTGTATATTAGCATTATACGATACAAGTCAAAATAAGATTATATTTTCTTCTAATTTGAGAAAGGTTGGAATAGGTCAATATCTCGTATTCTAATCATTATATCTTTATGTTCCTAAGTATTGATCCCATCCGTAATTGATATGGTACACAAGTTTAAGATGTGTGAAAACAACTTAAAAAAAGAGGAGGGGGGGGGGGGGGGGGGGGATGGCACATAATAAGTCTATATTTTCCCCATTGTTCCCATCTACGTGTTGTAGATTTTTTGCATCCATATGGTATGTATACTTTTCTTATATCCATCCGGTAGTTATAGTTATCTTTTTTTTCTAAGAGGGGCTTTGTTGGTCTGTAAATGGTACACAATCAGTAAAAGCACTTATGTGACCATTCTATGTTGATGTTGTAAAAATGCTAACATAAATAAACACATAAACTAAACTTAAAAGCTACATTAACACAAAGATAGCCACATAAGCATTAGTGACCTGTTGCATACGTTTTGTAGGTTAACAAAGTAACACTACCAAATGGAAACTTAAAAAGTATAGTGACTCAATGGAAACAATGACGAAAGTATAGAGCTATTATGTGATTATGCCTTAAAAAAACCTAGCATTGCGATCACCATTATAAGCCTAAAATATCTTAACTAAATGTGAAATATACACACTTACATATATGCATTTGTTTCTTTAAACATTTTCATTTAAGTTCTTTTCATGGTATATGTACGAGTGCAGGTCATTTTGTAATTTTAGTTTCATTTAATTTTAATTTTAATTTTATATATTCACATGGTCATTTTGTAAAAAAAAGTAAAAAAATAAAAAAAAAGAAAGAAAAAACTAGCGTTAGGATCCCCACAGTTTTTCATACATGCACATGGTCATTTTGTAATCATAATTTGCAAAAATTCAGGATGCCTAATCATATACACTTATAAGGTTACTTTATGCATTGATGTGTAAAAAATGAAAAAAATTTGTCATTTAGAGAGCTACTTCGAGTATACTACAAAAACAAGTGCTTCCACGAACCATTATATATATTCATGTTCAAGATAGTATCTTCCATTTTCAAGGGTACACATCGTACTTTTTAAATATTTAATTTTTTCAATTTTTTTACATAGACATGTGTATATCAATATATAAAATATATATTTACCAAGACTATCATACCTTTATATGTAAAAAAATAAAACTAAACTATGTGAATTATCATATCATCCACACAATCTATTATATGAATGGTGTGAATACTCGGATCATCCACATAATGGTTTGAGCATTCACATGATTTGGTATTCATATCTAAACGTATAAAGGTATGGTCCTCTTGATGACAAGTCTTATAATATTGGCTTATACACGTCTGTAAAAAATTATGTGGATGATCGTATGTTAGGTACGCTGGATATTGATAGGTAAGCTATAGAACCTTGATCTATAGACATATACATACATACATACATATATATATATATATGTGTGTGTGTGTGTGTATGTATATGTGTGTGTGTGTGTGTGTTTTTATATGTGCGTGTATGTTGCTTTCCAGTATCAAATGCATGCAAACGTGCATTCACATATATGATTATGTATGTAGAGGAAGAGAGACAAAGACCTCCACTACTCTGAGCTTCAACAACATGCTCATTGATCTCGGTCAACGACTACAAAAGATACGAATCAAAGAATTAGCAAAAACTAAGCAATGTTTTGAAACGATATAAACAAATAGCTAAGTTGGTTGAAAAAAAGAATAGAAGGCAAGCACAACCTCACAAAGAGCACTTTTACGATCTTCAATTGGGAAAACATCTACTAAACCATATGACGTCTCACACAAGGAATGAACGAAGTCAACAGACTCATGATATGTCCCTTTACGAAATTGTGAAGCATTTGTATTTGGCAGAGGTGGCTTAGCATTTCGTTGCTTGGGGGAACCAGGTTGCTTCTGCCAAATAAACAGCATCAACAACATTATTATAAAGCAAAGCAACTTTCATGAGCATCTCCTTAAATAAATGATCAAATTATCATAGATGATGAAAATGTATTATATACTTTGATTTATAGAAGGCAATGGTAAGATTTGATCAACATTCAAGTATTCAACAAGGACGTTAAGTTGGAAAGCATTCCAAATTAAAAGACCACCTTCTAAAGCACATTAAAAACCAAGAGGAAATATAGTAGTCATTCTTCCAAATTAATTAGCGAACTTTTTAAAAGTGAATATAAAGCTACTTAGAATTTGACAGGGGACAGATAAGGTAGTGAAGAAGGGTATTTCGAGGCCTTCATGTCTCGAGTTGTGGCAGTAAGGGGTTGAAAGTTCTGCAGAGGGAAGGAGCTGTCTGCTAAATGATGAAATGTTAGAGAACTTTGTATTGAAAGTGTCCCCCACTCCCACCCCCTCTCTCTCCAAACACACACAAATAAGCATTTGTCTTGTTTGATGTAGCTTTCCTACCACTGTATGTGTGGCAAAGTTCCATTTGGATATGTGATGGTTAATAAAAGAACCGGACACTCTATTACAAAAGTTCAGATGAGTTTGAACCAGTACAATTTCTAGATATCACTACACAAGCAATGTATGCAGGAACCTCCTTTTATTGAAAGTCATCAAGATCAAGGTATCTCATTGAAAAGATTTTTTCTAAGTTTGGTGGAGCATCAGGTTTAATGAACTTGCTGGGTGTGCAAATCAACAGTTTTCTTTAATTTACTGGAAACAACGGTTCAAGATTAAGAACTTGCTGTAATTATGCTGATGTTGCTACCATTTTGCAGGTTTTCTCTAATTTGCTATGACACAGGTTAGCTGCAGATTCAATGAATGGGCAATGATATTGATTGGTGTTGAGAAACCGTGTTGCCTGGTAACAATGCTAGGAAGTGCCAATAGTTTTTTCTGTTTATGACATGGTTTTTGGTCGATTTGTTCGAGTTAGAGGTTGGTGTAATGGATCCATTAGTTTTATAATTGTTCAATTAGGTGCATCGAGTAACATAGTGCCACATTGCGTTGTAAAGATGAAGTTTTTATGCTACATTTTGATTTTCATAAGAAAAGCTAGAAATTAAACTTTTAAACAAGTAGTTGAAGGTCTACACCACCAGACACTAGAATAATATTAGAAATGGGAGGAATACATTAACCTAGTCAGTCCATTTTTTGTCTGGATTCAAAACTTGATCTGTTAGTTGAAGTAGTTTAAAATTTTTCAGAGGTGATGTTCTACACAAGAAAAAAGCTTTCACCTGACTTGTTATCAGAAAGAAAAACTGCACACAGAAACTTTAGTATTAGACCAGTAACTGATTGGTTGTTCGTATAACTTAGTAATTATCATGTGCAAACAGATAATGGCAGAACTTTCTAGATGGGGCTAGAAGACTCATAGAAGAGAAACTTCAGATTATGCATTTACCTCCTTGATCTTTGACCCAAAAAGATCAGAATCTTCCACAGAACGGTCACGATCTCTAAACACCTTGAGGAAAATCTTTTCTGTTTCTGGACTGCTTTCAATCCCACTGCCATTGCTGCTTTCATTTCCAGCTACAGTATTGGCATCATCAGGATGCAAATGACAAAATTTGTGAAACAAAGGAACCTCCAAGGGCGCTTCATCTTCCACACCATTCGCATCACCCTTGTACTCTTCGTCATCAGCAACTCCTTTTTTGTCTTCCATTTTCAAATTAATAATCTTCCTAATGAACCCTTCTTTCTCCTCCTCTTCAGGAGACTTTTCCCCTTTCTCATCATTTTTTTCTCGTAAAAAGTTCTGAAATAAATTATCTTTGTCATCACCTTCTACAGACTCCAAATCGTGTTTGCTATATACTCGTTTAAAAAAATTCTCCGAGCTTGATGGAAGCTCATCTTTATCCTTACTATTTTTTAAATGCCCATGAAAAAACCCATCCTTCTCCTTGTCTTCATCATCCCCATCCACAGACTTTCCCATGTCGTACCCTTTAGATTCTCTTAAAATTCTCATAAAGAAACCATCTTTTTCTGAGTGCTCAGAATCTCGTAGCACTTTCTTAATTAAATTGCACTTGTCAGAATCCTCGACATCTTTATCAATAGATTTCCTAAATTCTAAAGTGTCCCGAATCTTTGGACCATGAATAAATTTCTTGAACATATTATTCTCATCCTGGGATACCATACTACTACCTTCTTCTTCCATAGCATTCCCCAAAGCAGACGAGAATGAGAAAGACTTCCGAGGCTTAGGTGGCGACGACGTCAAGGATAGTAACCGTTGTTTTGACGACAGCCATTTATTAACTACTTGATTCTTTCCTGCATTGCTTGTAGTAGACTCATTTTGCGGTCTAATCAAAGGTGCCCACTCACCCATCATAGTGGCAGCAATCTGACATTTTTCTTGGACTCTGCCAATCCCCTGATTATCATCAGAATCCTCAAGCTCAGCCATAAGGAACCAATGCACTTTCAATGCTATCTTAAGTGATTTTGCGCATATATCGATAACAAATTTATCAAGTGATGGGCTAGGTTTATGAACAAGCATGTAACATATCTGGAACAAGTAGCTTTCAACCCCGGATAATGGAAGAGTATACATCCGGTTGCAGAGGTAATCCCTAACACCTGGATGATCATGTTTATACAAATAACTAACAGCAATCCACTCACAAAAGAAACCAGAATCCAAAAACCGAATCAACCAACCATTCTCCCCGCCTCCATCACTCAACAGATTGTTACGCGTGATCTCCCTCGGTGACTCATCCTCACCTCTATTCAATCCCAAAATTCTCACCACCATTATCAAATTAATCTACCATACTCCTAAACCTACTTTAAAAAACGGACATCCGTCATTCGATCCTAAACCCTATTGAAACGCAAACGAACAATTGAATCAAAACCCTCGCAATGGCAGTTGTCTACCAATCGATACTACCAAAATTTTTGTTTCCTATCGTCGAAAAACAGAAAGTTCGATTGAAATGGAAATGAGAGGGATCTGAGCAAGAACGTAATGCAAGTCACCGTTGTGTTCGTCGTTTGTTTCCGTTTCGGAAAATGCAAACAGCATATATGATTTATTAAGAAGACACACCATTTCCCCCGGTCCGGAAAGCAATTTCTAAACCTGGGTGTACGGATGTTGGCTTCTTTTGAAAATAACAATCTTTTTGTCGCCTAGTTATCCGGTTGATATTAAAGAAAGGGTTAACGACAAAATTAAATAAAATGACACTTTAGTGTTAGTTATTACTAGCCACGATCGTCCGTGCATTGCACCGGGTTGAATGGTCTTTTAATTAACATATTAGGCCTAAGGGAGTGGATGCCACGGTTGCCACCCAAAATTGCCGCCACGTCAGCGCCACGTCAGTTTTGCCATTCTTTGCCATTTTGATGCCATTTCGAGGGTGTGGATGCCATTCGTTTTAATTTTTTTTGCATTATTGAAATAAAACATAATATTTAATTAATAATATTAAAATTAAACAATAACATAAAACATTTCATTAATAATATTAAAATTTAACATAATTAAGACATTAAAACTAAAAAAAAAACATACTTAAAAATACTTAAAAAAAATATTAAAATACTTAATCTACATTAACCATTTTTTTTCTATCTCTTCCTTTCGTTTCATCACGAGCTCGAGTTGTTTTCCGGTCAAATGACTAACGTCTTTGGCATAAAATCGTAAGTCACGAGCTTTTTGTTTTTCGATAAGATCTTGTGTTTTTAAATCCAAATATGCGTCTAAACGATTTTGTAACCCGACTATATTTGCCGTCATGGAATCAACATCTCGTGAAGCCGATGTTGGCGTCGTACCGGAACTTGTTGCCGCTTTACCCTTACGTTTTGCCGCGTTCCTTCCAATCGGCCGTGTGGGTGGGGGAACCTCAAACGAGTCGTCATCGTCGTTAAGGTTGATTCCGATATGCGCATCCGACGACATTGTGAACTCGTTAGAGTCCGTTGTTTTTGATCGTTTAGACCCACGTTCGATAAAATCGTCGGCCGTCGCAACACGTTGCCAAGTTGGAGAATCTTTTACGACCGACCACACTTCGATATGTCGAAACGGATACCCATTCGCGTCTTTAAACATTCCAAGTGCTTTTTTTAGAATGTTGGCGTCGTTTTGACCACTTTCCCATTGGATAGAATGAAATATCGCCGAAAATTGTTTAACGACGGCGTTGACGTTCCTCCACTTTGTGTATAGTTGATCTTTCGAACGGTAGTCATTTTTCCCCATTTCTTGGTGGAACCTAAACCGAATTCGGTTCCAAAAATCTTTCCTATTTTGGTCGGTACCAGTAATAGGATCTTCAGAAACATCGAGCCAAGCTCGTGCCAACGTCTTCTCTTCTTGGGGGGTCCAATGTTGAGTAGGAGCCCTCGTTGTTGATTTCTTTTTTTTACCTTTCGTAGCCGACTCGGGTTCGGGTTCCACTTCGACTTCGGGTTGTGTTTCCGGAACGACTTCGGGTTCGGGTTCGGCAATATGTTGAGATGGATGGGTGCCAAATGGGGAAAACGTTGGGGAAGGGAGTGGTTGGTACTCCGTGAACGCGTTAAATTGCGAATATTCCGGAGGCATGAAATTTAGTCGAGTAGGCGTGATGCCATACCCTTGACCGAAAACGGGTTGCGGAACCCCCGCAAAGTTCATAAAACCCGTGGGAGAAAATATTGGTTGATCCATTTGCATCGGGATCGGACGATAACCTTGATTTGTCGACGTTGGTGTGTTCGGATTGTTCGTCGAACCGGAACCGGAACCGGATGCCATTTGAAATTTTGAGAGTGATGAGAATGGAGGTTGATGAGAGTTGGGAGAAAGTTTTTTTTAAATTTTGAATGATTTGAATGTGATTGTATTTTAAAAAATTATGTGTATATATATATATATATATATATATATATATATACACACACACACAACGGTCGAAAATTGAAAAGGGGCTCGGCATTTCAATGCCGTTGCCGAGTTGGAGAATGCCATTGCCGAGATGGGGGCGCGGTGTTCCCATGGATGCCGAGCTCGGTACCGAGGGTGCCGAGCACCACTCCCTGAGGCCTTATGTAAATATTAGAGATTTGTGATTATTATTGTATTATTAAACTAAATAAATAAACGATTTTTATAGCTATTTCTGGTACTAAATAAATTAAATCAATAATTTAGTATTAGACATATTTCAAATGTAATAAAATATTACTACCTACTCGGTAACTCATGTTAGTTTTATTTTATCAACCAAAATAAACTAACTAATAAAATATTTATTTTGATCTAAGTAAATTATCATTATAAGTTATTACATTGAATTTATTGTTATTGGACTCAATTTATCAATTAAATTACAATAAAATGATTTATTTTGATTTAAACAAATGATTATTAAAGTTTATTGTATAGAATTTATTAATATATGGATCCACTTATCAAACTAAAAAAACTAAATAATAAAGTAATATATTTCATTCTAACAAATTGAATATTGTAATTTATTACATGTAGTTAATTTACTACAAACAGATCATCATTTATGCTTAAGATTGCCATTGATTCATGTGAATTTGATATTTATTGCATTGAAAAAAAACAATATGAGACAAAAAAAAAATATGTGTGATCGTTAAAAAAAATATTTTACTATTGCATTGGCAATAATATTATATATGTACGCTAAAACAAAATCATGTCAAACCAAAGTGAGTTTTAACAACTACTATATTTGTTGTTTTCTTTTTTTATCATCATCCTGCAAGTATAAAAGACTATTTCTCATAATAAAATAAGATTAAACTCAAAAAATACATCTTAACGTATTCAAAAACTGCTCCATAATTCATTTTCTAAAACCACTGAAAATGACAAATATATATACGGAAGTGTGTAATTGATTGAAATGAAATCTAAAATAATAACAAATACACATCGGAGAAGTAAGAAAATGATAGATAAATTTTGTAATGAAAAAGGTAGATGATATCGACCTTGACCGTATGAATGCTCGTTCTACTCCCATCTTCTTCATCTCGTGATATTAAAAAATAAAATAGAACGTAAGAATACGATATTTTCTTGAAATTGATCATGCATGAGAAATAAAAAGAAAATGATAATGCCGAGTTTTTATTACGATTTTAGATTGCTCATATATTCTAAAAAAAATGAAACAATCAATATAACATTTATGTGCAATCATAATGTGTATATCATAGGTTACGGTTTGAAAATTATGAGAGAATTTCAAAAGAATTAAACAATTAATATGACATTTATGTGAATCATAATGTGTACATCATAGGTTACATTTGAAAATTATGAGAGAATTTCAAAAGGATTAAGCAATCAATATTACATTTATATGTGATTATAATTTGTATATAATGCATACATTAGTTACTTGAACCTAATAAAATTCAAGATTTACGTATTAATGTATTGTTTTCATATTTTATGAAATTTAAATATATTAATTTTATCTACAAATGTAACATCCCGATTTTGAGATAGGTACGTGAAATTATTTCATTGGATTAATTATTTAATTTGGGACCCGGGGATATAAATTTGTATTTTGGGGTATCGGGATCGGATTTTTGGGTATCGGACCGGGTTTGACTCAAAACGTGTGTGTATATATATATATATATATATATATATATATATATATATATATATATATATATATATATATATATATATATATATATATATATATATATATATATACGTTGAGCTTATTGTATGTGTTTCATTATCTTCATTCCTAAATCAGTGATTAAGGTGTGTGTTGTGTGTATCATCAATTCCAGCAACCTCAAACAAAGATTGAAGCTCCAGATTCGCGATTGAAGCATTCGAATTCGTCATCATCTTCTTGCTTGGGTTAGAAGTAAGTTTTGAGCTTAATTTCGAGAATTCACTGTTGTTGATTATTGAAAAAGAGTTGAATTGAGTTTAATTATGCTTCTGGGTAAATTCGAGTATATAATCGTGGTTAAAATTGAGCAGAATCGAGTTTGGGGATTGAATCCCCTGGCTGTGAAAAACAGAGCTAAACTGCTATTGTTCGTCCGTGAGCGCGGCCGCGATCCCTTGATTGTGGGCCGCGATGTTCTTGAGATGATCGCAGGCGGTTAGCCTGAGCGCGGCCGCGACCGAGATGGTCAGCGCGACCGCGACTGCGATGATGAGTGCGGCTGCGATGCGGCTAGGGTTTCGGGTTAGGTTTTCGGGTTCTATGAGTCTTGTATTTGGGTCTTTGGGGTCTCGTGAGTTGTTGAGAATTGTGTATAGAGTTGTCGGGTTGAGATTGTGATATTGAGTTGTGATATTGTGTTTTCAGGGTCTCGCGTTGATAGGGTAAGGGACAGGGCAGGGAACCGAGACTTAGTATAGCTAGCTTGGCAGGTGAGTTTGCATGTTTTTGTTGAGATACTTGTACGATTATTTTACTGATACTTGCATGATCTTTTATCGAGCTTTTCTTATGAGATATCATGAGTTTTCTTACGAGTTTTTATTGAGATACTATCATGCTTGTATTACTGAGCTATTGTGAACTTTATCTTAAATATGATATTTGGGACACTTGAGCTGTTGAGATACTAAACCGTACGGCTGGGCAGGGGTTGGGTCGCTCCCAATTCCCTTTTTAGTCCTGACGACTGCTTTGTGCGGTCTAGGGATTTGGGTACGTGGATTCATCCACACGAGTTGAGTACCTATTGAGCTACTTGTGGGATCTCATATTCTTGTTCAGTAGAGAACGCTGAACGTTTTATTATCGAGCTATTTATTTATTGAGTTTTATAATCGTACGCTAACCCTTGCATTCTCACCAGCTTTAGCTGACCTGTGTGTGTTGTTGTGTATATCTCAGGTGACCGGACTGCTAGTAGGCCTGCTGCACCGAAGTAGGTTTACATTATCTGTGATCGAGGAGTTAGCTACCTTCCGTAGAGGTAGTTATATTTTGGGGACTGTTTGTATATACTTCGGATAGGTTGTGTTATATTCAGGGATTCCCGTGACTGTTGTTGTGTAATTAATGTTTTAAAATTATCGGGTTTTCGTGTATGTATTGGGAATATTTAGAGATTATTATATTGTTTTGTTGATGACATGTCATTGACGTGGCATTTGGGAATTAGTTCGAGGGTGTTACAAGCTTGGTATCAGAGCCTAGGTGTAAGAGATTAAGTATCTAGTGGATGCTTAAGCTTAAACCCTAGAGTTTAGATCCTTGGATTGTAATCCGAATTAGAGTGTTAGGCGATAAACGAGTAGTGTGTAGAGTCTTGTAGAGTTAATCGTGTTATTATTCTATTGTGCAGGTTATTATGGACCGTCAGGGCAGCGGGCCTCAGGGGGATGACCATAGGGATGATGAGCCTGTGCGTAGGTCTGGCTTGTATGCTGTGATAGGTCAGATCCTAGATGAGCGTTTTCCCGTTCAAGGAGCGGGTAGGGGTCGAGGTGCGGTGCCTCCACCCGAGGGAGAGCAGAGTTCTGGGGCTGGTGCCTCTTCTAGCCAGCCATCGCGAGGGTCCTTTAAGGACTTTATGACGGGTCGCCCTTCTGAGTTCTTCGGTGGAGTTAGTGCCTCGAAGGCACTTGATTGGCTGCGAGAGGTCGAGGCTGCATTTCGTATAGCCCATGTTGATCGAGCAGACAGGGTGAGTTATGCATCCTACCTTCTGAAGGGAGGAGCATTGAGATGGTGGAGTTCAGTTGTCAGTGCTCGGGGAGTTGACGAGGCCTACTTGATGTCGTGGGAGGAGTTCCGTACAGAGTTTGAGCTGCAGTACTGTCCGTTGGACACGAGGAGAGAGCTGGAGCGAGAGTTCATCCATCTGCAGCAGGGATCTAGATCAGTTCAGGAGTATATCGACATCTTTAATGACAGAGCCCAGTTTGCGCCGCATCAGGTAGCCACAGAGGACCGAAAGGTCAATATGTTTATTGAGGGATTGAGGCCATATATTAGAGAATTTGTGGGGATGTTGTGTGACCCCACTTTTTCCTCCGCGATGGAGTACGCCAGGCATAGGGAGAGAGAGATCGAGAGACAACGGGAGCAGTCAGCTCCCCAGAGACAGCGCATTGAGCCGTCGGGTCAGGGCCAGGGTTCTGGGTCTTCGAGGTTTTATAGAGAGAGCCGCCAAGGCGGATATTCCGAGCAGCAGGGACAGACTTCAGGGGCTCGGCATGATCAGGGTCGAGATGACAGGCAGTCGGGGGTTGGCCAGGGTCAGGGACAGAGTCAGGGTGGGCAGAGACAGCAGCGCCAGAGACAGCGGGGTCAAGGTCAGAGGCAGGGGCAGAGTCAGAGTCAGGGGAGTGTTGGGAGGGGATCTCAAGATTCTGGGAGCCGAGTTGAGAGTTCGACATCGGTGGAGAGGGATTGTCCAAACCCGAGCGCGGGGTTTCCGGGATCGAGCTCAGGTGGAGTTGGGACTTCGGGGTCATCGTCAGCACCTCCGGGAGGTGGAGCACCGAGGGCTCGCGGCAGAGTTTTTCAGGCTACTGCTGAGGAGGTGCGTGAGTCACCCGATGTTGTATCTGGTACGTTTATCCTTAACGGACTGCGTGCCTTTATTTTGTTTTATTCGGGATCTGATCGTTCGTATGTATCTGCCTCCTTTTGTGATTATCTTTCTATGCCTTCTTCTGAGTTATCTGTGCCTGTTATTGTTGAGCGTGTTGATGGTAGTACGGTATTAGTGAGCCGTATTTATAGAGATTGTGTATTAGAGATAGACGGTCATCGGTTTTCCATAAACTTGATGCCTATGGAGATTAGTAGTTTTGATGCCATTGTTGGCATGGATACGTGGATTCATCCACACGAGTTGAGTACCTATTGAGCTACTTTGTGGGATCTCATATTCTTGTTCAGTAGAGAACGCTGAACGTTTTACTATCGAGCTATTTATTTATTGAGTTTTATAATCATACGCTAACCCTTGCATTCTCACCAGCTTTAGCTGACCTGTGTGTGTTTTTGTGTATATCTCAGGTGACCGGACTGCTAGTAGGTCTGCTACACCGAAGTAGGTTTACATTATTTGTGATCGAGGAGTTAGCTACCTTCCGTAGAGGTAGTTATAGTTTGGGGACTGTTTGTATATACTTCGGATAGGTTGTGTTATATTCAGGGATTCCCGTGACTGTTGTTGTGTAATTAATGTTTTAAAATTATCGGGTTTTCGTGTATGTGTTGGGAATAGTTAGAGATTATTATATTGTTTAGTTGATGACATGTCATTGACGTGGTATTTGGGAATTAGTTCGAGGGTGTTACAACAAATAATACGATTAATTTTAAAATTTTAAATTATATATATTTTAATTAAATTATTTTTTAAGATTATTTGATTAATTATATGCTTTCATAAGCTTTTTTTAAAATAAATGTTTCTTAAAGTTTCTATATAATGTGTAATTATATTTGAAATTTGTTTTAATACATTAATTTAAATGCATATTAAAAATATTTTACATTGAATCTATGTAATCAATATTAACGTGATAAATAATAATAATATTATCTTACATTATTTGACTTCATGTAAATTTTATTTATATTAAACATGTTGTATCGAAGTTGAGTCCATTTAATAAATAAAAATTATATAGACCGAGTTATTTTATGATTAATTTTAAAATGATTGATTATATATTTTATTAGTTTAATTTGTTAATTAACCTGTTTTTAAGGAGTATTTAAGTAATTATATATTTTCATAAAGTGTTATTTAACAAATTAAAAGTTATATCTTAAACATTTACTACAATGTGTAACTATATTAGAAATTTCTTATTTTATGTGTTAATTTAAATATTAAACTACAAACAATCTATTTAATTATAAAATTCTAAATTATATATTTTGTTAGGTTTAATTTGTTGATTAACTTATTTTTAAATGCTACCTGAGGAACATATATTTTCATAAAAGTTTTTAAAAATTAAAAAAAAAACATTCCTTAAAATTTAGGTACAACATCTAAGTATATTAAAATACATTAATTAAATATATGTTATTACATGAGATTTATGCTATACCACTCAACTTATCAAACTAAATTAAAAATAAATTAATTTGTTTTAATCCAAATATAGAATATTTATATTTTATCATATAGAATTATCAATATACGACACAACTTACGAAATCAAATAAGTTAAATAACAAAATTGTTTATTACATATAAAAAATGATCATCGTAATATATTACATTTTGAATTAATTAGCATAGACATGAAATCATTACCACTATTATGATTTGTAACAGCCCTCCCGATCCCAGAAATGCCACATCAACACAATATCATAAGTGGCAATATCGCAATCAATCTATGATACACATGTCATAGGGTAATGCAGATCATGGTTAATTAAAAACTTTAGACATAATTGAGTACATTCGCAATCCTAGATTACTACACATGACATTCCCAAAATATCAGATACACATGCTGATACAACGTCCCAAAATACTATTACATGCAGTTCTAACATTTCACAAAACAAATATCAAAGTCTTCCCGTCAATCCCCGAATCTACCTCGGCTGCTGCTGAGATCCTTTCTGATTCCCTGAACATGTTAGACTCGAAGACATGAGCTATAAAGGCCGTGAGCACGCGAGGGTTAGACACTGCACATAAACACATAGCACGTAGCACACATAGCCCCTGTCCATGTCCCTGTCGCTATTGCCCAACACGCATCTCAGGTATAAAGGCACAAGTATGAGATCTGCATAGTAACAAGAGCCCTGTGGGGACCCCTCCCCGGCCGACACACCGCACACAGCAGCGAGCAGCAATAACCCTGTAGCACAGGAGCGACCCGGCTACAGGCCCTGCCGTATATATACGCCCCAAGGACTGTTAGGGACAGTCAACCCGTGCGATCCCTTTCGCGACTCACTGTCCGTATGGAACTCATCACGGACCCCTGGAATAGATCTCATATCTCATATACAACACGTATAAAGGATAGAAATATACCTGAGGTTCACATCCCTGTCTCATATATACAACACGCACAAATGATAGCAATACAGCTAAAATCATAAAGACGGCGTGCGTTTAGAAAACAACTCGAGTACTCACCTGACCGAGTTCCCGAACTCTGAATTCCCTGATTAAACCCGGCTCGCTGCCCGCTCGTCCCTGTAACACACGGAGCCTAAACGGTTAATTGCAATCCCAACCGACACATATAATCAATATCACAACAATCCGAAACCAACTCGAACCCGGCAACCCACGGAATCTGAAACCCAACCGATACCCGAAACCCAAACAAATCCCGACTCAAAGTAACCCCAACGAGACCTCAAACTCAGACAAAACCCAGCTCGAACAATCCCAAAGGAACCCGACGCGATTCGATCCAAAACCTCTCTCATGAGACCTAAACCGGATTTCCTTCGCAGGTTCCCAGTCGCGCCGCGACGAAGCGATTATCTGCATCCTTGACCAACGATTTCCATGTCTGCCCAGGAGTAAAAACTCCCTTTACACATGATTTCCAGCCTCAATACACACATATAATCAACATATAAAGGCCCTTTAGCCATCTCTAATCATTTTACCCAACTTAGCAACATCCAACACAAAATTAGGAATCAATTCATGAGTTTCTTACCTCTTGAGCTCAAGAATTCCCAAAGGAGATGAAGATGATGGAGATTAGCTTCAAATTCAGTAGCTGATCTGAAGTTTAGGAGAGCTTCTTGCTGGAGCTTTTCACACAAACACACACAACACACTCTTAGGTTTCATTCAAGTGGATAAGGGAGAAAAGGAGATAGACACGTATATACGTTTCTATTTTAGCCGGTCCCGAACCCATTAACCCGAACTCGATATCACTTTCTCAATATTAATACCCATTTAATCTCGTGATCCCAAAAATATAATCCATCCACTAAAATTATAACCCGATGACACGCAAGCCCAATCCCGACACATATCAATCCACGAAACGGTATATAATTGGACCAACCCACTATTAATAAATTATTTATCCACTAAATTAATTCCACGTACCAGGTCCAAAAGACGGATGTTACATAATTCTATAAAGATTAATGTATTTGTTAAAAATTTTAAATCTACAAAATATGATATTTCATATTTATTTTCAACATATTAGTCGCGAAAAAAAAATATTCTTAGTCTTGTCATTTAAAGGGGATTTTGAATTATAATTTTTAGTAAGATAAATTGGTTATGAAAGGTATTTAATTTAAATATATAAATTAAAATGTAACCCAATATTCTTTTTTTCTTTTTGCTAACTTTATTTAGGTATAAAATAATAAAAGATGTATCTTACATATTAATTTAATGAAATAAACGATTATTATATTCTTAGTTGACTTAATATATATTACTATCTACTCGATAACTCGTGTTATTATTATTTTTTTGTATTAACTAATAAATAAATTATTTTGATGAAAATAAGTTATCAATATAACTTATTACATGGAATTTATTGTCATATGACTAAATTCATCAAATCAAATTTAAAAAAAAAAATAAACTATCATGATCCAAATAAATATCTTTGTGTTTTATTATATGGAATTTAGTAACATATGACCCAACTTATCAAATTAAATAAAGTAAATAATAAATTAATATATTTTGATCTAAAATATGATCATTGTAATTTATTATATTGAATTTGAATACTTTATACATGAAATTATTTATGGCATGAGTCTTTATTGAAATGGACTCAACTTATCAAATTAGATAAATTAAATAATAAATAATATAGTTTGATTTAACAATGATGATTGGAATTTTTTATATGGAATTAAATTACTATAAACATGAAACCAATTATGACATGAGTATTTATTGACATGAACTCAACTATTATAGATATATAGATTATAGATAATAATTATTATTAGTTTTAAAATTAATTATTTTTAAATATTTACTCTAATTTAAAAAGCAGTAGAATTATATTTAATTTAAATATATAATAGTGTGATTGGTTAAGTGGCTTCTGATAACCATGTTATGTAACATCCTTAATCTAAATTATTGTAATTTAGATTAATTAGTTGGATATTTTGTAATTTATATAATTAAGTTGGATTATGAAATTATGTATCCGAATATTTAAAAGTTGGTTGCTATTTTGAGAAATTAAGAAACTTTAGAATTTTGAATTATTATTATGGAGTATGATGATTTATAAATGTTAGTGATGATGAAAATTAGGATGAAAATCAGTATTTAATGAAATCAGATAAGTAAAGGGGCTAAATGTGTAATTAGCCGAAAGTTATGAAATAAAAGACATGAAGTCTTTCATTTCATCACTTTACAAGAATCAGTTGGAATTAAGGTAAGAACATTATTTCTAAGTTTAAAGCTTTATTTTGAGGGTTTAAGGTTCAAAAATCGGATTTAAAATCTGAAAAATTCATGATGCATGTATGTTATATTAGTTGGAAATCATCTCTTGAAGATTACTGAAGCATTAGAAACAAGAATCGTTGGTTGAATCGATCCAGAAGGTAAGAAATCTCAATTTTTATGACTTTTTGTGTTCTTGAAGAAAAGTTCATATTTTGGTTGAATCTGGACGAATTAGTGTGTTATGAATGGGGAAAATGATGTAGAAACACCCCAAATATGTTAATAAAACATTATTTCAAGTTGCATGTGTTACCAATGGATTTCTGGCGATTTTTATGTTAAAACCCGTAGCTTCGACATGATGAACTGCATGTCGACTCGGCGAGTCGTCAAGAACAGTTGAATAAATCTTCAAAAATTCATAAGTGTTGGATCCAAATTCGGTTGGGACCCGAATTCGGATGAGACCCGAACCCGGATGGAACCGAATACGGATGGACTCGAACTCGGATGGGTCAAAAGTAATTCGGATGGATCTGAAATCCAGCCGAGGATCCGAAATTTGGACCTCGACTCACTCGGCGAGTCACCCACACAGTGGGGTAGTTTTATGGTTCCGGTTGAAATTCCGAGGAGAAATAATATTGATTAAAGTTAATTAACGCACCCACTGTGAGTACATATGATTTCGCATTATGTATCTGCTTTATGTTAGCTATTGCTTGCTGAGACATGTTGTTTCACTTTCGTTTGGAATTCTACTAACTTGCGTAGATTTAGATGCACATTGTTGCTCGTTGCATCTCCGTTTTCTTTGTTGTGCATCTTTCGATGGACCGGCAGGTCGCATCTGTTATTCCGATGTTACTGCGCTATATGACCCGGAGCTGATCCCTCCGAGGTTCTGGTAGGCAGTAAGTCATCCCCGATGTTATGTCTGTCTCAGATGGTTGGTTTAAATGCCGAGCTTTGGGCTCGTAGGAGCTGCGGCTCATGTGTCGTACTTTGTGTACGTAGAGAGTATATGACGTGCGTCGTCGGTGTTACTCTTGGGGGCTTCATAAAGATTTATAGAATGCGTAAATCTGTGTATTCACCAAGCTTTGCTTACCCCTCAGTTGTTTAATTTTTACAGGAAAAGGGAAATCCGCTGCGGGACATTCTAGTTAGGTCATTAATTGAAGTCTTGAAGATATCTACTACTCATCTTGGTAACTGAAACATGGGATTGTTATTGTAATACATTTGGGATGTTGTAATAAATTTGAGTATGTAGACTTACATTTAAACCTTGTAGCACCGTAGGGTGTATAATACAGTTGTATTATTTTTATTATGTACTTTAATGCTTCCGCAATTATATTAAGCTTTCAGATCATTATGTAATTATATGTTTGGTGATTAATCCTGGGTGTATTGTAATGGTGGTTATTGTGGCAAGGGTGTCACATGTTATTCCATTGAGTCTTTAAACTAAATAAATAGTTACTATATATTATTATTTCATTAAAGTGAAATAATAGTCATTGCTATCATTATTTATTAAGCAGATTCGGTTATGGTTAGATATATAACTAAAATTAATTAAATCATTTAAATTATAAATTTAAGTCAATAATATTATAACTTATTACATGTAACTCAACTTCTACATTTATATAATTAAATCAACTTTGTATAAAAGAGAAATTGAAATTAAATATGTATCGATGTTCAAATAAAAATGTCAATAAAATAAATAGTTTTAATGATAATCCATTTTATTATATAAAGCAAATTGATTTAATTATTCATTTTGATTAAATACATTTGTCTTAATGTTTTGTTAAAAAAAATCATAATGTTAATCCGTTTCTAAAGTTATCAAACAAAAATCACAATTATATATTATATTATAACAAATTAAAAATAGAAAACAAAAATACAACTATTATTAAAATATGGTTTTTGGTTTAGACTTACGTTTATTATAAGATTGATTTAAAATAAAATATAAAACAAACAATACAACTATTACTAAAAATGATTTTCGGTTTGGAATTGCATTTATTATAATATTATGGTTATTATTGTAAGTTCTATGACATATATATTTAGAAGAAAAAATTATTCTACTTTTATATTTTAATTTTCAGTCATAAAATAAGTTATAACAAAAATAATTTTATAGTTTATGACAATTTTGGATGACATTTTAGGTTTTTTCATAGTTTCATTAAGAATTTATCAACATTAATTTATCGGGTAACTATAAAATTTAACGCAACAGAAACTAAATTTTACAGTAATTATTCTAATAAACAAAATCTAAATTCCATGATAGTTAACCAAAATCAATTTAAAAGAAACATCACTTCTAATAATTGATAAATTAGTTATAAAAATGTAAGTTAATCGTACGTGTTCACTTATAAATAATAAAAGTAAATATAAATCACCTCATCACTTCAGATTTCTATGAAGTTTAATTTTTAGGTCACCTTGTGGTAAAAGCATTCAACACTAAGAACATATGGCTTTATCACCAATTTAGTATTCCTCAATGTTTTGTCGAAAACCACCAAACTGATATACAAACACGACGATGAAGATTGTTAATTTTCCACACAAAATGATGATCACACATTCTTTTTCGTTTCAAAATTTAAAGAAGCACACAAATTGGAAGTATTAAACAGCTAAACAAAAAATATGAATTCTTACTCTAGAGAGAGAGCGCAAAGGAAGATTGTGATAGTGTAGCTCATATGGTCTCTTGTTTGTATGTATATTTTTTTATGACAATTTTGTTTAGTTTTGTGGTTATAAATATTTTGTCATTCAAAATAATAGTAATAGAGGAAAATGGATGGGTAATCGTGTGATAGGAAATGAAAGGACTTGATTCCAATTAATAGATAATTAATTCAATTTAAAAAATGATATATAACGGTCATTTGAAATTTAAGAGTAGTAATGTAGACTTGTAAATATTTAATTCCATTTAATAAAAAATAACTAAATAATTATTTCTGTTATTTTTAAAAAATCAAAATTAAATCATTAATACTCATATTTATCACATGAGACTCAACTTTTACAGATATAAATCATTTAAATTAAAAATTTAAGTCAATAATATTATAACTTATTACATGTAACTCAACTTCTACATTTATATAATTAAATCAACTTTGTATAAAAGAGAAATTGAAATTAAATATGTATCGATGTTCAAATAAAAATGTTAATAAAATAAATATTTTTAATGATAATCCATTTTATTATATAAAGCAAATTGATTTAATTATTCATTTTGATTAAATACATTTGTCTTAATGTTTTGTTAAAAAAATCATAATGTTAATCCGTTTCTAAAGTTATCAAACAAAAATCACAATTATATATTATAATATAACAAATTAAAAATAGAAAATAAAAATACAACTATTATTAAAATATAGTTTTTGGTTTAGACTTACGTTTATTATAAGATTGATTTAAAATAAAATATAAAACAAACAATACAACTATTACTAAAAATGATTTTCGGTTTGGAATTGCATTTATTATAATATTATGGTTATTATTGTAAGTTCTATGACATATATATTTAGAAGAAAACATTATTCTACTTTTATATTTTAATTTTCAGTCATCAAATAAGTTATAACAAAAATAATTTTATAGTTTATGACAATTTTGGATGACATTTTAGGTTTTTTCATAGTTTCATTAAGAATTTATCAACATTAATTTATCGGGTAACTATAAAATTTAACGCAACAGAAACTAAATCTTACAGTAATTATTCTAATAAACAAAATCTAAATTCCATGATAGTTAACCAAAATCAATTTAAAAGAAACATCACTTCTAATAATTGATAAATTAGTTATAAAAATGTAAGTTAATCGTATGTGTTCACCTATAAAGAATAAAAGTAAATATAAATCACCTCATCACTTTCAGATTTCTATGAAGTTTAATTTTTAGGTCACCTTGTGGTAAAAGCATTCAACACTATGAACATATAGCTCAATCACAAATTTAGTATTCCTCAATGTTTTGTCGAAAACCACCAAACTGATATACAAACACGACGATGAAGATTGTTGATTTTCCACACAAAATGATGATCACACATTCTTTTTCGTTTCAAAATTTGAAGAATCACACAAATTGAAAGTATTAAACAGCTAAACAAAAAATATGAATTCTTACTCTAGAGAGAGATCGCAAAGGAAGATTGTGATAGTGTAGCTCATATGGTCTCTTGTTTGTATGTATATTTTTTTTATGACAATTTTGTTTAGTTTTGTGGTTATAAATATTTTGTCATTCAAAATAATAGTAATAGAGGAAAATGGATGGGTAATCGTGTGATAGGAAATGAAAGGACTTGATTTCAATTTATAGATAATTAATTCAATTTAAAAAATGATAGATAACGGTCATTTGAAATTTAAGAGTAGTAATGTAGACTTGTAAATATTTAATTCCATTTAATTAAAAATAACTAAATAATTATTTCTGTTATTTTTAAAAAATCAAAATTAAATCATTAATACTCATATTTATCACATGAGACTCAACTTTTACAGATATATAGATATATATATTTAGAAGAAAACATTATTCTACTTTTATATTTTAATTTTCAGTCATCAAATAAGTTATTACAAAAATAATTTTATAGTTTATGACAATTTTGTATTACATTTTAGGTTTTTTCATAGTTTCATTAAGAATTTATCAATATTAATTTTTCGGGTAACTATAAAATTTAACGCAACAGAAACTAAATTTTACAGTAATTATTCTAATAAACAAAATCTAAAATCCATGATAGTTAACCAAAATCAATTTAAAAGAAACATCACTTCTAATAATTGATAAATTAGTTATAAAAATGTAAGTTAATCGTATGTGTTCACTTATAAATAATAAAAGTAAATATAAATCACCTCATCACTTTCAGATTTCTATGAAGTTTAATTTTTAGGTCACCTTGTGGTAAAAGCATTCAACGCTAAGAACATATGGCTCTATCACCAATTTAGTATTCCTCAATGTTTTGTCGAAAACCACCAAACTGATATACAAACACGACGATGAAAATTGTTAATTTTCCACACAAAATGATGATCACACATTCTTTTTCGTTTCAAAATTTAAAGAAGCACACAAATTGGAAGTAATAAACAGCTAAACAAAAAATATGAATTCTTACTCTAGAGAGAGAGCGCAAAGGAAGATTGTGATAGTGTAGCTCATATGGTCTCTTGTTTGTATGTATATTTTTTATGACAATTTTGTTTAGTTTTGTGGTTATAAATATTTTGTCATTCAAAATAATAGTAATAGAGGAAAATGGATGGGTAATCGTGTGATAGGAAATGAAAGGACTTGATTCCAATTAATAGATAATTAATTCAATTTAAAAAATGATAGATAACGGTCATTTGAAATTTAAGAGTAGTAATGTAGACTTGTAAATATTTAATTCCATTTCATAAAAATAACTAAATAATTATTTCTGTTATTTTTAAAAAATCAAAATTAAATCATTAATACTCATATTTATCACATGAGTCTCAACTTTTACAGATATAAATCATTTAAATTAAAAATTTAAGTCAATAATATTATAACTTATTACATGTAACTCAACTTCTACATTTATATAATTAAATCAACTTTGTATAAAAGAGAAATTGAAATTAAATATGTATCGATGTTCAAATAAAAATGTTAATAAAATAAATATTTTTAATGATAATCCATTTTATTATATAAAGCAAATTGATTTAATTATTCATTTTGATTAAATACATTTGTCTTAATGTTTTGTTAAAAAAATCATAATGTTAATCCGTTTCTAAAGTTATCAAACAAAAATCACAATTATATATTATAATATAACAAATTAAAAATAGAAAACAAAAATACAACTATTATTAAAATATAGTTTTTGGTTTAGACTTACGTTTATTATAAGATTGATTTAAAATAAAATATAAAACAAACAATACAACTATTACTAAAAATGATTTTCGGTTTGGAATTGCATTTATTATAATATTATGGTTATTATTGTAAGTTCTATGACATATATATTTAGAAGAAAACATTATTCTACTTTTATATTTTAATTTTCAGTCATCAAATAAGTTATAACAAAAATAATTTTATAGTTTATGACAATTTTGGATGACATTTTAGGTTTTTTCATAGTTTTATTAAGAATTTATCAACATTAATTTATCGGGTAACTATAAAATTTAACGCAACAGAAACTAAATCTTACAGTAATTATTCTAATAAACAAAATCTAAATTCAATTTATAGATAATTAATTCAATTTAAAAAATGATAGATAATGGTCATTTGAAATTTAAGAGTAGCAATGTAGACTTGTAAATATTTAATTCCATTTAATAAAAAATAACTAAATAATTATTTCTGTTATTTTTAAAAAATCAAAATTAAATCATTAATACTCATATTTATCACATGAGACTCAACTTTTACAGATATATAGATTGTTATACATATAATTTTCTATTATTTTAAAAAAAATTCAACCCATGTTTAATTTTTTTAATTTTCTTTTTTAGTATGTTGTTTTTTATATAAATAAATATTTATATATTTTATTTTTCTTGTTACATATCAAAAATTATTTTATATATTATTTTATTATCTATATATTTAATTAACAAACATGATAGTAATATATATGTTGGATATCTTTGATATAGTATTAATAATTTTCAAAAGCATTAAAGTTTGGTTATGATGAAATTTTTGAAATTTATTTTATGTTTCAATTATTTACTAAAATCAAATTTAACCACATATAAGACCATTATTATAGTGATATAATGGTTTGAAAGTAGTACAAAACTAATTGTATCCATTGCATGTAAATTCATTTGTTTTACTAGATTTTGATATTAATAAAAGTTATTATGAAGTTTTATTTAATTTAAAATTTTAAACTGTAAAAAATTGTAAATTGTTTAATTATGTTATCTGTTATATGTAGTTAGATTTGATTTTAATAAAATTCAAAATATATAATAAATTTCAAAGATTTCAAGGGTTTCTGACATATCATTTATATCATGTTTGTTAATTAAATACATAAATAATGAATAAAAGAATTTTAATAAGTAACATAAAAAACAAAATATATAAATATTGATTTTATATAAAGAAAATGTAGGTTTTAAAAGGTTATCCCACGTATCTCAAAGAGAGACTGTAGAGTGAGGGGTGAATACAGTCAAATTAAAATCATAAGGAGTTTTCTCAATGTTTGTATGTTTATATTAACATGTTAACTTTACAAACAAGTTTGGATTGCGAAAAGATCTACACTGAGATGACAAAATGAACAACAATTTTGGCTAATCTAAGAAACACCCAGACTAGTTACAAAAAATTCTCGCTAAGAGTCAGTCATCGTTTTACACACTTAATGTTTAGATACAAGACTTAACATATTAGCTTTGGGAACACTGAACAGTTTTGAGGACATGTTCACTAAAAACAACTTAGACACACTTTGTTTTTCTTCTCTCAAGTTGAAGTTGAACGTGCAAGCATGGATTCACGTATTCTCTTCTTGTGCACACTTTCTTTCTCCTTGGTATATAGACCCACAGATGGATCATAGTGAAGCTTCTTCATTGAACAAGGAGAAAGACAAGAATTTTTCACAAAGAGACAAACCTACTTTTCTTCAATAAAACAAGTCTGATAAAAGTCACTTTTGTCTTGACACTACAAAATCTTTGTCTTATTATTTATTTTTTGTCTTCTGTTGTTCCAACTTTATCCCAAAGGACCAAGTTAACTTATATACTTTAACATCCTTATAAAGTCATTTTGATATAAGAAAATGTTTGTCACCCTTTTCAAATATTTCTTATGTCTTCATGTAACAAATTAGCTTTGGCAGGTTGTAGCAGTTCTGCTTTTCCACTTTGTCGTGAATCTTCAGGCTGATCCCAACTTTCAAAACATTACATGAGGACATGAAAACACATTTCAATAAGTGTGTAACATGTTCACAAAAAAAAACAGGATCTATTCACAAAGAACAGATTACTTAACTATGTCAAACCTGTCCAACGAACATGAACAACTTAGACATAAACTGTCAAACATGTTTAACTAATGAGAACAGTTTTAACATACTACAAAGTTACAACTAATAAACTGTGTATAATAGACTTAGAATTAGTATTACAAATCCACATAAGGTTTGATTGAGGCATTAAAGAGCCTAACAATCTCCCCTAGGTGTATCAAACAGGTTTGATCAAAGATCTCCCCCTATGATATATAAGAGGTTTGATTGAGGCATTTTTGTGCCTAACAATCTCCCCCTATTTGTTATACTCAGGGTAAGGCTGAGAACACCAATACACACACACACACACAATACAAAAGTAAATGAAAATTTACAATATTAGAATAAAGTAAATGATCAGCTAATACGTAATGAAAACTGTTTATAAACAACTAATGTTTATAAGAGTACACTAAGTACTATTACAACAAAAATTAAAAGTGTAATGAACTGTTTTTGTTGGGAGCCAAACAATGATAAGCTTGATCACCTAATGACCAGCTTTCATTCTTCATCTGCAACCAGCTTCAATGATGACACTTAGTTAGTGTGGGATGTTGCAAATGGGCTTTCTTTGTTCTCCTTCTCCTTCTTTTCCTTCTCTAGCATTTCCAACTCAACAGCAACTTGGATGATCTTTTCATGCACATGTCTAGCTATGTTTCTCTCTTTGTCTCAAAGTCCTCAACTTCCTCTTTCAGATAGAAGAGTTCAGGACTATCTACTTCTCCTCTAGCATTGCACACATCAAGCTTAGTTAGAATGGTTGCTTTCCATCTTGCATGTTGTTGATAGGAAGGCATTAGCCTTAGGGCTAGAAGATGTTTGACATCAGCTTTGTGAAGGTCCGTAAGTCTTTGGAAGCATATCTTCTTTTATAAGGGATCCACAAAGAATGCCAATGACTCAGATCCTTCAATATACATCCCTTCAATTGGTTTCACTCCCCTTGGCATACTATGATTCAACCCTTTAAGCTTAGTAGCATAGAAGCTTTGCTCTATCAACATCACTATCTGCTCTAACTTTGTGTCTTTCCTCTAGATTTGAGTTTGAAATCTATGGTAGAAGTACCATCAATTACACCATTTGGAATGAGGCCTAACCATTTTAAATTATTGACCAGCTTCTTGGCAAATGTTCTAAAAGTTTTGGCAGTCTCAAATTTGATTAACTTATGTGTAACATCCTAAGAATTTAAAATGATGTAATTGAGGTTAATTAGAATAAATTTTTGAAATTAATATAATTATGTTGGATTATGTATTTGGGATTAATTATAAAAGTTGGTTGTTTTATGTAGAAATTGATGATTTCAATTTATTAAGTTAATATAGTTATTATTAAGTGGTTGAAAGGATAAAATAAAGATTGAAACTTTATATAATAGAGTTTAAGAATTTGGTTGATATTTTAAGGAATTAAGAAATTTAGAGTTTCGAATTAATATGCATGATAATTTTTAATGATAAATTATCATAATTAAATAAAAATGAAAATCTTTATTTAAAGGAAAGTTAGATAAGTAGAGGGGTTAATGGTGTCAAATGTTGAAAATAGAGAAAATAAAAAGACCAAAGTCTTTCATTTTGGATTAAGGCCATTATCTCTCTATTCTCTCTCTCTGCTCTCTTTCTCTTCTCAAAAGAAACCACGGGTTCTTTATCTCAAATCAAGAATCAAAGGAAACCATCAAATTGGTAGCTGAAAACTTGGATTCGGGTTGCATTGGAGGAACTATAAACACTACAAGCATCGATTTAAGGTAAATATCTCTCAAAATTTCGAATTTAAGGGTTTATGGTTCGGTTTTGGGATAAAACCGAATCTGAGATTTTGGGTTCAAAATTGTATATGCATGTTAAGATATTTTTGTGGGTTTGTGTAAATCTAGTGTTGTAGAAGTTGTATACAAAATTTCGGGTCCAAATTCAAGCTATAAAAATGAATTTCAAGAGTTAAGTCGTGGGTTTTGAGTGTTGCATGAATACCGAAACAAAACATATATGTACCGAGACCATGGTATATATATATATATTCCGAAACCAACATGGTTTCGGTAATATACCGAAACACACACAAAGCATGTACCGAAATTAATGTACATAAACTATTTATGCATGTGTCTACCGAAACTTCCCCCCCCCCCCCCCCCCAATACCGAAACTATATGCATGTTTATATACCCATACCGAAACCTTTGGCATGTACCGAAACCTTACTAAGTTTCGGTATGGCCCCTTCCGAAACCTCCCTTATATTGAAACTCCTGGACTACTGAGACCATCAACATGTACCAAGACTATATGTGTGTACCGAGATCACTTGGAGGTACCGAAACATTATATATGTTACTGAAACCTTGATACAAAGACCCAATATGTATATAAATATCGAGACCATGTGAAGTGAGTACCGAAACTTTAAGAGTTTCGGTATTCCTTTCATTTCAAAACAGAAACAAATAAATAGATATATATCGTCTAGTTTGGGTTTGATAGGTGAAAATAAAATGGAACCAGTTGGACATTTATATAAAAGGATCAATTCTGGACATTTCGGCAATCCCAGAAATAAGAGATTAAAGTATAAATTTCGGATCACAATTTCGATGGATTTATACAATAATTTGAGAAACTTGATGGGACTTGTTAATAAATAAGTTATTGAAGGGAATAATAGAACCACCAAGTAAGAGGGTTTAAATATGAGTTCCGGATGAAGGTTCCGAATGTTGTAACACTTTTAATTGTACAACTTGATGTACATTTGTTGAAGAAACATGTTTATGATATGATTTTCTTATGGAAATGTAACAGGTCCCTTGTGGTGTTGTCTAACCCACAGTGGGGTACTTTTGAGTCCAGTTGAAATTCCGAAGAGAAATATGATAATTTGAAGTTAACTAACGCACCTACTGTGAGTACCTTTGATTTTAGCATGTCTGCATTTGCTTTATGTTTGCTATGCATACTGAGGCATGTTGTTTCATTTTCGTTTGGCACTCTACTAACTTGCGTATATATATATATATATATATATATATATATATATATATATATATATATATATATATATATATATATATATATATATTGATGCACATTCATACTTGTTGCATGTCCTTTCTTTTGTTGTGCATTCTGTTGATGGACCTGCGTGGTCGCATCTGTACTCTGATGTAACTGTGCTATATGAGCCAAGAGTTTGACACCTCTATGGTCAGGATAGACAGTATGACATCCCCGATGGTATGTTTGCCTCAGTTTGGTGGGTTTTATAATGCCGAGTGTTAGCTCGAAGGGGCTGCGGGCTCGGGGTTGCGTACTTTGAGTACGTGTGGAGTATACGGTATGTGTTACCGCGGTTACTCTGGGTGGCATCATAAATATTTGTAGAATGTGTAAAATCATATGGTATTCACTATGCAATTCGCTTACCCCTCAGTTGTTGACTTTTTACAGGAAAAGGGAAATCGGCGGCGGGACCATCTAGCTAGGACGTGTGTTGAAGTATTTGAAGATTTCTACTAATTTACTTGGTATTTGGTTTATGGAATTATTGTTGTAATAAATTTGAGGATGATGTAATACTTTTGAGTTTCTAGACTTAGACGTGTAACCTATGTAGCATCGTAGGGTGTTGAACACAAATTTGTATTATTCTATTTTATGTTTTATTGCTTCCGCACTTTAATTAAGGTATCAGATCATTATGCAATTGATTGTTGGTGATTAATCCTGGGTGTATTGTAATTGTGGTTAAATGTGGCAAGGGTGTCACATTATGATAATTCAAGGATCTTGGGAATCAAGACATTAAGATCAAAACTTTGCTTTTATTGAATGTTTTCTCTCGAATTCAAAGCACACACTTAAGAATGAGAGAAATTAGAAAAACTTCAAAAACTTCCATTGAAAATTTCCTTTTATACTCCTACTTTCTATATTTCCCTACTTGACACAATTAGTCCTTGCACTATATTTCCTTTTGTTTGACTATTGTCAATGCAATGACCACTTTATTTTTATGTATATGTGGCTAATTGCAACCATTTGGTCACACAACGAGGGTCTTCTTGTGGGCTTTGGTCACATAAAATTATGCCAAAAGTGGTCGTAGGTGTTAAGAAGTGTGACCATATGCTGTTTTAAGTGAGGTAAACTTGTATTTTGTGTGACTATTGTCAATACAGTGGCCACTTTATTTTTATGTATGTGTGGCTGATTGTAACCATTTGGTCACACAATGAGTGTCTTCTTGTGGGCTTTGGTTACATAAAATTATGCCAAAAGTGGTTGTACGTGTTAAGAAGTGTGACCATCTGTTGTTTTACGTAAGGTAAACTTGTATTTTGTGTGACAATTGTCAATGCAATGGCCACTTTATTTTTATGTGTGTGTGGCTGATTGCAACCATTTGATCACGCAACGAGTGTCTTCTTGTGGCTTTGGTCTCATAAAATTATGCCAAAAGTGACCGTAGGTGTTAAGAAATGTGACCATATGCTGTTTTAAGTGATAGTAAACTTCTATTTTGTGTGACTATTGTCAATGCAATGACTACTTTATTTTTATGTATGTGTGGCTAATTACAACCATTTCGTCACACAACGAGTGTCTTCTTGTGGGATTTGGTCACATAAAATTATGCCAAAAGTGGCGGTAGGTGTTAAGAAGTGTTACCATATGCTGTTTTAAGTGAGGTAAACTTGTATATTGTGTGACTATTGTCAATGCAATGGTCACTTTATTTTTATGTCTGTGTGGCTGATTGCAACCATTTGGTCACACAACGAGTGTCTTCTTGTGGGCTTTGGTCACATAAAATTATGCCAAAAGTGGCCGTAGGTGTTAAGAAGTGTGACCATATGTTGTTTTAAGTGAGGTAAACTTGTATTTTGTGTGACTATCGTCAATGCAATGACCACTTTATTTTTATGTATGTGTGGCTGATTGCAACCATTTGATCACACAACGAGTGTCTTCTTGTGGGCTTTGGTCATATAAAATTATGTCAAATGTGATCGTAGGTTATAATAAGTGTGACCATTAATTGTTCACCCAATGACCACTTAAATTTTATGCACTATTTAGTCACACAAATATTTAATCAAACAGTGGCTACAACTGGCTACAACGTGTGACCATATGATATATATATATATATATATATATATATATATATATATATATATATATATTTATGTAACACCACAAATAAAAATTGGAATGTGTACATGTACAGTAATTGTATCAACTAATTAAACAACACTATAATGTAATGCCTTTTGACTCTTCAATTTGGTCTTCGCTTGCTTTTGTAATTGCAAATGATGACTAGTCACACAAATCGGTGTTTGTTTGTTGCGCTTTCGTTTTACTTCTGGTGCAGCACCAGCTGCTGCCTTTTGTCCAACATTTTCTGGTGTTACCTGTAATAAGAAACCAGGCGTATATCCGTGAAACACTAAGTTAAAATGAAGAACTAGATATATGTGTGTGTGTGTGTGTGTGTGTATGTGTGTGTGTGTAGGCAGATAAAATACCTCGTGACCCTCATCAATAATCACTTTGTCCTTGGGCCATGCATAAAAACCACCTACTGCATCTTTAGTTGTTTTGAAACCATTGTTTCCTTCGTTCAGAATACAAGCTGCATCCATTATCGATTGGTCAACGGACACTTTGTAGCAATCGTCTGGGAGTGGTGTGTTATGAAGCATCACTTTTCATCTGTCAAGTAGACAGTACCTTTAGCAATGATGCTTGTCCTCTTTATGTTCCACAATTTACAACTGAACATCTAGAGAAAATGATAACGATTATTATGTATTTATTTTAAATTTGTATGCATGCATGCATCAGAATTTGATTAAACTGAAGATCAATGTACGTATGAATATTTTGGATGAATACTGTAACATCCTCGGATTTTAAATTATTGTAATTGCGGTTTATTAGTTTAAAATTGTAATTTAAGTTGGATTGTATTTTGATTAATTACAAAAGTTGGTTGTTTTATTTAGAAATTGATGATTTAAATTTATTAAGATAATATAAATATTATTAAGTGGTTGAGATGATAAAATAAAGATTTAATCTTTATTTAATGGAAAGTTAGAAAGATGAGGGGTGAATGTGTAAAAAGAAGGAAAGAAAGGAAAATAAAAGACATAAGTCTTTTATTTTCTCATTTCATCTCTCTCTTCTCCCTGCTCTTTTCTTTAAAAGAAAAACCATACGGTTCTTCATTTCCAAATCAAGAAACGAAGAAGACATCAAATTGAAGGCTGAAACTTCAGATTGGAGTTGTTTAGGAGAAACTATAATCGTCTCAACAAGCAATTCAAGGTAAATATCTCTCAAAATCTCGAATTTAAGGCTTTATATTTCGGTTTTGGATGAGAACCGAATCTGAGATTTTGGGTGCAAATGTTTATGCATGTTAAATATTTTTGTGGGTTTGTATAAATCTAGTGTTATAGGAGATGTGTACAAAATTTCAGGTTCTAGTTTAAATTAAATCTTAAGATTTTGGGAAAATTTATACAAGTTCTGTATGTTTTCGTGGGTCTGTGTAATTATTTTGATAAGTATCGAAACTGTGAGGTGAATACCGAAACCTATAGGTTTCGGTATGTGTGTGAGAGATGTGTACCGAAACCCCTTACCTATATAAGAGTACTGAAACTTGGAAATAATAGTGAAACCTTTATATATACTGAAACTAATTTTGGGGTACCGAAACCATACAAACTACCGAAACCTTCTCCCCAATACCGAAACTTTATATGTACATACATATACCGAGACTTGGGAGGAACAGAAACTATTGTACTGAAACTTTATAAATACCGAAACCAGAAGGGGGGGGGGGGGGTACCGAAACCTTCAAGGTTTCGGTACATATACCGAAACCCACACTCACTTACTGAAACTTTGGATTTAACACAGAATCCTTGAATCTGACCCATGTTAACCGAGACCAAGTATGGGAAACACAAAAAAAAAAACTTTAAAGGTTTCAGTATTTGATTCTTTCAAGAGCAGTAATATATATATATATATATATATATATATATATATATATATATATATATATACACAAAAGTACAGATAAACTCATCTGGGTTTGGGTTTAATTAGAGAAAATAAAATGGAACCAGTCGGACATTCTATAATTCAGACATATTAAGGATATTTTGGCAATCTCAAATATTGGAGATAAAAAGTATAAACTTCAATATAATTTCAACGGGTTAACGCAATAAATTGAGAAACTTAGCGAGACTCATTATAAAACAAGAGATTTATGGTATTATTAAAGTGATTAATTGGGACCAACAGACAGTTCAGAAAGAGGATTTATTTGAAGTTTCGGGTGTTGGTTCCGAATGTTGTAATACTTATGATTGTACAAATTGAAGCCAATTTGTTAAAGAACATGTAATAATGATATGTTTATCATATGGAAATGTAACAGGTCCCTTGTGGTGTTGTTTAACCCACAGTGGGGTACTTGGGGAGTCCGGTTGAAAGCCCGAAGAGAAATAAAATTGCTTAAAGTTTAATAACGCACCCACTGTGAGTACAGTAGATTTCGCATGTTTATATTTGTTTTATGTTAAGCTTTGCCTGTTGTTTCATGATTTGTTTGGAACTCTACTAACTTGCGTAGATTTAGATGCACATTCTTACTTGTTGCATGTCCGTTCGATTGTTGTGCATCTAGTGATGGACCGGTGGGTCACATCAATTACTCTGATGTTACTGCGCTATATGACGCTGGAGCTGATCCCTCCAGGTCCGGTTGGCAGTATGTCATCCCCGATCGTACGTTGTTTCAGATGGTATGTTTAATGCCGAACTTTGGGCTCGAAGGGGCTGCGGCTCTGGTCCGTACTTTGTGTACGAAGAGGGTATCCGATGTTGGTCATCTGTGTTACCCTTGGGCTTCATAAAAATTTATAAAATGTGTAATCTGTGTATTCACTAAGCATTCGCTTATCCTTTAGTTGTTGATGTTTTTATAGGAAAAGGAAAGTCTGCAGCCGGACCGTCTAGCTAGGTCATTTGATCAAGTGATTGAAGGTTATCTACTAATCAGAGTGGTAATTGAATGATGGGATTGTTTTTATATTATGTATTTGGGATGATTGTAATGTTACAGAGTATGTAGATTTAGAATTGGAACCGTGTAGCACCGTAGGGTGTTTGAATCAGTTGTAATATTTGTTTATGTATTTTATTGCTTCCGCATTTAAATTAAGCTTTCAGATCATTATGTTATTGCATGTTTATGATTAATCCTGGGAGTATTGTAAATGGTGGTTGTTGTGGCAAGGGTGTCACAAATACATATATTGTTGGGAAAATATCATTTAGTATAAATGTCAAACAACTAGATGAGTTTTTCATGCTGTTAGCATACTTCTGGGGTGGTTACAATTTTGTGGCTGTTAGTACAAGAAACTCAAGCTGCTAGAGTCAAATGATCAAGTTGCTTATTGATAATAACAGAAGGTGCTACATTCAAGCAAGACATAAAGATCAGAAGATTTTAAGATATCTCTTGAAGATAAATTGTAGTTTTACAAGGAATCAAATAGAATAGAAAAAATAGAGTAGACAGAAGTTCTCAATGTACACACGTAATATTTTGCTATTCTGTTTTAAGTTTTCCTAAGCCTCTAAGGTTGTAAAAGCCTAAAAACAGTCTGTGTTCTTTGTCTAATCAAAAGGATTAGAGGTTCTTGTGAAAGTTGTAATCATTCTGAGTTTCAATATAAAGTTCTGAGTTTGAAAGTCATATACCTGCGGTTGTTTTGGCACTGTTGGAGAGTGCTGTCTCTTTTGCCTCGGTTTAGTATTCTTCATGACTTGTGAATCAGGCGGCGTCCTGTTTGACTCGCCAACAGATCTACCAATCGATTTCTATATCTAAAACTCGGTAAATTAATAAGTCATGTATATATGTAAAACTATTAAATCACAGTGAACTCGAAAATATTATTAAACTGATCAATTTAATTCAAATATTTGAATACTTTCATTTGTTTGTACAGCTGGCTTTTCCTTCGCAAAATGACCCTCATCCTAATGACTATTGGCAGCGTTAGGATTAACGTCCAATGGTGGAGACACCACTGGAGACACCTGCAGTAAAAATTAAGAAATGCATTTGTTAGTAATATGAATGTATAAAATGTTAATTAGCATAATTAATACAATAAATGCCTTCCTCAGATTCTTGTGCATGAGTTGACAATGAATTTAGCTTCTTCCCTTGTGCATCCAACCGAGTCATAAGTTGGTTAACCATTGCCTGTGTATCTTCCACTTGTGTTGTCAACGACTTTATCCTAAGGTCTTTGTCTTCACGTTCGCGTCTCTGATCAGCTTCACGTTCGCGTCTCTCAACAGCAAGTTCTACTTGAAGTAGTTTGACTCTCTCATCATTAGATGCTTTTCTTCGAGGAATATTAAAATATTTTCTGATTGTCACTCCGCTTCCCACTCCTCTTGCATATCCCGACTTTTCGGCACCAAATACCTCTGTCAAGGCATCAGTCCCCTCATCAACCATTAAGGTTCCGACTTTGATATTGTCCTCGGTGTCTCTCTGCATTAAAGATTCCAATAAGCAGTAAGTAATTTATTTCATGAAAATAAACATGAGTATGTAATTAAACTATGTATTAGCATATATCTGTCAAGCATATATATGTCAAAATGCTTACTACTTCATCGGCCTTTGCTTTAGTCCTTTCATCTCGAAATACCCCTTCTTTGTTTTGCATTCCTTTGAACCACAATATACCACGTGGGAGTTCTTCATCTGTTTCAATTACTTTTTCTTCAATATTATAATCATCAAATACACATGTAAAGTTAAACCAATTAGTATATATATACAGTACTTAGAAAATAGAAAACAGAAACAAAATATTGTTCTATAAATGTAGTTACCAGTTTCTTTTTCACATATTCGTATCCACCTCGTCCCATAATATGCGGATAAACAGACATGGAGCGCGCCTCTTTAGATGCATCTGATTTTTTCTTAATTTCAGAACAAAATAAAACTTAATTAACGTTTGCAAACACAATATATAATATGAAAGATATATGTATGGACTTAATTATAATATAACCAAAACCTGGTAAGCTTCTGTGCTCGTAAACTGTACGAAATCAACCCATTCGTTGGGCTTGACAATTGCACTATACTTGAGTGGGACTTGATTTAGCTTTGAAGGTGTATCTTTGTTGGGCAGTATGTATTTTTCCCTCAATTTCCTTCTGAAGTTCCTTAGATGTGCACCAAGACGATTCGTTACTAACTTTCCGTATGTCTCATCAACATCAAAATATCGCTGCAAATAACAAATTAAATACATAAATATGATTAACAGCAATCTTGTTTAATTTTTAAACATTAAGAAATTAAACATAATTGGTTAAAACTAACCTTGATTTCATCTCATAGCTTAGCTCTTGCTTCTAAATCGACCTTCTTCCATGACAGAATCTTCAACCCTATGTGCTCACGAACCATGTCTCCTTAAAAACTTGCAAACAATGTTCTGTGATCCCCTGTTAGCCTATCCATTGTATCAAACGTTACCTTGAACTTTAATGCATCGGGTCTGCTGTACCGATTGCAAAACTTAAATAACCTTGTTATTCCCCTCAGCAGAATTATTTTGATTGGACTTGCATTGATTGTAATATGATCCATCTCATGTTGTTCATCATAATCATCGTACTCCTCTGATTCATATCCATCATGATCATCTGCCTCGTCATTATTTTGAATAAGAAGTTGATTGTTCATGGTTTCAGTATCCATGATCCTTTAGTTCTTTTGAAGAGAGTTGAAAAAGATTAAAAATGATGAAGATTCGGCAGAAAAGTGTAAAAGCATATTAATGATTGTGTTTGTAGGCATTAACTGTAATTATCAAAGTTTAAGGAATGTAAACCGTCAAGTCTAATTTAAAATTTTCGCATAAATTTTGGCTCCATGTTTATAATATTTCGCTCCAAAATTAATATTAAAAATATCAGAAATGTTTTATGAAAAAAATACAAAAATGCAAGAGTTAGCTTAGTGGTAAAGGTGGTGGATGGTGTTGGTCACGTGTTCGAGCCGAACATGTAACTTCTTTGGCTTTTTTAATTTTGTAAGTGATAATGATATAAATTATATCTTATATTTCGAATGGCTAGAATATCATTAATAACCAAACTTATATAAGCTAAATAACTTATACATGCAATTTGGGTATTGTTTACGTACCATTTTTGCAATTTACTCTAATTTGAATTCAAACCAACAAAAATGATCAACCAACATTTGTACATAAACCTAAACATATATTGTATTATAAATTAAAACCTGCTTGTAGTAATTACAAGTATTAGCATTGTACTCAGTACAGAATTGTATCAAAACCATTCATTGACATCCCAGGGTTGTATAAAATGGCGGTAACAAGAATTCCAAATACAAACATTACAACTAAAAATGTATTCATTGCAAAAAAGAAACCCTGTAAGTAATGCATCATCTTGCCAATTGTGTTGTTGACAAGAAAGTCTGATCCTGTTGAAATGCCTTGGTACAAGCCTTGGGCGATCGTGCATGAACAACTGTTTGATTTTGGCTGTCGTTTCTGACACCGTCTGCCGACGCCCCGCTGATGTTCTGAAAGCAGCATTCAACAGGCTCCTTGCCTCTTCTACGCTTTGTCCACCTTGTGCCATTAGCAGCATTCCAAGGACAAACTTAGCATTTAGCGCTCCCAAACAAGCTGCCCGTTGGAGCCTCTCCATTCCTTCAGGCTCATTACCCGCATAAAAAATATTTAGCTGTTGATCAAGACAATACAAAAACATAAATATGTATTTCATGTTTAGGCAAATAAAAAAATAATAGAAAGCATGGCAAATAAAGTGTACCAATCTATCATTAAACAGCAAGCTTATGTTTCCCTTCTACCTCAAAAGGGATAACAGTTCAGTTTTTGGCCCCCTAAACCCTAATCGAAGGATGGAATCAACTTCCATCATCTCATAAACCACATCAGACTCTGCTTCTCGTTTGAAGGTTTTGCAACTGTAATGAATGCAGACATAAAGGCTTAATAAAACGTACTCTTAAATAGGCAAATACACTATTATCAACTGTAATTTCTTAATAAAACGTAATCTTAAATAGGCAATTACATTATTATCAACTGTAATTTCTTAATACGTCATGTTCATTCAGAAAATCTAAAATCTAAGCCCTAATAAATGGGCTACGGTTCATTAACCTTAATCTATCTCTTAAATAGACAAATACATCATTATTTTAGTTGAATCGATAGTATATGATAGGGTTAGGAAACTTACATTCTCTTGCTTTTAAAAAGTTCAAAGGCACTTGATGCCCCAAAAAACCCCAGTATCCTCGCTATTACTTCGTCTGGAAGCTCCATAATCGTTAATCTGATTTGCGTAGTTGCTTGGCGAGAGTTTGAAATGATTATTTGCAGAAGATCGTATCTTATGTGATTATATGCTGATGTTCTATTCTGACGTTGTGGAAGATAAATGGCAGGAATAGGAAAAGGGCATTGGATGTAAGCGCGTGGTCATTGCAAGCCGCCATTTTCATATTTCTACTGAAATGACGTAAATGCCCCTAAAAATAAAATACATCCTATTGTATTAGTAAGGGTATTTTTGTCAATAACAATAGTTGTTTTTCGAAATGAAATTGAATTGATTATATATAACCTAAGTTTATAAAATTAGTTGATTAATTTTAACCTAAGTTTTATTATTCATGGAATGAAATGGAATTGAATTCATTATACACACACACACACACACACACACACACACACACACACACATATATATATATATATATATATATATATATATATATATATATATATATATATAAAACCTAAGTTTATAAAATTAATTGATTAATTTTAACCTAAGTTTTATTATTCATGGAATGGAATTGAATTGATTATATATAACCTAAGTTTATAAAATTACTTGACTAATTTTAACCTAAGTTTTATTATTCATGAAATGGAATGGAATGAAATTGACTTGATTATATGTAACCTAAGTTTATAAACTTACTTGATTAATTTTAACCTAAGTTTTATCATTCATGGAATGGAATGAAATGTAATTGAATTGATTATATATAACCTAAGTTTATAAAATTACTTGATTAATTTTAACCTAAGTTTTATTATTTATGGAATGGAATGAAATTGAATTGATTATATATAACCTAAGTTTATAAAATTACCTAAGTTTATAAAATTACATAATTAATTTTAACCTAAGTTTTATTATTCATGGAATAGAATGAAATTGATTTGATTATATATAACCTAAGTTTATTGATTTGATTATGTATTTTCCATCAAATTTCCTTATTTATAGGAATTTGACATTACGTGAACCAAATGTCACATAAGTTTATAAAATTACTTGATTAATTTCAACCGCGGGAGAAACTATTCTCGTTCAATTCAAACTACCAGAATCACAGTTTCAAATCCAGAACCATAAATTGCACTTCCACTTTCACTCGAAACCTTAATTATTGAATTCACGATTGCATTGATGGCAGAATTAAAGATTGTCAAGGAGCATAACTGTCTGCCCTACATTTTGAAGCATGCTGAGTTGGACGATTTCCACGAGATGATGGACTTCTTGAGATGTACAAACATCTATTTTGCTTTGATGCTGAATCCTACAATTTACATTCCTCAACTGAAGGAATTCTGGAGTCATGCTCGAACTCGATTTGTTGATGGAATCACTTCCATTGACTCTACTGTTGATGGCCAACCGATCACCATCACTGAGGACTCCATTCGTGGGCACTTACAACTGCAAGATGCCGAAGGTATTAATGATTTCATCTCTACTACCATATTTGAAGGACTTGCACGTTTGGGGTATGAGGGCACATTGGACAAACTTACTTTCTATAAACAACTTTTTTGGTTCCCAATGGAAATATCTCATCCATATCCTTCAACAATGCCTAAGCCCTAAACGAACAGGTTGGTGGGAATTTTTTTCAAACATTGCTACTGCTTTGAATTGCTTATCCACTGCCCAATAGTTCAATTTTTCTGGCATGATTTTTCAAGGGATGTTAAGTAATCTGAATCCCAAACATGCGAAATTTTTTATGTATCCTAGTTTTTGGCTCACATTTTTGCAAATCATTTTAAAAGTTTGCAAACACACACGAGGATACATGTTTCCCATTGTCACACATGGCAATCTGTCAAAAGATTTTTGAAACACAATGAAAAATTTTCAGGCACTAACACCCCATTGACTCAAGCAATGAGGGCTGTTATTACAGGAAACAGGGGAGAAGTTCCTGAGCATGAACAGCCTCACCTTAATGCTCAACCAACAGGAACCCAAACCACTCCCCATGATACAAATAAATCACCCTCTGCTCCTTCTGATCAAGCTACTCCATCACCCACTACACTTAAAATGTTTACAAGGAAAAAGAAAACAAGTGGTGATGCTCCTTCCATCCCACCTCTCACCCAAATGCCTAAAAGCCCTGCACAGGAGCATCCTCCTATGCAGAATATCAAAGGGAAACAAATGAGGACACTCCAACCTCAACAAGGAGGTGATCAACCCACCAGAGGTTGATCATATGGTATCTGTGGCTATCACTACTGATAATCCTACAAGAGGGGTTCAGGACAGTGACAACATCCTTAAGGACAGAGGATGTTCATACATCTTCTGGAAGTCCCCAGAACAAAGAACAGAGGGGCCCAGACTTTTCTCCTAGGAGAACACGTTCTGGTAATACTACCATTGATATTCCAAAAGTACCAACAACACTGGAGGACATTGAGGCTAGTTTGCAACTACAGGCATTGACGAATCCTACTCTTGTACCTATTATTGCTGCCTTTGATCACTACAAGCCTATCATTGAAGCTCAAGGCAAACAGATTGTAAGCATGCAGCAAGTCATAGTTGCACAACAATAGTAAATTGTCATGATAAAGCAAGCCTTGAGAGTTGCTGGTGAGAGCCTACTCAAACATGATGTCACACTTGCAGCATTGGTAGCAAAAGTCTTTCCTCCCTCTGAACGACCTGATGCATCCAAAATGGGGGAGAATCAAACACCACCAGCAGCTCCGCAACCAACAGCTTCACAAAATCAGCCAACAGCTGCTGGTTCCTCAAGCTGTTACCAGTGAAACTCCAGCTGCTGAGCCAAAAGTTACTCAGAATTCAAGACCTAAGCATGGCACAATGTTTATACAAGAAGGAAGGGTCTCTGAAGCTCAATCCTCTCATCCAAAGGTTTCTAGTAAAGGAAATGGGTTTTGGTGGAAAGCCTAAGAAGAAGAAAGATCCAAGTAAAATGCAAGTGAGAGATGATGCTGAACTTGCAAGAAAATTGCATGCAGAAGAGGAAAGGTTACTAGAAAAGAAAAGAGTAATGACAGTGAATCCAGCACAAGGAGTGCTCATGAACTTGGAAGAAGATGATTCTAGTGATGATGTTGCATTAAGTGATCTTCTTGAACAAATGAAGAGTGAAGCTCAACCTGCTAAGAAAGAGAGCACAAAGAAAAGAAAAAGGTCTTCTCAATCTTCAAAGGCTGAGCACAAAAGATTCTTGTTGGCATTCAAACTCTAGAATGCCCAAGAAGGTTGTTTCAAATTTGACCACAGAGGAACTACAGAAGAGGTATGGTGCAGAGGTCAAGAAATATGAAGTTGTGAGAAAGGATCAGAATAATGTTGAAATTGATCCAATGGTGATTGAGAGGACTAATGAGGGTCCTGCTGAACAAGGAGAAGAAATCACTAACGCAAAATTTGACAAAGTGATGAAAGTTGTCAAGGAAGTGAGTTATAAGTCATTAATGGATATGGAAAAGACTCTGATAGAGATTTCGAAAAAGATGCTTAAAAAGCCAAAACTAATCTTTTGGAAATCCCAACCTGCTGATGCACAGATGATAATATATCATTTTGTGGTAAAAAGAGAAACAGGTGTTGATGAAGTTTATACGAGTGTACTTCAAATATTTTCAAAGATGACAAGAGAAGATTTGACTGACATGTACAGAATTGGCAAGTCAAACTACTCAAACTCTCAATTGTACAGTGTTATAGAGTTGATGAAGGCCCTTGCATGTGTTTTGGAACCAGATGTTTTGAAGCAAGGGCTGAATGCTGAACAAAATATCAAAATCTTACAGGTTGATGTGTATGAGAATTCCATGACATAGAGACTCAAGCTGGACGATAGAACAACTCAGTATTTTGCTTTGGAATTTTTGAATCACTCAAAGGAGAAACTGCAAAGGATGAGAGATGCAAAGGTTAAAGGAGCTGATCTTGATCTGGCAAAGAAACTTGCTGATGACATTGAAAGAAAGCTTGCAAGATTATAGTTTTGAAGATCAGAAGACTAGCTATATTAATTGTAATTTATTAGTCTTGTAAGTTACCTTTTATTTAATTAATTTATGGAATGACTATCTGTACGTATCTTAATTTCTATGTGACTTTGACATTTTATTTTTATAGTGCAGTAAATTGTTGTAGTGGAATATGATTTAGTCACACAAAATGGCAATCAATGTGACTAATATGTATTAGATTTTGACATTCTAACACACACCACACTTTAGACACACATACTAACTAAACTTAGGTTATAAAACACTAAAACTTAGGTTAAAATTAATCAAGTAATTTTATAAACTTAGGTTATAAAACACTTAATAGACTGAGACAACTCAACCACTAACTTATGTGACCATATAGTATATGAATTATTTATATCCTAAAAAAACTGCCACATTCAGGATTCAAACGTGAGTTCACTTTTAGCGACAGTAATGTTTTAGACAACTCAACCACTAATTAAGAGGTTCTTTTACTAAACTTAAATTAGGCGGTTCTTACACTAAAGCCTAATTATTTATAAAAAAAAATGTCGTACAACACTAATCAAATCTTCAACCACTCAACAAGAAGTCAACTAAACCCAAATGGACAAGTCTTGGATTGGATTACAAAGGCTGAGCAAAGGTTATAGAGATGGCGTAACAACATTTATTAATTATGCAATAGACAAATTGAAGAAGATGAATAACATCGACCCAGAAGGTAATAAAAACAACTTTAAATGTCATGTCCATGTACCAATTGTTTAAACCATTTAATGCGTAATGTGGAGGAAGTGGAATTCCATTTATTCTGTAATGGCATTGATCAAAACTACACAAGTGGACTAAACATGGAGAAAATGATGAGCCATTCTTAACTGCCGAACATTACAGTGGTACAACAGATTATGTTGACACAGAGATGGTTTTTGATTCAGAAATTCCAACTGATGGCCCATAAACAATGGAAATGGTTAATGTTGCAAAAGATAATTTTGATGATGAGGATCTGGTTGACCATGTCAAGTTTCTAGAACTACTACAGGACGCAGAGAAGCCACTTTACAAAGGATGTCCTGACTTCACAAAGTTATCAGCAATTGTTGAACTGCTCAACTTGAAGAGTAAGCATGGCTGTTCTGATAAGTTCTTTACTGAGTTTCTAGTTTTGTTGAAAAAGATGCTACCGGATGGTAACAAACCGCCGAAAAAACTTATGAGGCAAAAAAATTCTGATATTGATGGGGTCAGGATACAAAAAGATTGATGTATGTACAAACAATTGCCTTCTTTACTGGAAGGAGGATGATGAATCGACTGTGTGTCGAACTTGAGGGACATCAAGATGGAAGGTGGATAAGAAGACGAATAAAGTGTACGCGAAAATTCCAGCGAAAAGCATGTGGTATTTTTCAATAATAACAGGAATGCAACGTCTCTTTAGGATACATAGTATTTTAGAAGATTTAACATGGCACGCAACAAGGAGGAAAACAGATGGTGTGTTACGTCACCCCGCAGATTCACAGGCATGGCGCACCATAGATACACAATTCCCGGTAATTGCTAAGGATCCAAGAAATCTAAGGCTAGGAATATCGGTTGATGGGGTTGACGTGAACAGAGGAAATAGGCATCACAGTGTATGGTCATTTTAATTGTCATTTATAATTTTCCTCCATGGTTGTGTATGTAAAGAAAGTTTATAATGTTTTTTGTGTTGATACTTGGATACCCGGGAAATGATATCGATTTATTTTTAGATCCGTTGGTTGATGATCTGCAACCCTTATTCGAGATAGGGGTCGATACGTATGATGTTGCCACAAACAAAATGTTTAATCTACGTGCGGTTGTGTTATGGACAATAAATGATTACCCTGCACTTGGTACTTTATGTGGCTGCCCAACCAGTGGATACGAAGGTTGTGTAGTATGTGGGAAAGAAACTGATTGTGTTAGACTTCCTGCATCATCCAAGCAGAGTTATGTTGGTCACAGAAGATTTCTACCAAAGGGACACCCATTCAAAAAAAAAAACGAAGGCATTTAATGGAAAACAAGATTTCCGCCCGTGTCCAAAACAATGACTGGAAAAGACATTTACAACGAGGTCAAAGACATTGAAAATAAGTGGGGAAGGGTAAAATGACCAAACCAGAAGCACACAAGGAAAAGAGGAAGAGAAGATGGTAATTCAAGCCAAATAAATGAACAAGATGGTGCGTACTGGAAGAAATTCAACATTTGGTAACGAAAGCTTAAGTAGGAGGCATAATGAAGTTCAACATTGCATTGATTTCATGCATATTGAAAAGAATGTTGGTAAGAGTATAGTCGGAACTTTACTAAATGTTCCAGGAAAGACGAAAGATGGAGAGAATGCTCGATTGGATCTGACAGAATTAAGGATAAATAAACCAGAGTTGTTTGCTAGGAAAGACTAAGACAAATTAGTACTACCTGCAGCATGTTATACATTAACGAATGTAGAAAAAGACATCTTTTGTGAAACGTTACACAACATCAGGGTACCGCAAGACTATTGTTCAAATTTCTCGTCTTTAGTCAGCCTAAAAGATAGGAAGCTCAGGGTTTAAATCTCGTGACTATCACATGCTTATGCAAGAGTTTTTGCCCATTGTAATACGGTCAATCATGCACGAACCCACACGATATGCTATCATCAGGTTTTGCTTTTTCTTTAAATCGATATGCAGCAAAGAAATCGTGTTAGATGAACTAGATAAGATGCAAGAAGAACTTTTTGTCACACTCTGCCTACTCGAAAAGTTCTTTCCTTCCTTATTTTTTGATATTATGGTCCATTTGACTGTGCACTTAACTAGGGAGGTAAAATTATGTGGTCCGATATGCTTTCGTTGGATGTATCCCTTCGAACGCTGTATGAAGGTTATTAAAGGACATGTGCGAAACAGAAATAAACCAGAGGGATGCATTGCTGAGGAGCTATTGCAGAAGAAACAATAGAGTTTTTCGGCGAATATAAAAAGTCCATGAATACTATTGGTATCCCAGGTGATACATATGAAAGTGATTAAATAAATGAAGACGGAAAGCCACTGTTGGCCGGCAAGTCAAGTGAAGTTTCTGCAAAACTACTTGGGATAGCACATTTGTACGTGATACACAATACAGATGACTATGAACCGTATATCGAGTAAGTATTACTGACACATGTCTATTTCGTTAATTACTTAAAATCTTGCATCAAACATATTAATTGACCACAAATTAAAACCTTGTTTCAGGCGACACAAACAGGTTTTGGAAACACAAAACCTTGGTAAGCGAAAAGCATTCCTTGAGGATGAGCACAATAAAAGTTTTGTTACCTGGTTAAAATTAAGAGGTAACTAATTATTTTTTGTAATTGTTTGTAGCTGTTCCTTCAATTTAAAGATCATATATGTAATTGTAATGATATAATATTCAGGTTGAGAGAGAATTAGCGATCTCCAAAGAAAGTGTTTCAGAAACCGTAAGGTGGACCACACGCCACCATACTGAAACACACTGCATATAACATCAACGGGTATACATTTTTTACTAAATGTAGTGACGGCAGCGTTTACCAAAACAGTGGGGTTAGTGTTGTGACAGACGATATGCACATATCCAAAGGAGTAGCAACCACAAGACGCAAATTGTATTATGGCCTTGGGCTAGAAATATGGTTACCAGATTATCATTTCAGGCAACTCCCTTTTTTCAAATGTAATTGGGTTAACCATCAGGCTGGTGCTGTCAAACGTGATCTTAAGCTTGGTTATACATTAGTTGACCTGACTAGTTTAGGCCACAAGCTTAATCTATTCATATTAGCCTCACAAGCACGACAAGTGTTTTATGTGAAAAACCAGCAAAATAAAAGGTTGTCCATTGTCTTCAACACACCTCCAAAGAATTACAGAGATAACGTTTTGCCACGTGTGGATCAACGTGACTTGGGTTCTGAATCAAGAGATGATTATTATTGAAGCAACTGTGAAGGTATTGTTATACGAAAATCCAAGTGATCGAACCATGCCGTCCGCTGGAACCATGCCTTGTAAATTAACTTTTAATTAATTAATTTATGGAATGATTATCTGTACGTATGTTAATTTCTATGTGACTTCAACATTTTATTTTATAGTGCAGTAAATAATTGTAGTGGAATATGATTTAGTCACACAAACAACTATGTGACCATAAAGTATTTGCTTTTGGCTACACTGAAATCGTGTGTGACAAACTCGAGTTCAAGATTTAGTCACATAACAAATTACTTCATGTGACCATATACTGGAATATGAATTAGACACACATACAATTACTTCATGTGACCATATAGTGGAATATGATTTGGTCACCCAAAAAATTATTCAAGTGACCATATAGTGGCATATGATTTAAGTTTATTATTCATGGAATGGAATGGAATTGAAAAAGTTATAGATAACCTAAGTTTATAAAATTACTTTATTAATTTTAACCTATGTTTTATTATTCACTAAAGTTAAATTGAGAAATTCTGTTAGTGCAAATCTCGAACTGTTAGTTCAATTCTCAAGCTGTTAGTGCATTTTCTCAAGCTGTTAAATGTTTTATAACCTAAGTTTATAAAATTACTTGATTAATTTTAACCTAAGTTATATTATTCATGGAACGGAATGGAATTGAATTGATTATATATAACCTAAATTTATAAAATTACTTGATTAATATATATCCTAAAATTTATATTTTCACATTCTAACACACACTACAGTTTATACACACATACTAACTTATGTGACCATATAGTGTCTGCTTTTGGATACACTGAAATCGTGTGTGACAAACTCGAGTTAATGATTTAGTCACATGACAAATTACTTCATGTGACCATATATAGGAATATGATTTATTCACACATACAATTACTTCATGTGACCATATAGTGGAATACGATTTGGTCATCCAAAAAATTATTCAAGTGACCATATAGTGGCATATGATTTAGTCAAACAAAATGGCACTCAATGTGACTAATATGTATTAGATTTTGACATTCTAACACACACTACACTTTAGACACACATACTAACTTATGTGACCATATAGTATCTGCTTTTGGCTACACTGAAATCGTGTGTGACAAACTCGAGTTCATGATTTAGTCACATAACAAATTACTTCATGTGACCATATACTGGAAGATGATTTAATCACCCATACAATTACTTCATGTGACCATATAGTGAAATACAATTTGGTCACCCAAATAATTATTCAAGTGACCATATAGTGGCATATTATTTAGTCACACAAATCGGCACTCAATGTGACTAACACGTATTAGATTTTGACATTCTAACACACACTACACTTTAGAAAGCCAACAATCTTGAAAAGTTCGAACAACATCCAAATGAACAATACTTAAGTTCTTCTATTCCAAGTAGAGATGCAAAAACTATGCATCTAAAAAAATCAATAATAACTTTTATCAAGTGTACAAACACCATAAACTAATCCTCAAAGAAAATTCTTTCCAGTAAAAGTTGTGTTGATGCTAAAGTATAATAGACTTGTCTATTATCTAGTTGCATTATAAGCATATTCTTTACGCTCAATCAATATTAATAATCATACCAGCAGCAACAACAAAAAGACACCGACGTTTATAACTTAAAACGTGGAAAAAACAGACAATAACTAAAAACAATCAGCGACTTTACCAGTCACAAGGACTCAAGTTAACGAATTGGGAATGACGAGAGCAAGATAGAAGTACGTAGAAGCCTCTGTGGGAGTTGTTAGCAAGAAAAGATTATTATACCAAATGGGTATCTAAACCTTCTGAGTAAAAATCCAACCATCATCCATTTCAAGATTTCATCACCATGCATTCAAGACTTAAACATGATCATGTTTTCTCCTACATAATTCATCTCCTTTCTAGTACTTGGACAACTAGAGCATATGTGGTAAGTAGCTACAACATTAATAACTTAAAGTATATAAGATTTGGTCAATATGCATTAACAATTAATAACTTTAAAAGTACTAATTCTCACTTCACAATAAACTAAAAACAATACACATACGCACCAAAGACACCAACGGGATAAAGGATTAACTCATAGTTACAGGATTTGCTAAATTGCCCACGAAATGTGTTCCGTTTGTTTCGTAACAGTTCGCAGTATGGAAGCGAACCATTTATATGCTGACAAGAATTAAATTTGGGCTACGACAATGGTGGCCTACATACTTGTTTTCCCAAACGGAAAACCGAATTTCTTCAATCAATAAAATTTGCACTGAATTCGTCATTCATTTTCTGTTTTTAAGGGTTGTTTAATTTGCACTTATTTTTGTTGGTACTTCCAAGTAGGCTTTATATGGAATTTTCTGCAGAAAGATTTACAAGTTTAGGCTATGATACTCTATCATTAGTTTGAGGTCAAAGCTTAAATAATTTGCAACAAGTATGTAGGCACTGCAGAAGTTTTTTAACATTGATCAAATGAGCCTTAAAAGAGTGACATACCCTTAAAAACAGAAAATGAATGACGAATTTAGTGAAAATTTTATTGATTGAAGAATTTCGGTTTGCCGTTTGGCTGGTTTCCACTGAATTGTGTGCAGGTTGCACCCCTGGAAGATAATCTAGGTCAGTGTTATTGATTTAATTGGCAAATCTAAAAACCAATGAACCCACTAACTCAAACAAATGGACACAAAACCAACTAAAAAACAATTAACTCTAGCTAGCAGTGTTATTGTTTCTCACCATTAAATTTGTGAGATTAGTGACTTGAATTTGCTGTGTTAGTTCGGGGGGTTTAGTGTAATTTTCAGATAGTTTGATCGTGTATGGTTTTGTAGTCATTAGTATAAATAAGTCCTATGGGTTAATGAGGACAATAACTCAAGTTGTAACCATGTAACCCAATTTGTTAGTGAATTTAAATATTCTTTCTTTCTTGATTCACATTTGTGGATTTCTGAATTTGTTGAGTTCTTGTTTTCAGTTCTGATTTTGTTTTTGATTTCCCAACAACTGGTATCAGAGCTAAGTTAGGTTCTTAGATTACGCTACTTGGTTCTTTTGGTCTCCCGTCTAATTTTCGTAATTGAATCAACAAACGTTAGAACCTGAAATTGTGTCTTGACTTTCTGAAATCTGAATTTGCGCTGCTGTAACTTGCAATCTTGGCCATCGTTTTTCAATCTGGAATTGATTCTGGCGTTCTAATTGAAGTTGGCGATCACTTGGGGAAAGTGATTGCAATTGGCAATCGATTCTTGCCAATTTGGAGTAGTAGTCTCGACTTCGAGTTTGATGCTTGATTGGTCCGGTAACAAGTTTTGGGGTAGTTTCTCATTCATTTTTGGTATCCCGTTAGTTTTGGGGTATTTGGGAGAAATTATGCATTGGGATTTAGTTGTGATGATCATTGTGTTTTGGGTCTGGATTTTTGTGGATCGATTGATAGGTTCCGGCGTTGTCTTTGGGTCATCGATTTTTGCGTTGTTTCGGGCCGTTCAGATATTTTGTTTTGGGTTATCGTTTCGTTGCGACATTCAATAACCGGTTGATTTTGGATATGGATTTGTTTTCCGGTTTGTTGGGTCTGGTGCACATTGGTGGTTTGCGTCGCATAGATGATATTTGAAATTCGTTGCTTTCAGATTGAAGGTTTTGGATTCAAATTTGAAATTGATAGTGTGCTTCCAAATAGGTGGAGTTTGATACTTTGTTATTTCGTTTGAGAAACACAAATTTGCTTTCGGGATTTTTGTTTTGTTTTTGAAATTCAAGTCAAGGTGGAGATTTGTGAGATTAGTGACTTGAATTTGTTGTATTAGTTCAGGGGGGTTAGTGTAATTTTCTAATGGTTTGATCTTGTATGGTTTTGTAGTCATTAGTATAAATAAGTCATGTTAGATTAGTGACTTGAATTAGTTGTAATAGTTCAGGGGGTTTAGTGTAATTACCTGATAGTTAGATTAGAGTTAGTCTTGGTTAGTCTTGTAGTCATTAGTATAAATAAGTCCTATGGGTTAATGAGGACAATAACTCAAGTTGTAGTCATGTAACCCAATTTGTTAGAGAATTTGAATATTCTTCTTTCTTGATTCACATTTGTGGGTTCTTGATTTTGTGAGTTCTTGGTTTCTGTTTGTAATTTGTTTCTGAATTCCTAACAAGTGGTATCACAGACAGGTTGTGATCATCACTTCTGAATTAGGTCGTCTTCACGTTCATTTTTTTTCTAGTTTGGAAGTAGACGTCTCTAAATTTTTCTGCATTGTGTTCTTGATCTTTTGTTATTTCTGGAATGGTGATTGTGATTGTCAATTGATATCGCAATTGGAATTAGCGATCATCGTGGTGCAGTTTTTGGGTCTGCCGATTCTGGCCAATTGGAGTTTGTGTGATCAATTTTAGTGTTCAATTGAAGTAGTCGACTAGAGAAATTAGCGATTGTAGTCAGCCAAACTGAATTCTGCAATCTATTTTGATAATTGATTTCTGCACTGTTCAATTGATGATCGTATGCTTCTGGATTTTTGACGTGAGTTGAAAATGCCCATCAATTTTGAAGAAATTGGATGTGTTGTTCTTGGCAGTAGGTGTTAGCGATGGGGTTCTCAAATTGAAATCGATCTCAAAGAAATCAATCGTTCTTGGCCAATTTGATTTTAGCGATTGATTTTGTTGGATTTCAGCTTAAGGTGGAGTCGGCAATTGAAATTTTTGATTTTGACTTTGGAGGTCATCTTGGCAATCGATTTTGCAATTGGGTGGTGCTGTGTTTGAATTTCTTTGAATGAAATCAAGTTCAAATTTGGGTCATTCGTCTTGGTCTCGTTGTTTAGTTTTTCTTGGTTCGTTTGAGTTTTGGATTTCAAGAAAACAAATTCTTGAACGTTGTTACTGTTTTGGGTTTCAAGAAAACAAATTCTTGAACGTTGCTACTGTGTTGAAATATGAATTCGCAAGTCATAAGAAATTGATTAGGATGTTTGGGTTTAGTCCTGAATCAAGTTTGGATTTCGGTGATTTGTATTTATCTCGGGTTTTTGTTTTTCTTGAATCGTTTTGAAGACGGAATGTTCGTTTTGGATTTCTTGAATGACGATTCAAGAATTTAGGTGTCGACTCAATGCGTTTGTTCGGTTTAGTATCGGAATTAGAGCTGCGTTTTGTGGGATTCGCGTTGATTCAAGATGTCGGTTTTGATTTTCGTTCGGTGTTGATCGAATTTGAAGTTGTTTGATTTTGAAGGCATTTAGATGTCGATACAAGTTCCGTTGGAATTTTGATTTGGTTTTTATGACGGTTGGTTTTCGGACTGTTTCGTCATGTCGGAAAATTGTATTGATTAGTTTAGTGATCGACGTTTGGGTTATGGCGTTCCGGTTTGTTCAAACCGTGATTTGGGATTTCGGTTGTCGATCGTTAGTTTGTCATTGTAAAAACTTAGTATTGTTGGCTTCATGTTTGAATCTTGGTTGGTCTGGTAACAAGTTTTGGGTGGAGTTTCTCATTTGTGGTATTTGGGAGAAATTACACATTAGTATTTAGTTGCGATGATCGTTGTATTTTGGGTCTGGATTTTGTTGATCTATTGGTAGGTTCTGGCGTTGTTTTTGGGTCGTCATTTTTACGTTGTTTTGGGCCGTTTGGATATTTTGTTTTGGACTATCGTTTCGTTGCGACATTTGGTAACCTGTTGATTTTGGATATGGATTTGTTCTCCGGTTTGTTGGTTTGGTTACATTGGTGTTATGGGTCGCATAGATGATATTTGATATTTGTTGCTTCAGGATTGAAGTTTTGAAATTTGGGTTTGTATTTTGGATTTGAATTTGGTAGTATGTTTCCAAATAGGTGGAGTAACACAAATTTGTTTTTAGGATTTGTTTGTTTTGTTTTTGAAATTCAAGTCAAGGTGGAGATTTGTTAGGTTAGTGACTTGAATTAGTTGTAATAGTTCAGGGTTTTAGTGTTATTCCCTGATAGTTAGATTCCAGTTAGTCTTGGTTAGTTTTGTAGTCATTGGTATAAATAAGTCCTATGGGTTAACGAGGACAATGACTCAAGTTGTAGTCATGTAACCCAATTTGTTAGTGAATTTGAATATTCTGATTTCTTGATTCACATTTGTGGGTTCTTGATTTGTGAGTCCTTGGTTTCTGTTTGTCATTTGTTTCTGAATTCCTAACAAGTCCTATGGGTTAATGAGAACAATAACTCAAGTTGTAGTCATGTAACCCAATTTGTTAGTGAATTTGAATATTCTTTCTTTCTTGATTCACATTTGTGGGTTTCTGAATTTGTTGAGTTCTTGTTTTCAGTTTTGATTTTGTTTCTGAGTTCCTAACAAAATTTATTGACAAATAACATTGAAACCATTAGCCGCAAGTCCTTGTTATAAAATTTAAATAAATGAAGGGATGAAAAAAGAGAAAACCAAAAGACAATGATGTTAGATGCATTACTTTTGAGTGAAGGCAGAAAGGGTCCCCGTGTTTTGCAAAAAAGAAGCTAGTGAAGCTTATCATTATTACAGCGATTGGTTGATGGTAACGTTCTACTAAAACGTAGAACAAATATAGCAGTAGAATGTCTTCAATGAATGATAGCCATATAATAAATACAATGAATTTAAAAGTAAAATAGATAAAATCATACCTTCAATGTCCCAGCTTCTTTTCTATGAGAAGGGGTTGGTCGACTACGGCTGCTTGCTTTCGATACTCGTGTTTGGTAATAGCAATAGCACCTACACAAATATAAATAAATCACATACCATTTTTACTTTATCCCTAGCATAAACGCAATCCATTTTTACAACCACATTATATGATATCCTAATACATATTATCATAACTTTCAGGAAATGAGAAACGATTTTGCTTGGTGATGTCAAAAATATCCATGCAGTCACCCCTGATCATGATCATCCGATCGAATCTGGAGCTCTAAGAACAAATGTTCACCTAGAAATTGTCTTGATGTCATCACTGCAATCGACCAGAGCATACTCAGGATCCATGCTACCGTATTCATGGCTTTCCAAGTAATTTAAAGAAGCCTCCTTCACGCAACAATAAAGCCAATACTACTGCTACTACCTTAGAATCTACATCTCACTCTAAGATATTTGCTAATGTCCAGTCCATCTCACAGAAACACAACTTGAGGCCCTGTCAAACTCCCATAACAATCAACCACCACCACCACATGTTCTTAACAATTTAAGGGTATACATAAGATGAATTAATATAAGGCCCTGTCAAACTCCTATACTACTACTTGACAATGTCAATTTAACGCCAGGAGGCATAAATTCTCTAGCAAACACCACTTTCCTACAAAACCCTTCGTTGATGTAAGGTACATAACATGAATATTCTGCTCCTGGCCAAGTAGCTTAATCACTATTGGTAAAACTAATTTAAGATAAACGCATAGGGCAGAATATCATTGCTATTCTCCAATATACTTATGAATCTGGTTTTATAATTACCTCTCAAATTGTAAGCATCGAATCTCAAACACAGACCCACTTTGGCCCCACGATTTATAAATCGATTTGTAAATCCAGTGTACAATCGGATTTGGCTTTGATATCTGTAGGGGAGCATCGATTTTAAATCGATTCTGTGGAGCAGATGGAAGGGGTGGTCGTCAATGGCACCGGTGGTCGTCGATGGCTAGGGTTTGTGAAGTTAAAATGCTTCGTTGATGTGAGAACTGGTCGATTCTTTTCTAGTGTGAAGAAGAGGTCGGTGAGAGTCTCGCATCCGACGGAACACGGTTAGATATATTCATATATCAAACCAATAATGTACATCAAACAGGCCTTAATCCATCAATAGCGTATGTTTTTAATCTGCAATTAATACATCAACCTTTATGACCTCGTAGGCTCGTACTTAACTAATGTATATCTATGCTACTAAATAATACATTTAGGGGGTGTTTGGTTCACAGATTTTTTTCTTTGGGATTTGCATTTTGTCAAATGATATGTATTATGCAGCATTTGCATTTGTCAGGATTTTGTCAAAGAATTTGCATTATCTTATAGAAAAAATTTGTTAATCTTTAGAATGCAAGGTAACTGGGATTTAAAATCATAGGGGGGAGGCTGGGTTTTTACATAACAAAAAAGGAAGGGATATATGAAATCCTGGGATTTTAAATATTTACTGAAATCTGTGAACTAAACACAGGATTTTAAATGCAAATCCTAGTGAATCCTAGGAAATCCACGAACCAAACGCCATAATGTACAAGCTTTTAAAGCATAATGGCTGAATTTTAAGAGGTACAACCCTTTAAAGCATATATACAACCTTTTAAAGCAAAAGAAAATACATATTTTGATTGCAGCGCAATGCAGCACATGGGGAACCAAATGCATTGGAAGAAAATACACGCTCCTCTGTATAATTTCTTTGGGAACTGAAATGCCCGCTTCGTCTCCCTAAACCCTAAATCGTCTCTCTAATATGCCATGGAAGCTAAACCTGAAGCTCTCTCTTCACCCTCTAAAATCCTTGCATAAGAATCCTGATTCCAAAAAATCTGATGGTGAGGTTGTACCTTACTTGCGATTCTTTAATGACGGTCTCCATTTCACGATGCTTGTTGGTTTTCTCTTGGTTGGAATCGAATTAACAACGTAGTTCCCTTCCAGTTTAGATTCATGTTACCATAGTTGTTTGATTCCATCTTCATTTTATGGTTTTCGCTTCCCCTCGCAGGTTCTTTTGACCATCGTCGTCCTATTCAAAGTCAGTTGGAATTTACTTTGGAGGTAATGTTTTCTTCTAATTCAGATTGAGTTGAGTAATAGTCAACTATCTGCACTTCCTTTTGATTTCCAATCGGTTTATTAAATCTGCACATCCTGCGAGCTGCGACGAGTGACCACACGCCCACAGTAAAGTTTGCCCTATTTGTTGTTATTCCTTTTAGTTATGAAAAACCTTGTACTTTAACAATTATTACATGTTCTTGAATGAAGGCCAAAGTTATGAAATCAAATATACATATTTCTCTGCATAGACATCATTTTAATTGTTTCGAGGAGGCCAGGACCAAAACAGAACTATGAAGAGCTAATTACACTGTGAACCTAAAACTTGACAAATTTGCCTCATTTTACATTGTGTGGCCCATAATTTGGAATTGCAATTCATATTTATTAACCAACTAATCCAACCAATTCGTCGCAACAAAGACGATAACTCATATCAAATCCATACGCAATATCCAAACGACTCGCAACGACGCAAAATTGATGATCCAAAAACAACGCCAGTGTAACAATCGGCACAAAATCAGGTTAGCAATTATAACTAAGCAGTAGTTATTAGCAAGTTATAACATAATCAGTGGTCATTAACAATTAATCAATGTGATTAACAAAATTTCATAAGGAAATTCACTACAATTAGAAACAATTTCATCGATGAGATGAAACGAAAAAGTAATTAATCCGATGGATTTATGATATGATGGATTAATTCAACTAAGTGCATAATTAAATTAAGATTAGTGACACTAATCATGCATTAACAAACTTACATAACTTTAATAATGCAAGACTAAAACAATTCATTAAACTAGTGCATTCATAAGTATTTATGAAATTACATAAAATAGAAAATACAAGAATACATTCTAAATACATTTATACAAAAAAATAGAAATACCTCATAAATACACCCTCATTGGCCGGCCATAGGACTAGTACTATACTAGCTTTTGACTTCATTTTTTTAATACCCAACTCCATACACAATCACATCTCTTCCTTTCAATTCATCCAAGATCTTACACTCAACCTCCATATCTTGCATCTTTTCAAAGACCAAATTTTTCTCTATAAATAGAGACTCAAGTCTCTCGTTTCTTCTCACCTTCAAACAATAAAAACTCTCTTCTCTCTTCCTCCCAAAAACCGGCCAAAAGGAGAGCAACAAGCAAAAGTTTGCAACTTTCTTATTCTTCAATTATTTCAAGTGTTTTTGGTGCAACATTTCAAGATTTCAACTTTTACTTGTTTGCATTCTTCTAATACATCAAAGTAAGTAAATACTAACTTATTACTTCTTATATTTATTTTTATATTAGTCTTGCATAAATATATAATCACCAACAACAACAATTTTCATTAAAACTCAAGTTTATAAAAAAACTAGTTTTGTTTTAAAGTTTGTTTCTTCAAATGTGTTTATAAACATATAAACACATAATGTAAGCATGAATAATATGAAAACAAGTTATATATATGTGTTTCATAGCCTTTTATACATCTGGTTTTTGAATAAACAACAAGAATCACAAGTTGTTTCAAGGTTATGAAACCCGGATTTTCGGCAGAAATATTACATCGACTTTGAAAAATCATAACCAATTCAAAACTTAACGAAATCAGTTGATTCTTGTTTCAGAAGTTAGATCTATGTATTAACTAAATATCTAGAGATTTTCATAATTTAATATGGAGTTTTGAACCCCCAAATATTATTTGGGAACCGAAAGGTCTAACAGCTCAAAAATGGCCAACATAGGGTTTTTAACGAGCCTTTTCCCTAACCTAAACACCTCGAAATATGGCCATTTTTACCTTGAAAAATTTCTTGTATATAGTAGTTTTATGACTATGAATATAAAAGCCCAAATCTTTTTGGAACTTGGTCAAAATCAGCCACAAAGTACGCCGAAAAACCTCGATAAAAGCTGGAAAACTATATATATATATATATATATATATATATATATATATATATATATATATATATATATATATATATATATATATATATATATATATATATATATATGGGTTGACATTCGAATCTGTGATAGATTCGAATGAAGGCTAGATTCGAGAGTGTCTTGTGGACAGACTCGAATGGGCCTTGGGCCAGATTCGAGCTTGGCCCACAACAGACTCGAATCAGGGTCTATAATTAGGGATAGACTCGAATCATTAGAGGACTTTTAGCAGAATTCGTGAGGAATTAAGCAAAAGGCGATCTCGAGTTTATCAGCTAGGTGAGTGCCGTTTCGGAGAGAATTAGTTCGTAGGATCGTTCGTGTGTCATTCGTTCAGCGTCTAATAGTCTCCGTGTTCCGTTGGTTGAGAGTTGTCCGTCTAACCGTCAACGAGGATTCCGCACTCGTTCACGGATCCGCGTCTAGATAGATCTTGCAGTCGTAGACCTTATATATATATATATATATATATATATATATATATATATATATATATATATATATATATATATATATATATATATATATATATAAATATAAACTTGACGTTTTAAGTGGGTTTTATTTATGAACTTGTTAAGTTGAGTGATTTAAAACATAAAAAACCAACATACATGCATGTTATCATTTAAGGGAGTTATTAAGTCCCTCATATCATTTAGGACTCGGTTAAACACATCAAGTTCATCGCAAGTCAACAAGACACTCTACGTTTTTACGCTCGTTTTTGCCATCATTTTGCGGTGAGTTTTCATAGCCCTATTTTTAATTGTTCGTATTATTTTAGGGTGAGAATACATGTTCAACTTTTATTTTATATGGACACAAGTACTTGAATCATTATTTTCGTATTACATAAGATTGTTACTTCACCACCGCCCTCAATCATGAACCGTTAATTACTCCGTAAACATGAATATTGTGGATAGATCTATTTGGGTTGACGCCCCCATCCGGTTGGTCGCACCAATTGTAAACGGATGCTTAATTATTTGACAATTCTTGGTATTATGGTGTTGGATACCACAAGGGCACTCATAAGTTAAGTTTCGGGGTCATGAGGCTTATGGTAATACTTAAACTATATGATTCACTTTTATTTTACAACTCACTGAAATCTTGTGTTTTCCATACAATGTCTTACTTATCGAGTAAACCTATGAACTCACCAACTTTATGTTGACGTATTTGTTTTTTTAAGGACCGTAAACGCTAAGGTATCATGTTCATGGCACGTTTACAAGATTATCAAGTTTTTCAGAGTCCACGGGCATTCCAAACGTTGTGGAGATTACTTTTCATAACTTAAACATTTTGTCATGTATTTTAATCTCCGCACTAGTGACTTTGTATTTTGTGATGCTTGTAAAACGATATTTATATTTTATGTATTTTTAAAACGTCTCATTCAGAGGTCGTTCATTATGATTATGCTTTTATTTCCGCGACGTCACGCCTCGTTGCCAAGCGGGGTATCGGGGTGTGACAGCCGGAACCTATCAATCGATCAACAAAATCCGGCCCCAAAAAACAACGATCATTGGAACTAAATCCCAATGTGTCACTTTGCAAATTGTAAGTTCATCATTATGGTATTAAAGACAGTGGCGGACCCATGATATTTGGTTGCCGGTGGCACAAATTTGAGCCATGTTTTCAATTTTATAATTATATTAATTAGATTGGTTTGCTCGGATTAACAGGTGATAATATTAATTGGAAGTTCATAAATTTTGGGATTGAATAAAAATAATGGTATTGAATTTGGTGAAATGAACCAAAATTATAAATAAAGATAGCTTATCGGGTATTTAATTTTGGGTTTTATGTTATTAATTCATTATTTTGTTATTTGTTGCATTAAATTATAAATAATTATACTACAAATTTATTTATTTAATTGAAGGTTATAAAAATTTTGCATTAAATTATTCTAATAATGTTTTAATATTTGAAAAACACGGTTGCACGCTCAAAAAACTACCGGTTGCACGAACAAAAAATCGTAAAAAATTACACTATGAAATAATGTTTTTGTATTTATTGTTTGAATAAACATACTAGAAATATAATCATAATATAAATTGTATGTATATTTAAAAGAAACTATTCATCGTTGAAAGCCACCTTTTTTGTCATTCAAAAAACAGGTCATCGAACGAAAAATGTTTGTCGTCACTGCCACTTTGCATGGGTACACTACTAGTTTACATTATAAGAGGCTAGTCTTCATAGACACAAACCGTCACTCGTTTCATTCTTCCAAGTTCTAAGTCCAACTATTTATAGACTTAGCAACATAATATAATTTGATATACATGTTAGATCTAAAATACATTTCGTGGATAACTTCAGTGTCATAAATTTATACATATGAAGATAACAACTTTATATAAATTCATTTGGTAAAAGATTCTCTGAACAATGAGATTGTTCGAGAACCACAAAGAAAGTGAAATATACATTAGATTTAAGGAGGATGTGTAACACCCCAATAATTAAAAAGGTAATTAACTTTGTGAAACAATTATAATTGTGAACTTAAGTGCTTTATTATGAGTTAATTACCAAATATATTAGTGATGACTGCTATTATGGGGACTTGAATGATTAAAGAAAAATAAAATGTTGGGTTGTACTGAAAGACAAAAATAGGTAATGTATTTTGAAAGTAAATAATGATTAGTTATGACATAAAAAGTGATTAATGTGGTGTTTGAATATGTTTCGTATAATTATGCCAAATTCATTTATTGGGAATATTGAATTATTAAATATAATAGTAGCATTATGGTTTGTATTTTAGAAAATGAAAGAGTTGTGGAGGGATGTGTTTTGTAATTGTATGAGAATTGGAGGGTTGGGATGGTCAAAGGCCAAATCCCTCCCCTTTTCTTCTCTTTAATCGTCCAATGCCAACACACACACACACACACACACACACACACACACACACACACTTTCATTGTTTTCTTTGTTTCAAAAAGAAAGAATAGGAGATAAGCTAGGGTTTGGGGTTTTGATCAAGGGTTTTACAACATTGAAGACAAATCCTTGATATTGGAAGCATTTTGAATGTGTAATCATCTCCATTCTTTCTCCATCTTCTTCGTCTCCTCCATTTCACCATTGTTGGAGATTGGAACCCTAAATGGGTCTTGTTGGGTTGAGTTAGTAAATGACTCAAAAACCATGTATAGGTTAATGTTTATGATTTATAAACGTATTTGAGTCGTAAATTCGTGATTGGGTGGGTTGGATTGGTGATTTGAGTAAAAACCCAAGTTGGAGCTCCATTTGAGCTCCAATGGTGGATGAGATGGGTTTATAGTGTTTTGTATATCTCATATGATGATATACAATCCAAACATGTTATTTATAGCAATGGAATTAAATGGAAGCTAGTAGGAACTTATTTGGAGATTTGAAGGGTTAGTTTAGGTTTTGGTCATTTGGAACCTGTTTGGAGATTTGAAGGGTTCGTATGAACTCCATGAAGTAATAAAATGCTATGTTATAGTATAATGTGTTTGTAAAGTGTTCAATTGTGTTAATTAAAGTGTTTTCGTGAGTTGGGAAACACAAAGTATGTGCAAGAACTCAAATTGGTGTTTTAAGGTTAAACCGCACGCCACATGTTCGGTGAAATGCCTCAACGAGTTCCTAAACATTTTAGGATTGAGTGTTAATGTTTAAATATAAATTGAATGTCTAAACATAGCCCAAATAGGTTTAATATTGCTATGGGATTGGTTAGAATTGAATTTGAGCTCAATTGAAGCTCGGTGTCGTTGGTTGGAGTTTTCGGTCGTTTTAGGACTTGTTCGGAGTCAGTATGAACTCCACGGAATCATGGAATGTTATGAAATGAGTCTAATATCTTTAGAGGGGTTTAATTGACCTTAATATGCTAATATATAGTTGGTAAAGTCCCTTGAAATTGTTAGAAGCATTAATGGGAGTTTTGGGGAGTTTGGTGCATTTATGGGAATTGATTGTGCAGTCAGAGGGCGGACAGAAGGGTGGTAGCGGTGCTACCCACCCCCTGGTCGCGCCATGACCAACATGCTGCCCCAGAAATTCATTTTGCAAGGTTGGGGGTCGATGCTTGGGTCTTGTACTTCTGATACGCTTCTAAATTAAGTGTTTAAAGGGTTTGAGGACCTTTGATCTATTCCGGAACTTGTAGGGCCTCATTTGGACTTAGTGCTTTCGGTCTGATATCCCAATACTAATAGGACACTCTTAGGGGCTTATATTGTGTTCGGGAGCTTACAGTTACGCGTTATTAATGCTTTTAGGTGAATTGAGTCGAAAGGAGCTTGATTGCAAGCTTTAGCCATTCTCCGGGCTATTGTGACTTCAATGGAAGGCTTTGGAAATCTTGTAACCGATTACTGTGAGTTCTAGCATTAGTGTTACATATTGTGCATGTATCTCATTGTTTTACCTTGTTGAATGCTTTCTGAAGCTATTTGTTGATATATTGATAGTGGTTGCATATTTGCAATCACTTCTCATACGAATGATTTACGCGGGCATATGTGAGGTACCTTGGACCTCACTATACTTGATATGCTTTCAATTGACCTCACCAGGAGATGAGCTAATTGTTGATATTTTGATAGTAGATGCATATGTACCCTCAATTCGCACATGTATAATTCTTTGGGCTTATGCGAGGCACATTGGACCTCACTATGGTCGATATGCTTTGTGGAGCTATACCTTGTTGAATAATTTTTGGAGTTATTTGTTGACATATTGATAGTTGTTGCATACTTGCTTTCGTTTCTTCTATGAATGATTTGTTTGGGCTTATGTGAGGCACGTTGGACCTCACTATACTTAATATACTTTGTGGATCTTTACCTCGTTGAATACCTTGTGGAGCTACTTGTTGACATATTTGTAGTTGTTGCATACTTGCTTTCATTTCTTTATGAATGCTTTATTTGGGCTTGTGTGAGGCATGTTGGACCTCACCATGCTTGGTATGCTTTCAATTGACCTCACCTAGATATCTATGGAATATGTTGGGCTAGCTCTAAGCCTAAATTGAGCAATATGTTGGACTAGCTCTAAGTCTAAATCGAACAATATGTTGGGATAGCTCTAAGCCTAAATTGAGCAATATGTTGGGCTAGCTCTAAGCCTAATTTGAGTAATATGTTGGGCTAGCTCTAAGCCTAAATTGAGAAATATGTTGGACTAGCTCTAATTTTAAATAGAGCAATATGTTGGGCTAGCTCTAAGCCTAAATAGAGCAATATGTTGGGCTAGCTCTAAGTCTAAATCGAGCAATATGTTGGACTAGCTCTAAGTCTAAATTGAGCAATATGTTGGACTAGCTCTAAGTCTAAATCGAGCAATATGTTGGACTAGCTCTAAGTCTCAATTGATCAATATGTTGGACTAGCTCTAAGTCTATATCGAGCAATATGTTGGCCTAGCTCTAAGTCTAAATTGAGCAATATGTTGGGCTAGCTCTAAGCCTAAATTGAGCAATATGTTGGGCTAGCTCTAAGCCTAAATTGAGCACTTGATCTTATTGGTTATTGAACATACTCTTTGCTTATCATTACATGCATGAATATTATGTATCATTCTAATATAGCATCTCACTCAACTTTGTTGACCCCCCTTTAGTTGTTAAACCCCTTTCTGGTAAAGGAAAGCATCACTTGACCATCTTGGTAGTGGATTGGACCTTGTCTAGCGGCTCCATTGTTTTCACATATCTTTGATAAAGCTTTGGGTGGGGATTTAGTGGACTCCCGTTTTGGTATACACACAAGAACGAACTTAGTTCTTATTCATGGTTAGATAATTTGGACGTTTAAAATTTGTAACCCTAGCTGTTTTGATCAATGATTCGTCACACATTGCTCATTGATAGGTGGCAAAGTGGGGAGAATCATGTTGATGGCTTTTGTAATTGAAAATTTTAAATTGACCACAATTCCGCAAGTATATTCTTGTTAGATATATTATTTCGATCATAGGAGTTGTTTTGTAATAATTATTGTCTTTGTAGTTTGTCTTGTATTTAATTTCCATGTAGTTTATCTATTTGTAATAGTCTAGGGGCCAAAGTTGCCAAGTTGTAAGACTTAATTAAAGGAGCCTAGAAATAGGCTCCTAGGGTTACTTTAATGAAAACGGTTGACATTTGAGAAAAAGAGCCAGCCGCCACTATTCATTTTACTCTCAACATTCTCTTTGTCTTTTCTTCATCATTACTTGATTATTGAGCTTTGTTCTTCTTAAGTATTGATAAGAAATCATCAAGGTGCTGAAACATTACGGGAATACAATATTACAATTGGTATCAGAGCTCAGAAGGGTGGATTTCAACTGCTTCTTTCGGATTCTGCTGGGTTTTGTTGTGTGTTCTTTGTGTTCTTCCATTCTACCCGGTTAGATCTTCATTTTCCTCTGTTTTTCTGTGTTTCTTGTGCTATAATGGTCATATAAACATCACATTATCATTCTCTACTGATTTTAAGCTCATTTAGTTCCATATCTCTGTTAAAATCATCAAGAATCGGCCATTTTTAAGTTTGAAAATATGGGTTTTTTTAAGTGGGTTTTTAACTTGTTCATGCTGTTTTTAAGTGTTTTTTAGGTTATTTTAAATCACCAAAAGTGTTTAAAATAGTTTATAAATCATTTAGAACTGTTTTTAGGCTTTAAAACTGATAAAAATCGAATTCTGCTCAGTTCTGCCTTAGAAATCGTAAAAAACCTGCTGTATTTCGGATCTTTACTGTAGAACTTCGGACCACCTAGGCACCAATTTCGGACCACCCATCGCCCTAATTCGGACCTCACTTCGGTCCAATTCGGACCATACTTAGGTGAATTTCGGACCCCCCCCATAAGCCTATTTCGGACCCCACTTCGGTCCCATCCGAACTTCAGACCATCCGAAGTTCAAATCAGGCTTCCATTTTCACATTTAGGACTTGTACTTAAATTTTTCCAATTTCGGACCATACCCATTTCGGACCATCCGAATTCGGTCCCCACATGGACATACACTGTCCACTGTTCATCCGAATTCGGTCCCATAGTTCCATCCGAAATTAAGTTCATCCGAATTCGTTCCAGACCGAATCACTGTTCATCCGAAATTGGACTCCATCCGATTTAGGACCCCATCCGAACTAGCACGTCATCCGGACCATACTCCATCCGAATTACTGTTCATCCATCCGAAGTCACCCCATCCGAAGTCGGTTCGTAGATCCGAAATTCTCCAATCCGAATTCGGCCCTGACATCCGAAACACTGTTCATCCGAAACCAACTCATCCGAACTTATCTACCATCCGAATTCAGCTCCATCTGTTTTAACTCCAGCCCATCCGTGTCCAGTTTCCACCTCTAAGATCTTCATATTCTTAATCAGCACCCATCATCATAATGTCTCGCGAAGCTCTAGTACTCGGATCTGAGAACAGACCACCAGTTCTCTATCCCGATGAGTACGAACAATGGAAATCCCGGTTCCTTAAGTTCGTTGGAATGCAACCGCTCGGGAATTTGATGCTTCAGTCTATATCCGAAGGACCCGTAATCTACTATCGGGAGATAGCAGCTAGACCTGAGGCTGACCCCCTGTCTAAGCCTCAAAGGTTGAAAGAGAACCGGCAAAGGACGCTGAGAGAGACCGACAGCACGCTGACAAGAGGGCAGAATATCTGATTTATCAAGCCCTCCCCACTGATATTTTGGTCGGTGTAGACAGCAAAATGTCTGCAAAAGAAATGTGGGACGAGCTAGAAGTCCAAATGCTGGGGGCAGATCTCGATGATCGTGCCAAAATCGAGGAGGCCAAGGCTAAGTTTACGGAATTCCGCGCCAAAGACGGGGAATCTCTGCAAGCCACTTTCACCAGGTTCTGTGCAGTCCTTAACGAGTTAAACAAACTGCACATCAAGAAGGATAGGGATGATATCAACATCCAATTCTTTGCCGCCTTAGCCCCCGAGTGGCAGCTTGCATGTCGGGCCACGAAAAGAGTCCTGAACATTCCTGAGGTATCAATTAATGTCGTCTTTAAGGAGCTCAAGAAATATCAAGGGGATGTGGATCAACAGAAGCTGATGGCAAATCAATTGGCCTCTCTACTGCTATCGGCCAACACCGGGTTGAAACCGAATGATTCTCTAGCCTTGATCACTAACACGCAGATTCCGACACCATCCTTTGCTCCAGGTTCTTCGTCATCTCAGTACAGGTATGCTTCTCCTCCGCGTGAGGTCTACGATGAGGAGGAAGCTTCGATTCAGGAACAGATAGCCTTATGGACCAACCGTCTCCAACAGCGACGGTTCTCCAACAAGACTAACAACCAACTCCGTTATGACACCGGTCCAAGGAGGTACTCAGATGATAGAAGGGATGACCGACGCGATGACTATCGAAGGGACGAATACCGAAGGGATGATAGGGATGATCGCCGATATGACGATAGACGCGACTATCGAGATGATCGCCGTTATGAAAGGCGAGATGATAGGCGTGATGATCGCAGGGACGACAGGCGGGACGATCGAAGGGATGATCGTCGGGATGACCGCAGGGAAGAGAGAAGAGAGCCCGAGAGAAGGGACAGGAGGCGTGATGACAGCCGAGAGCATCGCCGGGCAGATAAGAGGCCGGCAGAAAGAAGAGAGGACAGGCCAAGAGCAGATGAGCCGAAGGCCGCGGATGAACGTCTCTGCTACAAATGTGGCAAACCGGGCCACTTTGCTAGGGAATGCAAGAACAATTTCGACAGAGACGTTGCGTACTACGAGAGAAAGCTCGAGGCAGCCAAGAAGAGAACGGATGCATTAGCCCTCGTCGCCCAAGAAGACTACTGGGATGCTGAAGATTCTGAAGACGAGGATGACAAGGGCAAGAATTGCTACATGGTTGATCGTATAGGGTTGGAGACATTTCCTGATTTCACTGCTGACAATTCAGATCATGCTGCTGAAGGGGAGACACTGAAAAATCCACCAGCATGTCTGATGGCTACAACCAACGATCCCGAATGCTCCACATCCGGTTCTGAGTCCAATGAGGTATATTCCTGTTACATTCCTGCACATGTAAATAAATTATTTGTAGATAATGAATGTACACTGCACACACAAATACTTGATCTACAAGCTAGATTAAATGCTGAAACTGCAAGGTGTGTACAGGCTGAACATCAAGCTCAAATTCTGAAAGACTCATCTGAATTATATCATTCAAAGTGGTTAACTAATCATAATGTTATAAAACAGATGTTAATAGAAAAAGTAGATGTTCAGGATAGGAATATATACCTTGAATCTTGCATGGAAACGCTTTCAAAAGAAAAACTCTCTTTAAAAGAAGAAATTTCTGTTCTTACAAAACAATTAGATGTGGTAAATATGGAAAATATAGACAGTTTAGAAAAATACAAAATGATTGAAGAAGAAAGGATAAGTTTGTACTCAAGAATAAAGACCCTTGATGATGCATTTTTGAAAAGGGGTCAAACAGAACAAACTATCCATTTAAATCAGCCCAAAGAAACTAGGTTTTACCATTCTAAACAAGGAATTGGTTTTAAAAATCCTAAATATTTGAAAAAGCACAAAATGTTTTACCTGTATTTTATGACATGAACTATATGGGAGCCGGTATTAAAATTTTTTTTTTTTGAGTCATCAAAAGAAGTTTTAAACCAAGAAAATGAGAAACGTGTCGCTCGTAAAGATAAAGAAATTTCTTTTCAATATGAAGAACTTAACGAGAGTTATTCTTCTAGAGTACCCACTTTAGAGGAAGATCTCTTGTCAACTTACTCAGAAGCTGAATTGAAAACTGAAACCATAAAATCAACTCCTCAACTTTATATTCCTGCAAAAGTTCTTCAACAACAAATCACTGTTTTAGAAAAAGAATTGAAGTCGTCTCAAGAGAAAGCACTTGATCTTCAAGATGCTCTTCTTAAGAGAGAAGAAGAATTGGTAAATCAATCTTTTCAACAATCTGTGGAAGTTACTGTCTACAGAGAAAATTTTGAAATGGTTTCACAAAAATTGAAAGATCTTTCAAAAGAACGAACACTTTCTCAATCCATAAAAATTCCATGTGTGTCATCAGATAAAGGTAAGGCTAAAGCTGAATCTTCTTCTATCATTGTCAAAGGTGAGTGCTCAAAAGTTTTCAAAAATGAGGTTTCTAAAAAGACTCAGGTTAAATCCAAGTCTTTTAAGAAACCCACTCACCACCAAAAAGAAAAGTCTGTCAAGTCTAAATCTTCCATGCTTACTGACTCTAATCGTTTTGTTCCTACAGATCATATAAGGAGAGTCCCAAAAACCACCATGCATGATTTTACAAGTTTTTTTTGTGAAGAAGGCTTTAATGCCAAATGATATTGTTACTAGAGATAGGATGTCTGTAATCTCTAAAGACAATTTATGTAACAATGTGTGTGACAATGTCTGTAATGTTGTACCGAATTCTGCTGTTCCGTTAAAGTACTCTTTCAGTGATTTGTTTAATCTATGTCCAACTAAATATAGACGACAGGTTCCTGAAATGAATGCTTTCGTGCCATATCCTGTTAAACGTTTTCGGAAAAAGAAAACAAAAAATAGTGCATCATCGGCCACAAACAAAATTGAGATGTGTCCGTTGCCAAGGCCCAAAACCAAAGCAACGGTCAAAAAGGTCTCAAAAAGACAAAAACCGAAGGCAATTTCAGCGCCTAAGGTTCCAAAACCCAATAAATCCAATCTTCAATGGATTCCAAAGGGTTGTGCATCCGGACCACACACAATTGGTAGTTGGAATTCTAAAACTGTACATGTGCCATATAAATATGGAAATCCTAACAAAAAGGGACCCATATTGAGGTGGGTACCCAAGGTTGTGTGATCTTAATACAGATGGTTCTTGGTTACTTCTGATCAAGACCCGTGCTTCAAAGAAATGGCTTCTAGTTACCTTAGACTAGGACCCATTCTTTTGCTTGTCGGTTGTGCTTAAACCGACACGTTTGGCTTCTGTGCACACAGCCCAGGACCCGGTCTTAACTCATCATGTTTTCTGAACATCTCGGTTCAGAACACGGTTTGATTGTGAATTAAAAATGGATGTGTTTGAATGCATATAGTTTTTCATTATATGAGTTTATGTGTTTTTCAGGCTTAGTCCATTTGGTATATGGATTCGGGTTGCTCCAAGCACATGACTGGAAGAAGAGAATTGCTGTCCAACGTTGTTGAACAGTATTGCGGAACTGTGAAATTCGGGAACAACCATCAGGCTCACATAAAAGGATACGGGGACTTAGTTTTAAATAATCTGGTCATCAAGGACGTTGACTATGTTGAGGGGTTATCACATAATCTTTTTAGCATAGGACAGCTCTGCGACAAAGGACTGGAAGTAACGTTTAGAGCCAAGAACTGCAGTGTTAAGAGCATGGAAGGAAAAGAAATCTTAACTGGTTCCCGAAACTCTAACCTTTACACCATTGACGTAGCTAAGCTAATAGTGAAGGATAACATTTGCCTACTATCAAAAGCCTCTTCAAAAGACTCTTGGTTGTGGAATCGAAGATTATCCCATTTGAATTTTGATAATATCAACAAGCTGGCTGCGAAACAGTTGGTCAAAGGTCTTCCTGAATTGCGCTACGAAAAGGACCATCTGTGTGTGAGCGTGTGAGAAAGGAAAAATGAAACGATCTTCTCACAAACCAAAGCCCGAACCATCAACAAAAAGAGTATTGGAGTTACTTCATATGGATTTATGCGGACCGATGAGAACTCAAAGCATAAATGGAAACGATATGTGTTGGTTATCGTTGATGATTATTCTCGATATACCTGGGTCAGGTTCTTGCGTTCCAAGGACGAGACAGCTCAAGAAATCATTAATTTTATCAAGAGTGTCGAGACCCAACAGCAGCTGTCAGTGCAATCAATCAGATCAGATAACGGCACAGAGTTCAAGAACTCGGTAGTTGAGGGCTTCCTTCGATCCAAAGGTATTCAACATCAATACTCTGCTGCTCGAACACCTCAACAGAATGGGGTCGTGGAAAGGCGTAACTGTACGCTTGTGGAAGCCGCTCGTACAATGCTCACATACTCGAAGCTACCTCCGTTCTTGTGGGCCGAGGCCGTATCAACAGCATGCTAAACTCAAATTCGCTCCATCATCCATAAGCGCTTTAACAAAACTCCTTACTAACTCTTTTTGAATAAAGTACCATTTATCAAGTACTTACGTGTATTTGGTTGCAGGTGCTATGTGCTGAATGATAAAGACAACCTCGGGAAGTTCAACGAAAAGGCGGATGAAGCGATCTTCATTGGATACTCATCCAATTCGAAGGCGTATCGCGCATTCAATACCCGAACCAGAACAGTCAATGAAAGTGTGCACGTCACGTTTGATGAGTTGGCTGAACTGGCACCCGAAGTTGATCAATCAGGACCACACATTACACAAATGCCTGGAGACTCTTCCAATAACCCCATTTCTTTTTCTTCTTCTGATTTGGTTAATTTATTTGATCCTTTTTATGTTGAATTTTTCGGACCTAACGCTAGTGTTTCTAATGTTGTCAATAATGTAGGTGATCCTTCCAGTTCAACTGCGCCACAAAGTTTCTCCGCTCCATCTTCATCAACATACCCTCATCCATCTACATCATCCACCGACACATCCGCAGTTGAATTTACTCTAATACCCTCACATATAATACCAACAATTCTTCCTTCACCTGAACACTCGCGAATCAAACCAGAACCAGTGGTACCATCATTTGAAACCATTGACCATGAATCCTCATCCATCCCCACATTAACCACAGAGGTTCCATCCCGAGCACCCCTTCCACATGAGATCAAATGGACCCGAAGTCACCCAACAGATCAAATCATTGGTGATGTTTCAACAGGGGTCCAAACTCGCAGGGCATCTGCTAATGAATGCCTCTTCGCATCATTCCTGAGTATGATAGAGCCCGCTCGTGTGGATGAAGCCCTGACAGATCCGGATTGGATAGTTGCAATGCAAGAGGAACTCAACCAGTTTGAACAGCTAAGAGTATGGCGGTTAGTTCCCAAACCAAAAGACCGTACAGTCATCGGAACAAAGTGGATCTTTAAGAACAAACGAGATGAGAACGACATTGTGATAAGGAATAAAGCAAGACTTGTTGCCAAAGGCTACCGACAACAAGAAGGGATAGATTATGACGAGACCTTCGCTCCAGTTGCACAGATCGAAGCAATCGGAATCTTCTTGGCGTACGCGGCACACAAAGACTTCAAAGTGTACCAAATGGACGTCAAGACTGCCTTTCTAAAAGGTGAACTTAACGAGGAGGTGTATGTTGAACAACCACAAGTCTTTGTTGATGCACATAAACCTGACCATGTTTATGTGCTAGATAAAGCCCTCTATGGTTTAAAACAAGCACCTCGAGCATGGTATGATAGTCTTTCAAATTTCCTTATTTCTGCCGGTTTCTATAAAGGTGTGGTGGACACAACTCTGTTCACAAAAAGGGAAGGCCCACATATAATGCTAGTATAAATTTATGTCGACGGTATTATATTTGGATCTATTGACAGTAATTTTTGTAAGGATTTTTCAGCCCTAATGGAGTCCAGGTTTGAGATGAGTATGATGGGGGAAATGAACTTTTTCCTCGGATTACAAGTCAAACAACTTGAGGATGGGATTTTTGTGAACCAGTCGAAATATACTCTTGACATTCTCAAGAAGTATAAGTTAGACTCTTGCACGAGTATCGCAACTCCCATGGCCTTCAACTGTAAGTTAGACACCGATTCTTCCGGGAAAAGTGTCGATAATACAACTTACAGAGGGATGATAGGATCCTTACTATACTTGACTGCCAGTAGGCCGGATATAATGTTCTCAACATGTCTTTGTGCTAGATTTCAGGCCGACCCAAAAGAATCACACCTAACTGCGGTAAAACGCATTTTTCGTTATCTTAAGGGTACACCCGAACTTGGTCTATGGTATCCAAAGGGAACCGATTTTGATCTTACCGCGTTTTCAGATGCTGATTTTGCAGGTTGTAGAGTGGACAGAAAAAGCACGTCGGGAGGAATACAGTTTTTAGGAGATAGACCGGTGAGTTGGTCTTCCAAAAAGCAGAATTGTGTTTCCACATCTACAACTGAGGCTGAGTATGTAGCAGCTGCAAGCTGTTGCTCTCAAGTGCTGTGGATGAGAATACAATTACGCGATTATGGGTTCTCACTCACCAATATCCCAATTTACTGTGATTCTCGAAGTGCAATTGCCATCTCTTGCAATCCCGTGCAGCACTCTCGAACAAAACACATAGATATCAGGTATCATTTTATTAAAGATCACGTAGAAAAGGGAACCATTGAGTTGTATTTTGTTGGCACGGAATACCAACTTGCGGATATATTTACTAAAGCTTTAGACGAACCTCGTTTTCAGTTTTTAGTATCCCATATCGGCATGTTGAATCCGCCTTCCAATTAAATATCAGATATTGTCATAAATAATTCTATTTCAATCTATCATGATTGAAATTCCTTTATTTTAGAAAATATCTGTTATTTAAATTTAAGGATTGTGTCACAAAATTGAAACTCAATATTTCCATATGTGTGTATATTATTAATAATTAATGATCCTGACAAATTGCTGTGTGAATTGTTCATCACGGAGTGAGATGCAAACAATATCCAGGTTTGTCTGTGTTTGTAAGGCTAAAAAGGGTTGTCGTGTTTAAAATCTGAAAAAGAAGAGGAAAAGAACCGGTATTTATTTGAGGGTGAGTATAGTTAGGATATTCATTTTTATACTTCTGTGTTTCTTTTTAATTTTTGTTTTTGTAGTTAAATTTCAAATTTTAGGTTGGACATATTTTAATTTAATTTTAAGTTTAAATTTAATAGGTCAGAAAATTCCAAAAAGATTTTAATTTTTAAATTTATCAAAAAGCCAAAAAGATTTTAGTTTACTTTATTTTATTTTAAAAAAGATCAAAGAAAATATCAAAAATATTTTATTGTGAAGTCAAAAAGATGTAATAAAATTGCGCTAAAATTTCTTTTAAAATTTGTTTTTGTTAATATTCTTAGAAGCCCATTTCATTTAATGGTGTGTGTGTGTTGAGTCCAAACCGGCGGCCCACATAACATCTTGGGCGCGGATCCTATGACCCGAGACCCGACCCATGCGCCTATATATGGGCGGGTCAATCGGTCAAATTGGATTTCTTCATCTTCAAGATTTCTTTTTTCTTCCTTCTTCTTCCTTTCGTTGAAACAACCCACCGTCGAACCACCATTGTCACTCTTCCAAGCTTTTCGATCTTCATTTCTCTTCGTTTTTCTTGCATTTTCCAACATCGGCATCTTCAGGTAACATCTTTTTCACCTTATTTCAGTGTTTAACTTCATAGTTTACTTGTTTGATTTTCAAAATTTTACTAGTTTTTATTTTCGGTTTTTACTATTTTTAGGTACTTTAATGTGTTATTTTTCCTTAGTTGTAGTTAGATAAATTGTTCACTATGTAATTTTAGACTAGGATCTGTAATTTCATGCATTTTTGTTAACATTTAACTGTTCACGTTTATTTTTGCATGAACTCATTAACTGCTACATGCAGTTTCGGATGTCCGAATTCGGACCAACACCCGAATTCGGATGTTCGACTTAGACTAATTTTCAAATTTTCAAAGTAAAAATCCAAGATTCGGACCACTGTTGATCCGAATTCGGGTCACTGTTGATCCGAATTCGGACCATCATAGTAAGGCCAAAATTTTCAAAAATTGAATTTAGTCTAAGTATGTTCACTACTGTTCATCCGAATTCGGATGATATCCGAATTCGGTACCCATCCGAATTCTGGGTACCATCCGAAATCAGGACCTATCCTATTCATTGCATGCACTTACTTAAGTCATCATCCGAATTCGGATCATGTTTCATGACCCATCCGAATTCGGACCACCTTCATTCATTACATGCCATGCATATCGGACCATCATCCGAATTCGGTCTCTGTTTCTCACCACATCCGAATTCGGACCCACTCATCATTCTTGCATCATCCGATTTCGGACGGATCCGAATTCGGTGTCACTGTTCATCCGAATTCGGACCATCCGAAATCCAACACTTAGCATTTTTTTTTAACTTTTCATTTTTCCATTTCTGCATTTTTATATAAATTCAAAAAATCACAAAAATATTTCCATCTCAGTGCACCATTGATTAGAGTTAGGATTAGTGTTTGAGTGAAAAGGTCCTATCTAACATCGGTCTCTTAACGATTGACTTTGGACTTTATTAGTAGAATTTTATTCTACTAATAAAGACCCGATGCTAAACAGATCAGACAATTTCTATTTCACACTCATCTAGACTTCACATCAATGAATTATCATCTCAAGTCTTATTATTCTAACTTTGTTGCACTTTGCAGGATGATGGAACCCGCAGTCATTCTCACCGTACCCCATCCCCCTATTCCAAATAATAATGCTCAACTACCAGAAGAATCCATCCTACCCAGCGCCGAGTTTGTCGACTTCATTCCACATAACTGGCAACTCGACGTGTCCATCCTCAATAAAGAACCCCAAACCCTAGCTTTCGACATCCTCACCCGCCATCCCATCTACTATGCACTATCCACTGCCATAGCTGTTCCCCAGATATATCTCCAACAATTCTGGAACAGGCTAAAATACGCAACCGACCCCGAACCTCACTTCACATCCACTATTGACTGCGTTCCAGTCAAAGTCACTACCTCTGCCATCCGCCACATCCTTCATCTACCCACTGAATTCTACCTTCCCACCCGTGAACTGTTCGACCCAAACCCATCCGTCTCTGAAACCCTAACTGAGATTCAAACTCTGGGTTATGACGGCCCTCTTTCTAAACCCTCCGATTTTCGCACGAAAAACCTTCAATCCCACTGGCGGATACTATTCGATGTGCTTAACAAATGCTTCACCGCCAAGCATTCAGGTCATGATTCAGCATCGGCCCAGGTACTAGCCATGTTCACAGGCTTTGCCTTTGACCGACACGTGGACTATGCTGCATTCTTATTCGAAGAACTACGAAGAGTCCATATAGAGAGAGGCACAAAGAAAGGCAGAAAGTATGTCCCTCTACAAAGATTTCTCCAACTCATCATACAGTTTGCAATGGATCAAGACGACGATATTCACGAGCGTCCGGAGGCTGATGTCTACCCCACAGTGGCAATTCAGAAGTTAACTCTGCCAAAGGGGGCCCCGACAGTACCAATAATGAAAATACCTCTGTCTCTTCTAATGAGGTCCAGGGGCATGGAGCGGGATCGTGCATATATCAAGGAGAGTTATCCGGATGAGTCTCAGTCGGAATAGACTGAGACTAACCAATCCGAAGGTGAGCCAAGAGAGAGTGAGCATGAGGGAGAAAGGATGGATGTTTAGCAATCTCTGGGTTTGGGTGAGGGGGAGACTGTGATTGTGAGGGAGGAAGAAGGAGGTGAGATGGCAGAGACGTCGGATTCCGAAAGAACCGTCTCTGTCGTGAGAGCGAGGGAGATTCAATCTGAGGGTGAACTAAGCCCTATAAGCCGGACTCCTCTCGATAAGACCGTCCGTCCAGCGGTCGAAATCACCCCCACCACCCACTTGGTTTCCCCTCAAAGGGAAACCACTTCATTCCACGGGGTTCTACCACATACTCCATCGCCCTCTCATTCGGAGAGTGGCGGTGTTGAAAGAGGTCACACTCCTCCCCATGTGACCGCCCTTCATTCCATCACGATTCCATCTCCCATAACACAGCATGATGCCTCCGTGGCATCCCCAAGAGCTGCTTCCGTGGCAGCTCCACAAACTTCCGGATCTGAGCGTCCTATACAGGAGCCAGAAATGACGGAAGGAAGACCGGGAGTGGCTCAATCAACGCCATCCACTTCCGGCCATCTCCCAATCAATCTGGAGATGCTAACGGCAGCTTTACGTGCTGCCGGAGTGATTACCCGGGCTGACCTGGACGCCCAAAGGGAAGTCGCCGAGGAACGTCACACCGCCCTTCTTTCACTAATCAAGGGTAAGGGTGTCGCCTCCGAAGCTGGCCCCCCACCAGGTTTCCATTCAGTCCATCATCAGATATCGGAGCTGTCGGACAAAATAGATGCTCTTAACCGTCTTATCCTGCAAGTCCAAGAACAGCTAAACTCAAGAATGGATCGCCTAGAGTCGGCTGTTATCGAACTCCAGTGCCGTACTCAAGCCAAGGCACCAAAAAGGAAGCATGACGATCAGGACGACCCTGATCGTCATGAGGGGGAGAAAAGACGTAAGGTTCAACATGAGGAACCCGTCATGTATATAGGGGGAGAAGAGACCGCTGAGGGGTCAGAATTTGAGGGGTCAGGGGAACAGGGAAAGGAGGCTCAGGAATATCTCTCTATAGAAGACGAGCCCATGGTCGAGGGTCCAGCTCCACTGGATCCGATGACAGCTATGGTAGAATTTGAGGAACCGCACGAGAAAGTTGAAATCATCTTAGTTTCTGATTCAGATTCCGATACCGAGGACAACGAACCCTTATTAACTCCTAAGCCTGAACCTCAATCTCCATCGAAAAAATCCTCATCCTCTTCCTTTGATTTCCTGAATTCACCACCTCGAGCCCATTAAGAAGAAATCCTCTCATCAATCCAAGCTCCCCAGTCACAAAAAGAATCCCATGTTGTCCTTAGCCCTCCTAGATCCCCAAGCCCTCCTCCAGTCCAACAAACCCAACTCCTAGGGTCCTCCCAAACAAAAGGGTCGATTGCTTCGATGAAACTCCGGAGGGCCCTGGCGTGTACAGAAAAGATGACTTATTCTGGGTGGACCACTATACAAAAGGCAAGGTTCAAACACTGCCTCAGGAAGAAAAAGATCAAATGCGACAAGAACGGCGGGGGACTATCATAAAGCTTCTTGAAGCTAAAAAGGACGAGATCGAAGAACCCCCCGTTCAAGGCCTTAAAGAATTCCTGCAGAACTTTCCCCTGGAGCGGTTTTAGAATCCATATCTAGAAGAAAGATTCAAGATGGTATTCAGAAAGAAGCCTGGATCCTTCAGCAGACGCCTACTCATGAAACTTACGAATGTCTCCAAAGCTGAACAGGCCGAATACTACCAATTGATGCTCCGGGAAAGAAGGTCTAAGGTGTCAAAATCAAAGATTAAAAAGCTCAAATCAATCACCATGTGCAAAAGAGCCAGAGTCTTCTATCCCTCCTATCAAGTGGAAAGAGAAGATGGGACGGGAGATGACATCTTTGAATATGACATTGACTACATAAGAGCGGATGACGTTGAGTTCCTTGACAACAGTCTGAAAAATCGTATCAGAAAACGTCTATCCCACATGACAGCTCTAGGTGCCTTAGTTCGAAGCATGAATCGCCGATCAATCATAATGTGTCTAAGAGACTTTCAGATGGCGATCGAGAGTGCTATGGTTAAGGTGGGCCTACGAGCACCGGAACAAGATAGTTTTCTTTTAGCCCACCACCCGGCCTACAGAGTTGTACTTTCTGGAGATCCGGGTGTCATTTTTGTAAACTACAAGGGCTACAAAAGGTATATGCGCTTTGAGGATCTTCCTTGCTACTCCGATGGTACACTTAGATTGGTTCGAGCTGCTCTTACAAAGAAAGTACAAGATTATGATGCTCAACCAGATCCTGAACAAAGATGCTCACCTAAGGAGATACAGGATACACTCAGTGGCATAGACTTCCTGAACGAACGGCTACATACGAGACAAGTGACCAGACGCTTTGACGTCATCCTTGGACTCCGAGAATCAACTGACCACGCCAAAGTTCCAGGACCTCCTAAATGATCGAAAAGGGGGAGATTGTTAGATATATTATTTCGATCATAGGAGTTGTTTTGTAATAATTATTGTCTTTGTAGTTTGTCTTGTATTTAATTTCCATGTAGTTTATCTATTTGTAATAGTCTAGGGGCCAAAGTTGCCAAGTTGTAAGACTTAATTAAAGGAGCCTAGAAATAGGCTCCTAGGGTTACTTTAATGAAAACGGTTGACATTTGAGAAAAAGAGCCAGCCGCCACTATTCATTTTACTCTCAACATTCTCTTTGTCTTTTCTTCATCATTACTTGATTATTGAGCTTTGTTCTTCTTAAGTATTGATAAGAAATCATCAAGGTGCTGAAACATTACGGGAATACAATATTACAATTCTGATAAATATTGTTAATTGTTCGTGAAACATCTATTTTAGTTGGAAGGGTGTTTCACGACGACCGGTGAAGAAGCACTTTGATGTTGGAGACTAGGGGTGTAAATGAGCCGAGCTACTCGTGAGCTACTCGAGCTCGACTCGTTAAAAGCTCGAAAAAAGCTCAAATTAAACGAGCCCGAGCCGAGCCCGAGCCGAGCTCGAGCCTAAATTCGAGCTCGTTTAATAAACGAGCCCGAGCTCGAGCTTCACATACGAGCTCGCGAGCCTAAACGAGCTTAAACGAGCCTATATAAAAATGTATTTTTAAATTAATAAATGTATAATATATAGATTAAATAAACATAAATATATTAAAATAACAAATTATACATATTATTTAAAAAGATTATTTAAAAAAATAATTAAAAAATTAAAAAGATTATTTAAAAAAATACTTAAAAAATATAATAAACGAGTCGAGCCCGAGCCGGGCTCGAGCTTGGAAAATTATTCACGAGCCGAGCTCGAGCTTTACATACAAAGCTCGAAACGAGCCGAGATCGAGCCTGGTAAATTTAAACGAGCCGAGCTCGAGCTTAAACGGGCTCAGGCTCGGCTCGGCTCATTTACACCCCTATTGGAGACCAACAATGCTTAAATTCATACCCTAATCCCATTTTAGTGTCAAAATTTTTATGAACAAATTGATATTACATTAATATACTGATATGGATGTTATAAAGAATAACAAACGTTGTAACATTTTCTTCTTTAGATTTATGATCAATTTGTGTATATGTTTTTAGATATGTGTTTATTTTAAAAAAGATTACTTTTTATTTTAATTTTTATTGCATCCACACTAACACATTGTTGCCAACTCACTTATCAAATCAGACAACTTAAGTCAAAATTGTCAAACATAATTGTTGCTTTTTCATTAATATAATGACATATTAAAAAAAGATAATATGTTACTTGAACAGAACAAAAATGATAATATTTTATCTATTGACATAATTAACTCCTCATTCTTATTGTTAAAACAATAATGTAAATATCTTCATTATTATTCCACAACATATCATACACGTGCCTTTAAAATTCTTTTATTATTTATTTTAAATAAGATTAAAATCTATTTATAATAAAATCTTTTGGATTTTTATAAGGACCAACAATTTTAGTCACATGATTACAAATAATTTGGATGAGTTAATCATATTTCTATCAACGCCAGTATTATTTAATATGTAACTATTAAGAAAATTTAAGTGCATTCAATTGACTTGTTTTCGATGAAATCGTCGAAAACAAGGGTTTCTGGAAAAAACGCGTTCAAGTCCATTGTTTTTTATTTTTTTGGTCTTTAATTTATAATTTTCAGTTTTCGCATTTTGTTTTCAATCTAATCATCAAAATCTCATCTTTAAAATGTGATAAAGATAAGTGAAAAAATAAAAAGACGTAATATTTAGAACACATCTAAACACATTCTCAATTCTCATCTCTAAAATATGTTTTCTTCATCGTGTTTTTAGTTTATTAAAAAACTCCAAATAAAAAATTCTCATTTTCAAAACGCGCCCTAAGGTGTCTTGGTTATTATGGTTAGAAGGAGAGATGGTGCACGGTGAGATTGGGAAAGGTAATATGTGTAAAAGTAGGACTATACTAAGTATGGGTTGAAAAAACTTGAAGTGTTAAAAACTTGAAAATGTAAGCAAAGATTTTATGGGATCTTTTATGTCGTGATATGTGTGTGTATTCAAGATCCATGAGAAACTATATTAGTCTTGAGAATCAGAAAACCAAAGTTAATTGAATCATATGCACATATGCATTAGATGTGTGCACATATATGTTGTATATAATTTGCATTGGTTCTCTAGTTCTCCAGTCAAATTTGGTTTTCTATTGAACTCAACTCTATAATCATAATGATTTCTAACACTTTGCATACATGCACAATAAAGTGTTATAAATAATGGAATTATGTAACATGAGCTAAATTGTTTTATACATCAATGTAACAACCGGCACCAAATCAGGTTAGCTTCTATCATCTAATTAATAGTGATCATTAATAAATCAAGATGTTAATAAGTTCATAAGGATTTACCCTTCAAAACAGAAACAGTTTCATCGGTGAGATGCGATGAAACGACTAAGAACTAATTCAACAGGATGCATGATTTAACTAAAATTACTGCCATTCATTATGCATTAATAAATTTTAAAAACTATAATTATGCATGACAAAAACAATTTCATTATGCATTAACAAATTCTTGTTATTAAGGTGTTGGATACCACAAAAATTAAGTTTCAGGGTCATGAGGCTTATGGTAATATTTAAACTGTTGATGCGTTTATGTTTATAAACTCAATGAAATTTTGTGCTTTCCTTACATTGTCTATATTTATCGTGTAAACCTATGAGCTCACAAACATTATTGTTGAGGTATTTAGCATGTTATTCTCAGGACCATAAGGGATACTTTCCGCATTCACGACTAACTGTCGAGATTTACAAGCTTTTAGAGTCACGAAGCATTTCAAGCAACATGAAGATTTATTTGCATAACTAGAATCTATTTTTGTCATGTATTTTAATCTCCATCATTCGTGAACTCTTTTATTTCTATGATTGTAAAACAATGGTTATATGTTATGTATTTCGAAAACTAATTCCTTCTTTGGAATGACAAAACCTAATTTCTTTTGATTGATTGAGATGAAGACTTTAATATGTTTGTCTCCTTTTTAAGAATTTATCATCAAGGTCCTTGACTCGGGTCTACACACTTATTCTCTCTTTTTCAATCATTTTGAATTTTCTCTCATTTTCTAAATTCTCAACGTTTAAATACTCAAAACGTTTTATTAGAAAAGATAATTCAGACTTTAAAGAACTCTTTTCCTCAGTGATCATATCAACACAACTCTTAAGGTAAGTGTTCTTATCATCAGCCATGACTTTTTCACGCAGGAATTTTTTTACAAGACTATGCTCATTCAACCAGTTATCTTTATACATATTGGATTGTTCTTTTTCAGCAATCAATTCATTCTTTAATTCAAGTAATTGAGCATGCAGTTCATCAAATTCATCACAAGATTTAATTTCAGATAAGGAGTGTATATTAGATAAGTCAGACGAAGATGAAGAACTTTGTACCTGTTTGGAGTGGTTCATGAGACAGACTGGAGATATATAAACTTTCTCCTCCTCGACAGTCTTCTCATGTGTGGAAAATCCTTGAGTCATAATTGTAGAGTGCAAGAGGTTGACCTTTTAGATTGGAAACTGGAAAAACTCAGAAACTTCACAAGGTCGGATGCTGAAGAATCCAAAATTCGGATGTATGTGTATCTGAAGTTTGGGTTGGAGGTGAATAGGAGTTCAAAAACTTGTTCTTTGAACTTGATGAGGGTTTATCTGAAGTTCGGAAGCGACCCGAAGTTCTGATGATGGGTGATCCTGATAATTCAATATCGTGCAATTCATATCACAATTAAACACAACAAGATCATAACACATAAAACTGAACAATTAAAATTCATGAGAAGAGAATATTACATTTTGGTTCTTGATAACCTTTCTTGCACATCACCCAATTCGTACACTTAAAGAATATTCTATGTAAAACCCGTGTAATTATATATGTCTACAGTACACCTAATTTCTATTTATACTCAAAAACAACTATTGAGTATTTACAAAATACACCCTAGACTTATACAATAAATTGTTTTCATCTCTATTTATATTTGTACCCAACAGATCCGAAGTTGATTTGGTGATCCGAAGATGCTTCCTTTTGGTCAAAATCCAAAAGTCCTGATATGAAATTTGATGGGCGAATGATCTAAATTTTCAAATTAGTCTTAGGTTGAAAGATCAAAAGATTGTCTAAGAATAGAAATTCAAATTTGAATCTCGGTAGATGTATCTGAGTTTGGTAACTTGGTAAAAGTTGGATCAGAAGTGGGTTGTAAATGTTGAATTTCTCAGGTTCTATTCAGAAAAGTTGTTGTAACTTCTTACAGGATTCGAATTGGGACCCGAAATTTTCCGGAATGGGTGCCCGTTTAACTTGTAGATCTGTGTTCAAGCTTCGATTTGATATATTGTGGGTCTCATATCGATACTCAAGTCAAAAGTTATGGTCTCTCGAAGCACTGAAAGTTATAAGATGCTAAGAATCGAAGTTCGAGACTCAAAGTTTGAGACCCGAAGTTATACTTAGCCAAAATTTTCAGTAGAACGCAGAAAACTGGTACCTGTAGTAGACGATAACAGTAACCCAGATCTTCAAAAATCCAACTCCAAATGATGTAAAAACCCAAATTAATGACCCTTAATGCTCGAAAATAGTAATAAACAACTTTTAAACAAATTTCAACCTCCAATTTTTACAGTTTCTTTGATTAATTCGATTAATCATCATGAAAAAGTGAAAAACCGTGATGAACAAGGTATCTCTTAGATCCAAAAATTAACCCTTAAATCACGCTGAATATTAGCAAATGATGAAAGGGATTCACTAATAATCATCAAACGATCATAGATCCATCAAAATAAAGTGGAAAGAACAATTTATTTCGAGATCCAGGATGGAAACACGAACAGTGGCGTTTTTTGGTGAAGAACACAAACAAATCTGAGATTTCAAGTTGAAATCCAATCTTCTGCTCTGATACCAATTGTTGTCTTTGATTTCCAATATATTTTACACTCAAATACGATAAACCAAATGATAATCTGTTAAGAATATCAAGATCACAAAGAGAGAATATGGACACTCAATCGGTAGGAACTTTCACACTCTAAAACACACACATAGGGTAGTGGCTTCTTCAAAACCCTAGGAGAAAAATACTAATTATACCTAAGCTCAAATTTAAGGGTTTGTCCAAACACTCCCCTCAAAGTCTAGGAAATTAAGATTCCCCACAAAGTAAACTATTCTTATTAATTGAACCTAAACTTTTAATTATATTTAATTATATATATTTTAGGGCTAACGTATAATCATGATGAGAACAAAGAATCAGCCTGCTAAATTTGTGTATTCAAGGTTCAGAACGCTATACAAAAAAATTACGAGGAGTTGTTTTCTACTAGTCTTTACTGTACAACGATACGATGGATAAATGTAGAAAAATGTTCACTTTCAATGAGGCAGATTATTTCAATCTGAGGCTAGAAGATGTGGAATGTTAGATATTTAATTTCGATCATGTGGACTTATTTTGTAATAATTATTTTGTTTATGTTAGTCTTGTATTTTATTTCCTTGTAATTTATTTTTATGTAAAAGTCAAGGGGCCAAATGTGACAATGCTCCATAGTTAATTAAAGGAGCCTAGAAATAGGCTCCTAGGGTTTTGTAACAAATGACACGGTTGAATATTCACAATTGACTGCAGCCGCCAACTTGTTATTCTCTCTACATTCTTATTGTCTTCTTCATCATTACACAATTATTGAGCTTGATTTTTCTTGTGTTTGATAAAAGAAACATTAAAGTGCTGATTATTAAAGAGAATACATTATAACAATTGGTATCAGAGCTAAAAAGGTGGATTTCAACTTACATATCTCGGATTCTGCTGGGTTTTATTCATCTTCTTCGAGTTCTTCAACATTTCCATCGGTTAGATCTTTTTAAGCTTCTGATTTTGGTTGTTTTTGTGTTATTATTGTCATATAATCATCAAATTATCATTCCCTACTGATTTAGAGCTTAATAGGTTCACTCTTTCCATTAAAATCATCCATAATCGGCTGTTCTTTAAAACTTTAAAATATATGGGTTTTAGTGGGTTTTTGCTTGTTTTTTTACTGATTTTTAAGTGTTTTGGTATATTTTAAAACATCAAAAGTGTTTAAAATAGTTTTCCAATCATTTAGAAACAATTTTAGGCCTTAAATCTGCTAAAATCGACGTCTAAACTATTTTGCACTTTGAATATCTGTTAAAATCCTGCTGTAATTCGGACCGACCTGTAGCACTTCGGACCCCATTTCGGACCAACTAAGACCCCAATTCGGACCATTTAAGACCCTAGTTTGGACCACATTTCGGTCCACTTCGGACCAAATTTAGGTGTATTTCGGACCATCACTTTGCCCATTTCGGTCCCATCCGAACTTCGGACCATCCGAAGTTCAGATCAGGCACTTTCATTTTCATATTTTGACTTGTGCTTTAATTTAAATTCTCGCTTCGGACCTTTTCCATTTCGGACCAACCGAATCCGGACCATCCGAATTCGGTCCCCTTCCTGGACAATTCCCTAAGTGTTTGTCCGAATTAGTCACTGTTCACCCGAATCCGGACCACCCGGATTCGGTTCCTCCATCCATCCGAAGTCCACACTGTTCATCCGAATCTGGTACATCCGAATTCGGTTCATCGGTTTTCAATCATCCGAATTAGCACCCTGTCCGAAACCACCATTTCGTCCGAATTCGGTCCCTGGCCGAATTGATATTCATCCGAACCAGTGTGTTCATCCGAATTCGGTCCTCGTCCGAATTGCGCTTCATTGGAATTCGGCTTCATCCGAACTCAGAACTTAGATCCGAATCAGTACCATCCAGTGTACTATTCATCCGCTGTCCAGCCCATCCGTTTCAAGTTTCCACCTTTAAGATCGTATTTGTTCAATCAACACCCTAATCATTTCTAGTGAAGCTCTCGTTCTCGGATCTGAGAACAGACCACCTGTTCTATATCCTGACGAGTATGAACAATGGAAATCCCGGTTCCTTAAATTTGTCGGAATGCAACCCCTTGGAAACCTAATGCTTCAGTCCACCTCTGAGGGCCCCGTGATCTACTATCGGGAAATCACAGCTAGACCCGAGGCTGACCCCCTCTGTTCTCGCATCTAAGGTTGAGAGAGAACCCGCTAATGACGCCGAGAGAGACAGGCAGCATGCTGATAAGAGGGATGAGTATCTGATCTATCAGGCCCTCCCCACTGATATCTTGGTTGGAGTAGACAGCAAAATGTCTGCTAAAGAAATGTGGGACGAATTAGAAGTACAAATGCTGGGGGCAGATCTCGATGATCGTGCTAAAATAGAGGAAGCTAAGGCTAAGTTTACAGAATTCCGAGCCAAAGACGGGGAATCTCTGCAGGCTACGTTTATAAGGTTCTGTGCAGTCCTCAATGAATTAAACAAACTGCACATCAAAAAGGACAAGGATGAGATAAACATCCAGTTCTTTTCAGCCTTAGCCCCCGAGTGGCAGATTGCTTGCCGGGCCACACGACGGGTTCTGAATATTCCTGAGGTATCGATCAATGTCATCTTCAAAGAGCTCAAAAGTATCAAGGGGATGTGGATCACCAGAAACAGATGGCAAATCAACTCGCATCCTTACTGCTATCTGCTAACACCGGCATCAAACCCAATGATTCCCTAGCCTTGATCACCAACACAAATATTCCCACTGCATCTTTTGCACAAGGTTCATCTTCGTCTCAGTGCAGGTATGCTTCTCCTCCGCGTGAGGTACTTGATGAGGAGGAAGCAGCTATTCAAGAACAAATAGCCTTGTGGACAAATCGTCTTCAACAACGACATTTTTCCAACAAGACTAACAATCAACTCCGCTATGACACCGGTCCGCGGAGGTACTCCGATGACAGAAGGGATGAACGACGCGATGATTATCGTCGGGATGACTATTGCATGGATGATATGGATGACAGGAGGTACGATGACAGACGCGACTATCGAGATGATGCCGTTATGAAAGGCGAGACGATAGGCATGAGGATCGCAGGGATGACAGAAGAGATTATGATCGGAGAGACGACGTCGTGATGACCGCCATGATGACCACCGGGACGACCGCAGGGACGACCGACGAGAGAATGATCGTTGGGAAAGAAGGAGGGATGAAAGCCGAGAGCATCGTCGCGCCGACAAGAGGCCGGTTGAAAGAAGGGATGAGAGGCCGCGAGCCGAATAACCAAAAGGCGCTGAGGAGCGTGTTGGGAAATAGTCTAAGTAAGTTCAAGCTGTTAGTTAGACTTCTCAAACTGTTAGTAGAATTTATATGTAAATACAAAGTTCAAGCTGTTAGTTGAAGAATCTCGAGCTGCAAGTGTAAAAGTTCAAGCTGCCAGAGTAAAACAACTCAAGCTGCTCTGTTCAAGCTGTCAAGTGATTCAAGCTGCTCAACAGTTTCATAAACAGAAAGTGCTGATATTAAGGAAAAGATATCTACACAACGATTCCAGCATATCTACTATCAGAGAAGTCATAGTCCTTCAAGGAAACAAATCAAGAAGCAATATAAATACATAGAATAGGTCTTTCTATTGTATAGGAGTTTTCTGCATATTCAAGTTTGTAATTGCTTTTTGTTTGAGTTTTCATAAGCCTCTAAGGTTGTAAAACCCTAAGAACAATTTGTGTTCTTCGTCTAATCAAACAGATTAGAGGTGATTGTAATCATTGAAGTCAGCAATACAAGCAATTTTTGATTATTACTTTTGTTTATTTGCTATTAATTCTGAAAGCTTTTGTTAAAATAATTAAGTGTTATTCCGCAAACTTCTTAATTAAACTTTGATTCAAAGCAAGATTATTGATTTATACTCTGATAAATTCAAATCAGTTAGTCTTGGTTAATTAGTTTTAGATCCTGACAAGTGGTATCAGAGCTAGGTTGTTCTTTGTTTTTCAAAGTCGAAAACTTTCTTTTAAATTTCTAATCTTTTGCAATGGAATTTGAAAATAGCAGCAGTGGATCTGGGCAAGGACTCAAAGTGCCTATGCTCAAGCCCACTGAGTTTGAGATGTGGAAACTCAGGATTCAACAGCATATTCAATTCATTGATTATGCCATATGGGAAGCTGTTGAATTTCCTCCTGTAGTTGATCCAGAACTTGATGATGAGGGAAAACCAGTTAAAACTCCTCCAAAAACTGAACTTGAAAGAAAGGCTAGAATGAATGAAGTGAAAGCTCTTACACTTTTACAAATAGCCATTCCTAATGCTTATCAACATCAGTTCAAAAAGTTTTATACTGCTCATTCTCTTTGGAATGCTTTAGAGAAAAGATTTGCTGGTAATGCCAGTACCAAGAGAAATCAAAAGGATCTTTTGAAACAGCAGTATGAGAACTTTTCTGGTGGCAAGAATGAAAACCTTACTCAAATTTTTGACAGGTTCAACAAACTGATAAGTGAACTGGAAAGTGCAAAAGTCAGCCTGGATCAAGATGAGGTCAACAGAAAGTTTCTCAGATCTCTTGGAGAAGAATGGACAGTTTATGCTGCACAATGGAGAACAAAAGACACTCTTGATGAAATAGAACTGGATGATCTGTACAACAGTCTGAGAGTGTTTGAGACTGAGATTGATACTAAAAAGAAATCTCTTTCTTATAATCATAATACTGCTCTTCTGTCATCTGAAAAATCTAATGGCAGTGATTCCTTTTCAGGTGGTGATGGCAACTCTACTGAAGCTCACTATGAGGCTTTTGTTGTCAATGATGGACTGTTTGCTCTAAATGCTGAAGATCTAGAACAGATTCATCCAGATGATCTTGAAGAGATGGATTTGAAGTGGCAACATGCAATGCTGACCATGAGAGCCAAAAGGTTTCTTAAAAGAACTGGCAGGACCAACTTTCAAGCCAGAACAGAAGGCAAACCAGCCTTTGATAAGTCAAAAGTTGAGTGTTATAAATGTCATAAGCTTGGTCACTTTGCCAGAGAATGTAGGTCTCAAGGTCAACAGTCATCAAGGACTCCACAGCCCAATCAGACATCATCATCAACAGCACTTGTCTCCCAAGAAGACAATGTGTTTGACTGGAGTGATCAGACAGAGGAAGAGTTTCAAAACCAAGCTCTAATGGCAGAAACATCAAATGTCTCCTCCACTGAACTACCATCTGAGGTAAATTCTAAACTCTGCTCTCAATCATGCAAAAATATGGTTAAAAAGTACAGAGTCCATAATGAGAGCATGTGCAAAACTCTAGCTAAGATGGAAGAGAGGAGATATGAATACATGCAAGCCATAGAAGATCTTGAAAAACAGATCAATGACTATAAGGACAATGAGATTCAAATAGGACATGATAGAACATATCATGAGTGGGAGAAAAAGGAGCTAAATAAGAAAATAGAATCCCTTAATAAAAAGGTAGAAGAGACTGAACAAAAGGTGTTAGAGGCTAATAAGAAACTAGAATATGTCAATATAGATCTAGGTAACTTCAAATTAGCTAATCAAAAGCTGGAACACCTAATGGAAGTCCAATTTAAAGATAGGGTAAAATCTCAGGTTAATCCCAAAGAAGGCATAGGCTACAGGGCTACTCCACCTCCATACAACAATAAATACATTCATCCAATGAGTGAAGTTGCTGATAGACTTGTCAATGAACCACTAGATGAGTCTATGACTATTGTAGATCCTATCCTTGATAGCAGTCCTGAATCAAAAGAAGATCAGATTCAAAATAGAGACTGTGAGTGTATAACAGGTGAGAAAGACTACAAAACAATGAGTGCACCTATAGAAATCCAAGCCCCCAGTAAGAAAGGAAAAGAGAAGATGAGTGTATGCAATGCTGCTCCACAAGTTTCTGTACATTCTAACTGTAACACTGCATCTTCTTCAAAGAATAATAAAAGGGGTAAAAATGTTCCAGTCTGCACATGCCAAAAGCATGGTGTTCAAAAGTTTCCCAAACAACAGCAGGTAAGGGGAAATCAGAGGAACAAGAACCAGAAATTGTCAAATAAATCTGGTTCTCCAATTCAAACAGTCAAAAGGTGTTTTCACTGTGGAAGGAAGAATCACTTGGCCAAGGATTGTTTTTATAAACCAGCTGTTGCAAAACAGACTGTGAATCATAAAAAATCAAGTCCTACTCATGTAAAAAATTCAAAGGTCAAACCTTCTGCTACACCAGTTCCAAAGAAAACAGTTGATCACAGGCTTTCAAAAGTTAATAAAAAACAGTCCACACACCAAAAACAAGTTTTGGCAAAGCCTAAATTAAGTTTTAAACAAATATGGTGTGTCAAGGACAAATCTTCAGATCAAACTGCTGATGCAAAAGATCAGACTGCTAAGTCAAAATCTGAGGCTGTTAGTGCAAATTCTGAAGCTGTTAGTGCAAATTCTGAAACTGTTAGCACAACACACACAGATCAAACTGCTAACCATCAATTTGGAACTGCTAATGAATCATCTGAGACTGTTAGAAGAAAAGATGATCAAAATACCTGGATACCTCGTATAATCACTAAATACTTTCCAAAGACTCCATCAGTAGATCTCACTAAATATAAGAAGTCAAAAACAGTATTTAGTTATGTCAATGCACAAGGCCAACCCAAAACCAATTTGGTTTGGGTTTACTCCACTACTGACTAAGGTTTTATTTGTGCAGGGCAACCACAGGTCACCTCATAAAACAAGATGACATTTGGACAGTGGATGCTCTAGGCACATGACAGGCAATTCTGAGTGCTTGTCAAATTTCAAAGGCTTTGATGGAGGATTCGTTGCATTTGGAGGCAACTCAAAAGGAGGTAAGGTTACAGGTAAAGGTACTGTTAATGCAGGCAACATGATTTTCCATGATGTTTTGTATGTTGAACAGCTTAAGTATAATTTATTAAGTGTCTCTCAAATTTGTGACAAACAAAACATTGTTTTGTTTACAGATTCTGAGTGCATTGTCCTTTCAAAAGATTTCAAAATTCCTGAAAATCTTGTTTTACTAAGAACACCAAGAAAGGACAATGTCTACTGTTTGGACACAGATCTTTTATCCAAATCAAATACTTTAAGCTGTTTGATATCCAAAGCATCATCCAATGAGTCTGCCCTTTGGCATAGAAGGATGTGTCACATTAACTTCAAGTCCATGAATGTTTTAGTCAAAAAGAATCTGGTAAGAGGCTTACCACAAAAGGAGTTCATATGTGATGATCATTGTGTAGCATGTCTTAAAGGCAAGCAACACAAAACTTCTCATAAGGCCAAAGAAGTAAATTCAATCTCATCTGCTCTTCAGTTGATTCATATGGATCTATTTGGTCCAACATCTGTTTTGAGTTTGAATAAAAGGGCTTACTGTTTAGTTATTGTTGATGATTTCACCAGATTTACTTGGGTTTACTTTCTTAGGTCTAAAGATGAAACTGCTGAGCTAGTCAAGTCATTTATTCTTAAGATAGAAAACCAATCCAACTCAAAAGTTAAGGTGATAAGATCAGACAATGGAACTGAATTTAAAAATCACACTCTAAACAGTTTTTGTGAGTCCAAAGGTATTGCTAGACAATATAGTGCACCAAGAACACCACAGCAAAATGGTGTAGCTGAAAGAAAGAACAGAACATTAATTGAGGCTGCCAGAAAAATGTTAGCTGATTCAAACCTGCCAATGACTTTCTGGGCAGAAGCTGTTAATACAGCCTGTTATGTTCTGAATAGGGTTCAGGTTGTTCAATCTAAAGGGAAAACGCCTTATGAGTTATTCCATAATAGAAGTCCCCTAATAGCTTTCTTCAAGCCTTTTGGATGCCCATGTACTATTCTTCATACTAAGACTCACTTAGGGAAGTTTGAAAGTAAGGCTGAAGAAGGATTTTTTGTAGGATACTCAAGTCAAAGCAAAGCCTATAGAGTATATAACAGTGTGTCTAAAACCATTGAAGAAAGTGCCAATGTTGAATTTAATGAAAATACTACAAATGTCAAAGGCACTGGTCCTGATTGGTTGTTTGATTTAGATTCACTAACCAATTCTCTGAGCTTTGTTGAGTCAACTGCAGAAGCTGATGCATACATGATTGAAGCTGTCAACACAAATTCTCATGCTGCCAATACAAATTCTCAAGTTGTTAGCACAAAGTTTCAAACTGCTGCAGATTCAACCAATTGGGATGAATACACCAGTATACCACTTCTGTATCGTGACCCTCCAGGGGTTCTGAATTCTCAACATGATACAAATACAGACACTGAAGTGCCACTCCCAAGTCCTGAGAGAACAGCTCCAACACAAAGGGAAACAGTCCCAGATTCAAGTCAAGCTGTTCCAGAAGCTGACCTATTCACTGGTCCTGATGGAGATGATACAAATCTTGGATCTTCTTTTCAGACAGAAAGAGAGCCTACGCTCAGAGTTCACAAGTATCATCCTCTCAATCAAATACTGGGTGATCCAAGTACTCCTGTACAAACAAGGAAAATGGTTCACAATGAGACTGCTGCTGCTGAACAAGCAGTTCCTGAATTCAGTCTAGCTGCTTTTGAACATGCCTGTTTCATGTCTCAACTAGAACCTAAAAACGCATCAGAAGCATTGAAAGATTCATCCTGGATTGAGGCAATGCAAGAAGAGCTTCTACAGTTCAAGATTCAGAATGTATGGACACTGGTTGATCTTCCTAAAGGAAAGAGAGCAATTGGTACAAGATGAGTGTTCAGAAACAAGAAAGATGAGAGAGGGATAGTCATCAAGAATAAAGCAAGACTAGTAGCACAAGGATACACTCAAGAAGAAGGCATAGATTATGATGATGTATTTGCTCCAGTGGCAAGAATTGAAGCCATCAGACTATTTTTGGCCTATGCAAGCTTCAAAGGTTTTAAAGTGTATCAAATGGATGTGAAGTTTGCTTTTCTATATGGGACAATTGAAGAGGAGGTCTATGTATGTCAGCCTCCTGGTTTTGAGGACTACAAGTGTCCAGACAAGGTCTACAAGTTAGACAAGGCTCTCTATGGTCTCCATCAAGCCCCAAGAGCATGGTATGACACTCTGTCATCATACCTTCTACAAAATGGGTTCAAAAGAGGCACTCTGGACAAAACACTTTTCACTAAGTCCATCAAAGCTGAGATTCTGCTTGTCCAAATCTATGTTGATGACATCATCTTTGGCTCAACAAATGATTGTTTGTGCAAAGAGTTTGAGGCTTTAATGCACAAAAAGTTTCAAATGAGTTCAATGGGAGAACTCACTTTCTTTCTAGGATTGCACGTCAAGCAGAAGCCCACTGGTCTCTTCATAAGTCAATCAAAGTATGTGAAAAACATACTGGAAAAGTTTGGGTTTCAAGACACAAAAGTTGCAAGTACTCCAATGGATCCTCACAAGCAGCTCCATACAGACAAAGATGGCATAGATGTGGACATTCATTTATACAGATCTCTTATAGGATCACTTATGTATCTAACATCTTCTAGACCTGATATTATGTTTGCTGTCTGTGTGTGTGCTAGGTTTCAATGCTCTCCAAAGGATTCTCATTTGGTTGCTGTTAAGAGAATCTTTAGATACCTAAAAGGCCAACCTCATTTAGGCCTCTGGTATCCTAAAGACTCTCCTCTTACATTAACAGCCTACTCTGACAGTGACTATAGAGGATGCAACATTGACAGAAAATCCACAACTGGTGGATGTCAATACTTAGGAGCAAGATTGGTCTCTTGGCAATGCAAAAAGCAAACCACTGTTTCCACCTCATCCACTGAAGCAGAATATGTAGCAGCTGCAAGCTGCTGCTCCCAGGTAATGTGGATTCAAAATCCATTGAGAGACTATGGTATGAACTTTTTATCCACTCCTATTTACATTGACAATTCAAGTGCAATCAGCATTGTGCAAAATCCAGTGAAATTCCCAAAAACCAAGCATATAGAAATCAGATTTCACTTTATAAGGGATTGTAATGAGAAGAAGTTAATACAAGTTACCAAAATACATACTGATGACCAGTTAGCTGATCTATTTACAAAACCTTTTGATGTAGGAAGGTTCACTTTCCTAGTATCAAACATTGGTATGGTAAACATGGATTAACTTGTCTTCATTATTATTCAATTCATATGCTTATTTAAGGGGGAGTCACTGTTTCATTAAAAGATGCCTAAGTTTCAACTAACAGCTTGAGTATTTTCTCAAGCTGCTAGTTCATTTTCTCGGACTGTTAGTTATTCACTTGATCTGTCAAAGTGTGCAGGGTATTTCGGTAATTTCTTAAATGTGTGTGCGCGGGACCCAACCTTTTTCAAAACCTTTAAAGGTCCTAGTTTCGTTCAGTTGTAACTACCAGTTACAAACTTTCATACCACGACCTTTCTTTTCTCTCTGAACGATTCACACACTCTTCCTTGCAACCCTAAAACCTCCGTTCAATCTTCAATGGAGTTTGTCGAAGAACACAACTGCCTACCGTACTTTCTAAAGCACTCTGAACTACAGCCGTTCCATGACATGATGAATTTTCTAAGACACTCCCATATTCATCATGCCCTCAATATCAATCCTACAATATACATATCCCATATTGAGCAGTTCTGGAACCGTGCCTCTGTACAAACTATCAATGGCGTTCCTTCTATAATATCCAAAATTGATGGCACCTCCATCACAGTGACTGAGGATTCCAATCGACATCATTTGCATCTTCAAGATGCCACAGGTATAACAGACCTAACCCTTAATGCTTTACATACTGGTCTTCATGATATTGGATATAGGGGTCCTGCTGATTCCTTTACTTTCTTGAAAGCACACTTTTCACCTAAATGGAAATATCTTGTGCATATTATTCAGCAGTGTATGAGCCCCAAAAGAACTGGTTGGTCAGAATTTTCCTCCAATATTGTCACTGCCTTAGTGTGCTTTTCAACGGGCCAACAGTTCAATTTTTCAAATATGATTTTTCAGGGGATGTTAAGGCATCATTCCCTAAAGAATGGGAAGTTTTTGATGTATCCAAGATTTTTGGCAGAAATAATTGCACACACTTGCACCACTTCTCATATACACAAGAGGATACATGTTTCCCATCGGCACTCACTATCTTCCATTAAAAGGCTTTTAAAGCAAAGTGCCAATTTTTTGAGTATAGATGTTCCATTGCCTTATGCAATGCTCAACATCATTCCAAGAAACAGAGGAGAGGGTCCTGAGCAGGCTCAGCCTATCATTACTGCTTCACCCCCAGGACCCCAACCCCCTCCTCATGATACACAAATTCCTTCTGCTCCTATTCATCAGCCAAGATCCACACTTAAATATCTATATAAAAGGAAAAGAGGTCCAGGAGCTCCTTCCTCCTCAGCCCTCAGACAAGAGCCATATAACCCGGTGCAGGAGGACACTTCTGCACAGAATATCCAAAGGGTACACATTGAGGACACTCCCATCCTCACTCAGGAGGTGAACATCTCACCAGAGATTGTTCATATGGGTTCTGTGGCTGACACTACTGATGTCTCTGCACAAGAGGCACAGGACAGTGCCAACATCATTAAGACCACGCCCATGGCAACAGCAAGTGTGCAAACACCAGCTGGAAGTCCCCAGAACCAAGAACAGAGGGGCCCAGATGTTTCTACTTCTGGTATACATGCCAGTGATAGATCACAAGCACCACAGATGTTTACTGATCTTGAGGCTAGTCTGCAACTTATGCTTTTGACGGATCCTAAGATGAAACCTGTTGTAGGTATGTTGGAATACCAAATATCCATCATTGCTGCACAGGGAGCACAGATTATTGCACTAAAGCAGGCAGAAGCGGCTCAAAATCAGAGAATGGATTATCTCCATAAAGGGTTTACCCTCTGTGGAAATAAGATCATGCAATTAGAGCGTTTGATTCACACCCAAGTGGCAAAGGTTGTAGGTCCTCCTGACCAAACCAATGCTTCCAAAAAGGGGGAGAATCAAGAGTTTCCTAAATCAGTCCAAGCAGCTCCAACAGAATCAGTCCAAGCAGCCCCAACAGTTCAACCATCTAGGCTAACAGTCCCAACAGCTTCTCAAGCTGTTAGCCTAGAAACTCAAGCTGCTTCTTCAAAAGCAACTGGAGTTGTTATAAGAGAAGGTTTTCAAGCTCCAGTCAGTACAGTCCAAGCTATAACTTCTGCTACAAAAGATAAGGGCAAGGGCATTCTTATTGAGTCTCCAAAGCACAAATTTTCTTCCAGAGAAGCCCATATTGCCTTTGATGCTGAAATTGCCAAAAAGTTAGCAGAAGAACAAGATCAAGAGTTAGACCAGCAAACTCAGGCCCCAATGGAAGATGATGAAACTTTAGGTGATTACCTAAAAGGGTTTGTGGTCAAGCAAGGAGAAAAGAAGAGGAAGCTGCCAACAGGGCACTCTAAGGCTGAGCATAGAAGATTTCTAATAAATTTTGCCTTTGCAGCTGGTATTCCAAAGAAGATGGCTCAGTCCATGAGCACAGAAAGGCTGCAAGATATCCACGACAAAGAAATGGACAAAAGAAAGAAAGCCAAAGTCTCCCAAGAAGTCCAAACATCCCAAGAACCAGTTCAAACTGGTACAAGTAATGTTCAAACTGCTGCCAGTGCCTCTGCTCCTTCTGATCAAGTTGTTGCTTCCATTCCTGCATCAGAGTCATTATCACAAGCAAAGCTGAATCAAGTTAAAAAGGTGTTGTTTGAGCAACAACTACAAAAGGCTATGGAGTTAGAGAAATTAATAGACCAGCATGATTTTACAAAACCTCTTATCAATTACTGGTATGCTAAACCACTGGACAATATTGACTTAAGATTTCAGTTTGTAGTAAGAAGGGAATCTGGTCCAAAAGAAGAGTATGACACCTTCTGGCATATGGTTCAAAAGTTGACTAGAGATGAGCTCACAAGGATGCACAATATTGGGTCTGTGACACAAGTAAGATCGGCTCTACCACAAGTAAAGCAAGTCATCAAAGATCTGAAGACCATTGTTGACCCTGAGTCTATAAGGAAAGATATAGAGGATGCAAACAAAAAGGGATTGAAGATCAAGCAAGTTGATCTGTTTGTCAAATCAAGGACTTACAGGATCAAATTTACAGATGGATCTGGTATGTTCTTCAATTTTGAATTCTATGATCTACCAAAAGCTATGCTACTCCAGATGAAATCTGTTAGAATATCTTGTGATAGAGAAGAGATGAAGCAAGAGTTTTTGAAGGCTGTAAATCAGAAACTTGTACAGTTGTAAGTTTTTGAAAGCTTTGGTTTGTAAATAACAGTTTACTTGTTTATTTCCTTATCTGTATAGAACTTAAAGGCTTGTGTAAAGAATTTAAGTTAGGGGGAGATTGTTGGGAAATAGTCTAAGTAAGTTCAAGCTGTTAGTTAGACTTCTCAAACTGTTAGTAGAATTTATATGTAAATACAAAGTTCAAGCTGTTAGTTGAAGAATCTCGAGCTGCCAGTGTAAAAGTTCAAGCTGCCAGAGTAAAACAACTCAAGCTGCTCTGTTCAAGCTGTCAAGTGATTCAAGCTGCTAAACAGTTTCATAGACAGAAAGTGCTGATATTCAGGAAAAGATATCTACACGAAGATTCCAGCATATCTACTATCAGAGAAGTCATAGTCCTTCAAGGAAACAAATCAAGAAGCAATATAAATACATAGAATAGGTCTTTCTATTGTATAGGAGTTTTCTGCATATTCAAGTTTGTAATTGCTTTTTGTTTAAGTTTTCATAAGCCTCTAAGGTTGTAAAACCCTAAGAACAGTTTGTGTTCTTCGTCTAATCAAACAGATTAGAGGTGATTGTAATCATTGAAATCAGCAATACAAGCAGTTTTGGTTATTTCTTGTGTTTATTTGCTCTGAAAGCTTTTGTTAAAATAATTGAGTGTTATTCCGCAAACTTCTTAATTAAACTTTGATTCAAAGCAAAATTATTGATTTATACTCTGATAAATTCAAATCAGTTAGTCTTGGTTAATTAGTTTCATATCCTGACAGAATATAATTTTAGTGTTAGATTATGATACTTATTAGTATTTAGAGTAAATTACATAAATGGTCCCTGTGGTTTGCATAAAACTTTGGATACAGTCCCCGTAGTTTCAATTTTGCATAAACAGTTATTAGTTTTTGTTACATAAATGGTCCCATTCTGATTTTTTGTTTTGGAAAACGAAAATAAATACACACAATTCTGTTATTAGTTTTTGCAAACGAAAAAACCATGAATAATTCTGATTTTCAGTTTTTCCAAACAAATATCAATTTATTTTTTTAGTTTTTCAACCAAACCATTATCTTTTATTTTTTTCTCCGAACGAAAAACTACGAACCATTACGCTTTAAAGTCGTTTAAAAAAATGAAATAGTGTGTAGCCTTTTTGTTTGGAAAAACTACGAAAATGGAATGGTTTTTAGTTTTTTACTATTGAAAAAAATATAAAACGTAATGATTTAAATAACATAAAAAGCGAACAAAAAATAGACTCATTTTGATTTTTAGCTTTTTCCAAACGTACAAAATACGATTTTTCAAAAAATGAAATAGTCTATTTTTTGTTCCGTTTTACTGTTATCTAATCATTACGTTTTCAACTTTTTTCAATTTTAAAAAACTACAAACCATTTCATTTTTTTTTTGTTTTTCCGAACAAAAAGGCTACACAGTATTTCATTTTTTTTAAAAAAACTTTAAAACGTAATGGTTCGTAATTTTTCGTTCGGACAAAAAAAATAAAAGATAATGGTTTGGTTCGAAAAACTAGAAAAATGAAATGATTTTTTTGTTTGGAAAAACTGAAAATCAGAATTATTCATAATTTTTTCATTTGCAAAAACTAATAACAGAAATCTTTGTATTTACTTTCGTTTACCAAAACATAAAATCAGAATAGGTTGAATCTTTTTGTGCATAAAAAAATAAAAAAACAGATAGGTTTTCGTAGCTTTTTACGTTTTGAAAATGAAAAAAATTTAACATGAATGGTTAGTAACTTTTTTTCGTTTGTAAAAAGAAATAAAAGCTTAAGATTCAAATTTTTTTGGTTTAGAAAACTACAATATAAAATATTTGTATTTTTTCATTCGAAAAAGCTAAAAAAACGTAATGGATTCTAATTTGATAATATTGTTTATAATAAAAAAAATTAATAAGTTTGTAATTTAAACTGAAAAATATATTAAAATATAGGAAACCTAATAAACAAATAAATTAATATGTAAAAAGTTAAATAAATAAATAAATAATAATAATAATAATAATAATAATAATAATAATAATAAAAGAGTTAAATAAAAAAATTTACTTGAGGGACCAAAACTAAAATGAACTACAAACTTGAGGGACCAAAATGTTATCAAAGAAAAGGGTAAAATGGTCATTATAAAAGATTTAACCATTTGATTATTAAAGTTAACAGCATAGGGACCATTTTTGCAAGTAAACAGTGATAATAAGGACCGTTTATGCAAAATTGAAACCACAGGGACCGTATCCAAAGTTTTATGCAAAACACAGGGACCATTTCTGTAATTTATCCTAGTATTTAAGACTAATAATGGTTTTAAGTAAAACTTTTAATTTTTAAATTTATGCATTTGATGTACAAATTTGTGTATTTTGGAGTGGTTCTCACGTTCTCACGGTAATGAGGGTTCTTACGAAACCCAACCATATATATATATATATATATATATATATATATATATATATATATATATATATATATATATATATATATATATATATATATATATATATATATATATATATATATATATAGGGGTGGGTTCAATGGAGAACCTTATGCATCGAAAAACCTTGGAGAACCACAATGCATCGCTAGAAAAACTGAAATGCATCACGTAAAAATCGATGCATCACGCGGGAATTTGATACATCAAGTAGAAATAATGTAAAAATCGATGCATCACTCGAGAATTTGATGCATCACGTGGAAATAATGATGCATTACGGAGGAATTGTGATGCATTTGTGGTGGTGCATGGAGATTCTTCAAGGTTCTTCGATGCATGGAGGTTCTCCATTGAACCCACCTTTATATATATATATATATATATATATATATATATATATATATATATATATATATATATATATATATATATATATATATATATATATATATATATATATATATATATATATATATATATATATATATATATATTGCAGATACTTAATTTGGTGTAGAACTATAGCTTCAATCTAGACCATAGAATTATAATATAACACTAAGGATAAGCCGATAAAATGGTAATATGCAATGAAATTAATTTTAGTTTCTAGCCTATCAAGTTTGACCATCAATTTTAACTTTTTTAAATATGTAATATATAAGCATAGTTGAGTATACGGTTTATAATGTTAATTCGACATTCAATATTTCGTTATCGTATAATGAATATACATTTGGGTAATTTTTTTTTAGAAAAAAAATATAACACGACATTTAAAAAAAAATCACGATCGGTCCAATCAATCTATATAAATATAAATATTAAATATTCATATCAAATCTCGAATCATATATGCAGTGTATAATATATGTTATATATGAAATACTATAGTAATCACATTTAATATGTAACGTCGAATATATGATATATATTGTTACTTCGACATTAAATGATCTCGATATACTATATTAAATGTTCATCTGGATAAAAAAAATTTTACAAAAAATAAACACGTAACATTTTTTCAAAAAAAAATATCGTAACTGGTCTCGTTTTAATGAGTATTAAATTCTCGTTTTTATGATATAATTTTTGATTTAAAAATTAATCATATTAATTTTATTTTAATTTAAAGAAATAGATATTTTTTAACTAATGTCAATCTTTTTGTTATTGTCAATCTTTTCCAACTGAATTGATAAATTAATAATGCCTTTTTTTTCACTAATTCCATATTTGATCAATTTAATCAAGACCATTAGATTAATCTAATTTATGGATGAGAATGGTTCTATAGTTTTACACCAAATTTAGGTTCTGATATCATATATATATAGCCACATACACACACACACACACACACACATATAATACGTTCACATCATTTTTAAGCAGTTAGGAGATATGAATGTATGTAAAATTTACATATCTTTATAATGTTAATTTAAACATGTTTATGAAAAAATTTAAATTTTTATCTTTAAAGATGGTAACTTCTGTGAGTTGCATAATGAGTGGTACTTAACAACAATTTTTCAAATTTTCATTTCAGCATTTAAAAAATATCATTTTTCATATTTTTTTTATCATCTACCACTACAAGAGTAAGTGACAATAGGGGCGACGGGCATTAGAGGTGACATAGGGCATTAGAGGGGACATCAGGCAATGTCGCCTCTAATGCTGTCGCCTCTATTGTTGATAAAAAAACGCGCGGCTACTTTCCCCCCTTTTAGTCTTCTCCACCCATTCTTTTTTTTTTTCACTTTCCTATTTGCTAAAAGAAAACCTGCGACTCCTTTCTCCCGCGCCTCCCTTGCGATTGCTTGCTACTGCTTCACACCACCGTCGCCGATAAAGGTACATTCTTCTTTCTCTGCTCTTCTGTTTCACACATTGCGCGCACACGCACACACACCCTCACGCACACTGCGCACACACACACACTCACGCACACTAACTCACCGGCCGCCGGTGAGTTATTTAGTTTTCTTGGTGTAAAACGACTTAATTATGTTATTGTTGAATACAGTAGTGTTGAATGATTTATGATAGTTTATGTATAATATTTTGTGTTTATGAATTTGTTGGATGTTGTTGAATAGCAGGTTTTTATTTAAAAAAATTCTGGTTTTGAAAGAAATCAGAATTTGTATTAAAAAAAAAAAGGTAATAGAGGCGACAAGGGCAATACGGGCGACGGGAAATAGGGGCGACTTATTAGGGGCGACATCTGAGCATTAGTGACGAAGTATTAGAGGCGACTTATTAGAGGCAACATGTCGCCTCTAAAGCCTTTAGGGGGGACATCATGGGGTATTAGGGGCGACTTTTGTCGTCTCTATTGCCCTCAAACCTTGTCGTGTACCCTATATTTACTTATATATTCTATTTCTCTATCTCTTACTTTTCTATTACATACCCTTTTTTTATTTTTCTATTACCTATTTTATTTTGCATTTTTCTATGAAGATGAATAATGATCTTTTAAATTGTTTTTCATGAGATATGACCAATATATATGACATGCTTTTATTTCAAATTAATTCAAAAACTATACAATACCAAAACTGTATATGACATTTAGTAAATTTATGTCATTAGGTGTTATTTTTAGACATTAATTTATATGTGTATGTAACATCACAAACAACATAAATTTAATAGTTTATATAATCAAGTAGTCATGTGTACAAAACTAAGTTGAACCCATGCTCATATGAGATAAATTAAATATTGATTTGCATAATTAAACTGCAAGCTTATGATCTACAATGGTAAATTTGAATCTTCATGCACTCGATCATCGAGCAAAGACCGTGACCAACATATGACGATGTTCTTCAATTTTGATCGAATAAGCTACCATCTTTTTAATGTCTGGTGTAAATAACAAGCAACTATAAAGTGGATTAGTTCATAACGTTATAATAGTGACAATAAGTTGAGTCATTACTAAATCCTGACACGTTATATGAGCTTTTTAAACCTTATTTTCATCATGTTGCTATTAGTGTTAAATATCACATTTTAACTTTAAGACTAATTGTATATAATGCAAATTCATCTCACAACAAGCACATATTTTAAAGTTCGTTCAAAAGAAAGATAACTTTTATCCACTAAAAGCTCTGTGTTCTCATAACACAACCAAAAAAGCTAACATGCACTACAAACAAAATATCATCCACTGACACACAAAAATGTCACTATAGGTGTAAAAATTTTTTACCTACACAACAAAAAAGTGGGTAAAAGTGGATTGGATATCGATATATAGTGACTGAGAATGTATGTGGGTATAAGATTCAAGAATTTTTGTTACAGAATTTTTGTGCAACTACTAAAAAATTTTTTGGATAAAAGATTGCTCTATACTACTCTTTTCACAAGTGACACTAAAAGCGTGTGTCATTAGACGACACTTTTCTTGTAGTGATGTATGTGTATATATATATATATATATATATATATATATATATATATATATATATATATATATATATATGTGTGTGTGTGTGTGTGTGTGTGTGTGTGTGTGTGTGTGTGTGTGTGTGTGTGTGTGTGTGTACAAAGGTTAGTTATGTAAGACTCACAAATATAAAAAATAAAAAACGTAAGAACCATCGCATCATAAAACAGAAATTTTAAAACATGATTATAATTGTTATATTAATATTACATCACATGATACAAAAAAAAAAAAAAAATACATTTACATACATGATACATTTTATATAATTATGACACAATTGTATTTTCTCATATAAGTTATGATTTTCTTGTTATATATATAGTTTTTATATGATTATCAATATATACATATACCATGTATGTGAGTGATAGATATGAAAATTTAATTATTTTTAATAAATAATACACAAGATACATACATGAAGAGTTGCCATGAATGACTAATACAAAAGGGTATGGGCAAGGAGACATGAAAGTAGACCATAAATATGTAAATTCAAATATTAATAGGCCACATCACATGCTCTTAGAAGATGCAACAAAACATAAGGTTCATCTTAGGTGACATGTCTTTAACTTGTTTACCATTTACCCCACATATATGTCTTTTATTTATTTATTTATTTATTATTAAATATATATTTTCCCCTAAATTATATTATTTTGTTTTCCAAATTTCGATAAACCATATTTCTTCCTGATTTACTTGCATGCTCATATTGTTTTGTTAGGTAAAACATTAATAATATTTAAACTCGAAACCTTTAAGTTTATAACATACTTTTAGAATTATTGTACAACTCAATATTTATATAGTCCCAATAAATCAATCCCATCCACTAAATTAAAAAAAAAAAATCAATGGCTATAAAAGTAATAATAATTTTGTAATTAAATGCAATAAAAAATAAAAATAAAAGTAATGGCATTTTAGGAAATGATTTATTATCCCTCATCTATCTTCTCTCCGCCCATTAATTCCAAGACATCAAAAAGATATCCAGATTCATCATCATCAACACTGAACAATTTTTTTTTTTTATCAATGTACAGATTTGAGTTTGTTCATCGATGAATATTCGTTCAATATTTTTCAGTATTAAAGCAATCCAGATTCATCATTATATCATCATCAACATCAAAGATTTCACATTTCATTTTTATAAGAAAATCTGGGTTGAAATTTAATATTGAATCTTGATTGATTTTGTGTTGAGAGAAGAAGATTAGATGAATCTTATTATGTTGCACCTATTTAAAGATTAGAAGATCATAAATCAACCCAAAAAGAAACTATTTTTCAAAAAACCACATAACTAGGTAGAAGCAAACTTTGCAGGAAAGAAAGATGTTTGTGTTCTAACGATGAAGTCTCAAAGTGTTTGTATTCATGCATTCTAAAATAACCAATAAATATAATTATGATGATGACGACGACGGCGACGGCGACGACGACGATAATATTATTAATAAAAATTATTTAAAACCTAAAAGTTTATTTAAAAATTTTCGTAAACGATCCCTGTATGGATAATTAGACAAAATTACACCTAGAGTTAAACCTTATTTTAACGGCAGTTAATTTGAATGACTGATTTGTAGAAAACTTTCTAATTTTTAGGACCATCCAAGTACTTACTTTAAGCTAGGGACCATTTTCGTAACTAGAACCAAAGCACAGGGATGATTTATGCATTTTACTCTATAGATAATGAATCATAAATTTCAGATTAAATAAATAAAAGTTCCATTAGATTTTTACATTGATTCATTAGTTTTTGAATTTATAAGTAATGAATCACAAATTTAAAAATAAGTAAATCAATTTACAAATTAGTGAATCAATACACAAAATTCACGAATCAATGTATTTCTCACGTTTTCAAAGATATATTTAGTTTCTCACAATAACCTAAGCGCGCGCGTACACACATATCTATGTATGTGGAAAAAAAAGTTATAACACATGTTATTTTAATCAATGAAATACATGTTTTAACAAACTTTAGGTGTGTAAATGAGACGAAACAACTTGTGAATTACTTGGGATCGACTCGTAAACAACTCGAAATCGACTCGCATCGAAACGAGCTCGAGCTACTTGAGTAGTAATCAAGTGAGCTCTTGTATTAAAATAGCTTACTCGATAGGCTCACAAGCCTAATCGAGTTTAAGTTTATATGTTTACATTTTTACTCTTCAACTTTGTTATATTATATTTTTATCACTATTAAATAAATCAAACTATATAATCCTAAACCTAAAGCTACATTCTTATATTTTTACCTTCTTGCTTCTTGTTTGAATAAAACTAAATTGAATATTTTGTATTAATATTTCGATTTTTTATCCCAAATTTAATCGAGCCGAGTCGATCCGAGCTCGATAGTATCGAGTAGTTTATCGAATTGAGCTCGAGTTTCAAAACTAAGGCTCGATCGCGCTCGAGTTTTATTGTCGAGTTCGAGCTCTAACTTGGTGATACTCGAATTAACTCGGCTCAGTTACATCCTATAACAAACCAGTCCATCAAAATTATACAAACACCATCATGAAATTTTTTGTACTCCTGAATGATCTTTTACTAGTGACTAACTTTAAGATTGATCTTTTTATGAGAAACATTTGAACGTTTTTACTTATACAATCAACATCTTTTTTATAACCTAACAATACAAAATTCGTTTAAGTTGTTGGACAAAATATTCAAAAGCATTAACTCGTTAAAACAAATTTATGGCAAAAATCCTAAAGAGGTGTGACACATGATATGTTTTCTGTTAAAATATTTATTGAAAATAAAATTCTATATCAAATTACTACATTTTGATCATGAGTAACGTACTTTTTGAATTGTTACAAATTCGATCACCCAAATTTATATATTGTACTTTATTATCAGCTATTACCATTTTCTACTAATTTGGGCCAATGTTAATCATAGTTTATAATACATTTAATTATTGGGCTAAGAGCCCAATAGAACGTTTGTGGATCAAGAAATTGAAAATTTTTCTTTTTGAATTATCCCAACATTTTTCTTTTGAGTTTTGTGATTAAGAAGGAGATAAATAGATGAAAGAGGAAAGGAAATTCTGTATGCATCACTTTCTATCGAGTATTGATTTGATTTTGCACACTCTTTTAACTCGATATTTTTTTTGACATTATCTCTCTTGCTTATTATTAAATCATAAGATGGGAAGGAAAGAAAAAGTGTAAAAAAAAAAAAAAAGAAGTAAAATCATAAGTGAATGCATAAAGCTAAATCATATAATTTTTTTTTATTTTTATTCCTAAGTATGCTTTATTAACATTATAAGTTTATATTAAAAATTCACATATTTTCAAGTTGCGTAGGTATTCAAAACAACATTTGAATGTATGGAAGTAGTGCGAATGTGAACTTTGATTGATTTGAATGTATGTTTAATAAACTTATAAAACTCTGAAAAACACACACATGCATATATATAATTAATATTCGTATATGGGTGGATTTAATGGAGAATCATAATGCATCAGAAAATTAGAGAACCATTTGATAGTCATTAGATTAGGTGATGCATCATGCAGGAATCATGATGCATCACATGTGAATCAGTGAATCTGATGCATCACACACAGAATCATGATGTATCACGCGTGAGTTGTGATTCTTAAAATAGACTTTGTAATTTTATTTTTACATATTATTTATCATAGATACAAAAGGATTCATTAAAACTTCATCAAGATACCCAAATTGGTAATTCTTCAATACATCAAGTAGAAAAGCATACATTGAACTCATCTCTCCCTCAAATACATCATTATCAAGTCTTTCAATCATAAGTTGAAAACAATTATTTTTCACACTCATTTTTATTCCCTAATTAACATCTCTTTCTTACTCATAACCCACAACATATCATCACATAATATCGTCACTCGTCGTGATTTATTCGACGATGCCATACATCGGCCTCATCATTGCTACGAAGTTGGTGATTTTTTCGGAGCTGGTTAACGATTCAGAAACCGTTTCTCTAGCATACGACCGTGTGATCCAGGCCGCCAATCTTGGGTAGTGATCCTCCACCTTGAAGCCACCGAATTTCTCAAAGGCAGGGAACCATGAAGTTAAACCGATGAGCAGTATGTCCACAAATCCAAAGTTGTCGCCATTGAAGTAATCTTTGTCACCCAAAGTTCCGTCCAAGTACATCAAGGTATCGAGGAACTCCTTTTTAGCGGCCTCGACTTGATCTTGTTCTTTCGTTGTCCAAATGGCTCGACCGGCCGGAAAAACCTAGGGTATACATATAGAGAAAGACACGTTTGTTTGAGTTTATAGAAAATAATGTAAAAATAACGATTAGTGATATCTCTTCCGTGGAGTGAACGTTTACCGTCATGTTTTCTTGATCGTTTTGTGAATAATGATAACATACGCTTTGTTTATCGTCGATGGCTAGTTTGTTCTTATAGTTACTATGTGCTTACTAGGGATGTAAGTGAATCGAGTAACTCGAGCTCAAGACATAAAGAAAAACCTCGAGTTAGATTAGCCCGGCCTAAACTCGAGCTTAATTTAAAAAATTTGTTTAATAAACATATATTAGGCCGAGCTCATATATATAATGAAATTTAAATGATAAAAGACATTTAATAATTAATATACGATTAAAGTTATATAGTAAATATTTTAATAAAATTATCCTCTCTAATATATGATTTAATAGTATATTAAAATTAAAATCATGTATAAACTATACAATTATACGCACGCAGTCAAAGTATGGGTGTGCAAAAAATTAAAATCGGATATTTTTGAACACCCCTAATGATTATTGTTGTTATTATTGCATTTGTATGTTGTCATGGTTTTGAATGATTAATACAATGATTTAATGTCTAAATCTTGTTTGTGAAATGATACATAAAGTATTATATATTTTATATATATATATATATATATATATATATATATATATATATATATATATATATATATATATATATATATATATATTCCCATGTGTGTGGTTTTTGGTTTTGGAAAAAAACACTTGAAATTGAAAACCATGAACAGAGAAAACCAAAAAAACCGAAACCAAACCGAAAAACCAAACCGTTTAAAATCCAAATCGAACGGTTTATTGAATATAAAAACCGAAGTTTCGGTTTGGTTTTGCCAAAAACGATCCATACTCGCCCCCAAGTCAAAGCCAAACTTGAGCTGAGCTCGAGCGTTAAAAACAAGTCACGATCTAAATATACGATTAAAGGTACAGTTATAAATTTTATTAAATATTAAATATATGATTTCATATATATAATGAAATGAAATTTAAATGATAAAAAGACATTTAGTATACGATTAAAGTTATATATCAAATAGTTTAATAAAATTATCCTCAATAATATATGATTAAATAGTATATTAAAATCATGTATACAACTATACAATTATACGCATGCAGACGAAGCAAAACTTGAGCTGAGCTCGAGCTTTAAAAACAAGTCACGATCTAAGCTCAAGCTTCACGAAACGAGCCCAAACTCAAACTCACATTTTCTAAACGAGCAGAACTAAACCCTTAACAGGTTTGACCTCAGCTCCGTTCATTTACACTCCTAGTGTGTCATATCTAGAAAAGGAGTTACCTTGCGGTCAATGTAGTCAGCCCAGAACCTAGCTCGGGATTTCTCATACGCACAAGCAGGCAACAAGGATTTGGAAGGCCAAACTTCATCGATGTAAGTGAGAATGTTAGCCGACTCGACGATGGGCTTGTCATCGTGCAAGAGCACGGGCACTTGCTTGTAAACCGGGTTGGATTTGAGCAACAACTCGCTCTTGCCACCGAATAGATCAGCCTCTAAGATCTCTTCATAAGCAATCCCTTTCTCAGCCAAAGCAACCCTAACCCTCATGCAAAATGGGCTTGCCCACATGCTTAGAAGCTTCACATTATCTTTTCCCATTTTCACCACTTTTTCTATGTGTTTTGTGTGTGTCTTTGATGGATTGTGAGATAAAGAAGCAGATTGTTTATATAAGAGGTTTCATTGTATTCATCATCCTTACAAGAAAAGCTTTGGTTTTTCCTACATACAAAGTTGTTTCATGGCTAGAAGTTAAGAGAGGGACACCGATGGAAATCCATAATCGGCGAATCTGAATAGAAAAAACGAAACACGCCAGTTGTCAATGGTAGGGTTGTTTCTATATATTTACAATCTGAATAGTAAATTTGAAACTTGTGAGTCGAAAATCGACTCGATGCAGGCGAAACTTAAACTCGAGCTTAGTGAGTAGTTCCTATATAATTACAATTTTAGCAATTTATATAACAAAAATGAAGTCGAGTTGTATGTTGAGTTGAGCCTGAGCCTGGCTGAGTCTAGCCTATGTATGTATTTATAAATACTTTTTGATAAACTATCGAGTCGAGCTCGAGAGTATCAATATGTTTTATCGAGCTCTCGAGCTTGAAAATTAAGGATTGACTCGAGTTCGAGTCAAGTTTGGGATTACCTGACTCGAAACGGTTTGATTGCACCCATAGTTGATAGAGAGGCTATTCGTTAGAACCATACCCTCACTACTAAATCAGTGAATAATATGAACTGTTAAGTAGTTTCGAACAAGTATCCATATGATCAGAACCACAAACGTTTCTTTAACGAAACGAGTTAGAGGATGAAAGAATTACTCCGATGAACATTTCACTATGCTGTACAGTTTGACGTATGCTTTTCAACAGATGACCCGTATACACACCAAGAACGTAAGGAAACCAGACATAAAAGTGACACGTGTCAAGTACCTAGTGATTTGGGAACCTTGACGTAAAGACAGATATGAAGGAAGTAATCCGGGTTCATCAAGTTGTTAACCACCCAAGAAAACGGGATTTCCATTTTGGGTTCGATGCCTTGTATACGAAGAAGTTTGATCTCGGGATGACCTGATGCACACTGTGTTTCTACACTTACGACTGATGTTTCCTCAACGTGTTCCGCATGTTCTATCTTGCCTTCCTTTTCCGGTTCAATACTCTGCTCGTTCTTGGTTTCTGCGTTGATCGATGGTAAAGAATGTGGATAAAATTCTGGCAGAATCGATTTTAACGCATCAAGCAAAGTGAAATATTTTCCTGCATTAAGTGGTAGAGATTATACATGATGCTCATATTCTAAGATCAGGAAAATGCAAATCAAGTATGTTAAAATAAATGTTTTAACATACCTTCTCCGTTAATCTCAACAGGCCGGTTTATATACGAGATTTGGTCCCAGCTATCAAAATGTGGCACTGCTTCTAAATCGTCAAAATCATCATCGACGCTCCAAAGATACAAACGAACAGGAATTCTACCTAACGAGATCCCATAAAAGAATTAACAAGAACATTTACTTTATCAGGAAACACATATCTAAGCATACTGTTATATAACATCGAGCGACATAGACACACACGTACTTGCTTTCGGTAGTGCAGTTGGCTCTGTCTCATTTACACTGTGCGGCGTTTTCGAAGAAGATGGGTTAAGTTTTGCAGAAAACTCATCTCCAACTATTCCAAGTTTAAGCTTAGATGAAATGCGGTTGAAAGTCTCGAGTTTACCTGCAAACAAGTCAGCATTAAAGCCATAAAACAAATCAATCCAAATCAATTAATTGCATACCGTTCATAACAGAGCACCATAATTCGAGTTGATCAGGATGAGACATGTTCATAACATTCTTGCTGCTCCCGTGATTTATATATGCAGCCTGAAGAAAGTAACGAAATTATAACCTAGTTTTAGGGACAGCATATATATTGCAGTATATTTTAGAAATTTTCGGTCCTAAATTATGAAACTAATGAAGTTTCTATGGGAGTAAAGTCAATTTCAGACCTCCTTTAATGAATTAATATAGCTCCATTTCACACTATCTTCCCCATCACAAGGAATCAAGACGTTTCCAGGGTATCCTCTAAAATGAACCTGCAGATGAAATAAACGACCTATCAACCTGCGTAAAATTTTGAACTTTTGAACATATAGAATATATAAGGGTTATTGTCACTTTTATGTGACCAACTACTAAAATGTCCAATTTTTTATTGGGTAACCATGGTATCCGACCTTGGATCGTCTCCACCAGATCTGAATACACTGCCACACAATTTCAAATCGGGTAAAGCTTTCCCATAGGGAGACTGGCATATCCACACGAAGGTTGTCAATTATTTTCTTTTCTTCGACTAGCCAAGATTTAAAAATTGGACCTCCAACTTCTCAATCACTAAATCCATCATGATAATCACCCTTGGTGGTTAAAACTATCTACTTTTTCCATCATAGTTGCTTTTGTCCCACAACTATTTATTTATTCTATTATTGTGAAGCTACCACCTTTTCGTACTTTTATTGCATTTAAGTTCATTAGTAAGAAAACCAACAATAATTAAACAATATATGGAAGTTGATATAACCAAATCATGGAAAATGGAACAAAATATAATAATTTCACAACAATGAAACAAATAAAGATAGTTGAGGGACAAAAACAAAAAAATGGACAATTTAATTAGAAGTTTACCAGAAATGATAATAACCCAACACATAAATCTAACCAATTTCATAAAAATTGTTTTACAATGTTGGGAAGGGAAACTTCTACTTAGGGCTCTTATAGTTAAAAGGTGACTGAATGCACTACCTTTTGGATAAAAAAAAATAAAGTCATCTCATGAATTCTAAACCTCCATTCATTACTTAACTATTTATATTTCTTCTGATTATCTTTAGAATAATTAGAAGTTCTATCGTCTTATGCATCTCTGTTTATTGTAAATTTATTTACGATACACGGGCTGTAATTTCAAGGTAATTAGAAAGAATAATATTAGGTTCTAACAAAGCTAGTTTCAATATGTGGAAGGCGAAACAATTTTTTTTATCTTCAAGAAAAGGGTTATTCACTCAACAATGAAACATGTGTTGTTAATAGTGCACATTACTATGTCCACTCAATATGGAATTACAACATGTATATGAGAGACCTAAATGTAGTTATTCTAACTAGTAATAATTGAACTACCGTGTATCTTAATGATAACAAAAATAAAGCTTTCTAACATGATATCTTTTCACAATTATCAAATAACACATCATTTAAAGTCAAACAGAAAGATGTTAAAAGAAAATGTTTTAAGATATATACCGTCAAATTCCAAGGTCTTTCTGGTTCAGCACAAAGAAGATCAAAAAGGACTCCTGTTGGTATATTCCTGAAAAATCCAACATGTCAAATACTAAGCGAAACTTGAAGGATAACAGGATTTATTAAACAAACCCCGAGATGGTGGCTTTGCAGTTGGGGCATGAAGCATGCAAGCAGAGATCCTGTCATCCTGGGTCGCAGAAACTAAACATTAAACAAGTTCTAACTTCTAAGGCCCCAAGCCCTACACTAGCACCTCTAAACTTCAATAGTTATCCTTCGGATCACCATATATTTTAAGAGATACTTTTTGAAAATTTATGATTTCATGTGTATGTGTAACTGCACAAGAGACTGACGGGAAAATCGGTGGATTTCCGATAATCAATGTGGTAATTGATCCTCAATTGATGATGAAATATATATGAAATGAAGGAAAGTAGAATATATATAACCAACTGTAGCACATCAAAGGACTTGCATGTAACATCTAACTTGTTAGTTCTAATAAGCATAAAGCAGAGCAAAGTGGCAAATGACCTAGCCCTTCATTACTTGAGCATTCTTATTTTCTGATTTTAGCACATTAGTTACTCAATTTCTGGTAATTTATTATTATTTGTGGCTTATGTTTGCAAGAAAAGTATACTTATTCTTTGTGCCCATATTAAATCAATAAATTGTGCATGTAACATATTGAAACAAGATTAACTAACCTTTGTCATAAACAAATTTCATGGTTCCATCATTCTTTGGGTGGGTGATTGAGGTTGACCAAGCCTTTCGAGTGAGGCTAGGCTAGAAACTATCACTAAAATTAAAAATTTAATGATATTGCATATTATGTGGGCTAGAAGTAATCCATTGGAATCTGGCTTTAGAATGATTTATTTAAATAACTTAATTAGCCTGCTTTGTTTGATTAGTCTAGTTAATGACCTGGAGTGTTGTGTACACATGTCAGAATTTCCATAATAAGATGCACTATGTACACAACACTCCAGGTACTTTACTGATCCCCACAGAAGATCAGATCCCTTTTCTCTGATCCTTCAGTAAAACAAATCTAATTCTACATAAAGAGGTAGGAACTTACGACTCAAATCCTTCGCCTTTTACAGAAAAGATCATTAATTTTGTTACTCTAGTAACTAACTAGGGCAGCAAAGCATCAGTTAGTTTAAAGTAGCTCCATCATGACTTCAAGACCTGTAGGCTGAGTATTTATATTAAAATGGTGAAGCCGTCATCAATGTGGGATGTTAACTAAAAGTTAGTGGTTGCATGTGCAGTTTCTAGGCTTAATGAGGGTTGGATCCCACTCACAACTATATACTGTAGTATCAATTGTCACCCATGTACATATTGCAACCTTTTTTGGTCCACTCATAACATGTTTTGGACGTAAACGCCAGGTCCTCAGATAAGTTATCACATCAGCGCTTAACAATGTTACGCCAAACTGAAGAGCTCCTACTGAAAGGTTTAGTAGGGGAAAACTCTTAGCCACTATGCAGTTCATGCATTACTTCCTAGCTCCTGCTAAGCATCATGATTGTTTAAGGATGTTTATATATAGTCTCGTTAAAGAACACAATGAAGTCTTGGTTTTTTATACGTAAGCTCTGGTCTTTACCATACCTACAATTTATCTAAAAAGGGAGATGAGTGCAAAACAGTCTTCAAGACTACAAATGGTCTATACAAGTGGTTAGTCATGTATTTTGGACTAACCAATGCACCTTGTACCTTTAGAACTATCTATTAAAACTAGGTGCTCAGAACTATTCATCAAAGAGTCTAAGGTGTCTATTTTCATATTTATAATATCCATATCTAGGTAGGGTTCGATACACATGGCTGAGTTCAGTTATAGTAGTTTAACTTTCCTACTCAAGAAAGTACTTTTCATCTTTATACAGGTTATCAGCCTAGGTTGCAATTGATTTATTTCCCCTCCAAAGTCCAACCACCCACAGAACTAGTGGGACTGCATATCTTAGGCATGCAATATACATAATTCACACAATCACATGATAAAGTTTTAACGCAGATGTAAATCCCAGGTATGGGTAATGTGCTAATATCCTTATACATTCTACTGAGAATTCCCATCTCATACTGAGAAGGTAAATTCTAAGGAGATTAACATCCTAAATTTGAATGAAGATTAGCACTAAAGTAGACGAGATGGACATTTAGAACAATGTAAAAGTCCTTACATTGTAAAAGATCTCACCCTAATAACGAGCATATTATTCATATCATCACGCACTCCATCATCTAGTCACTCCCAAGCTTCACACTATGTCACTATCATGACCAAGCACTCACCAGTCACCATCATATCTCTCTTTCACATGCAAATTGAGGCAACTCGTGATGGTGGTAGCCAATTAGCCATTGTGTGTTTTTGGTCAAGTGGAAGTACACAAGGCAAACCTTTACGTTAAACAGAATAGATGATAGGAAATGTTGTCATAAACTATTATATGATAATTAGCATTCAGTTTATTATGTTAAAAGGCAAATGTACTTATTGAAGAAGATCATTTTACATCAAATAATCAATATTTACAATGCAATCTAATTGGAGGAAATTCTAGTTCAATAAGGACAAAATTTATTAACCTATAATAGTTTAGATATAGAAATCATGCTTTGTCTCATGATTTTTGCACAGCTGAAAGATAGAACTGTTTGCTTTCAAACTTTAAACCAAAACTAGAATTAATTGTATTAAATCAACACTAATGATGAATTTATTGTGGGAGTGGTGTCATCAGCTAATTTACAATGATGATAATGGTCAACCATGCATGACCCGTTACTCTCAACAAAATTTTGATTTTTGATTGACACTTAATTTATGTAAATAATTTGTTTTTTGTTAAATTTTATAAAGTAAAATTCCAAAATAATACCACTCACCTGTTGTAACAATGATAATCAGTAAAAAGATAAACTACATGACAAAAAGTTTTCAGGAAAAAAAAAATTCACAATTTTCTAGAACACTCATAAAAACATGTAATATATAATTTTCATGATATAAAAAGTAAAACTTGAATATGAAAAAGTTCAATATAACGTGACACCACAGATAAATAATCTTAGTTCCCCTGGTCACAATCTTCTACTTGCTTGCAAAGTTGCAAGCATACTAGCACAGCTCATCATGGTACACGCTGCTGACTTTTGGAACAATAACATAAAACATGATTATATATATACCTCAGGATCATAAAGAGACTACTATACCATTTAAGGGGCAATCCTTTGTATTCAAACCATATTGTGTCTACTCCCGGGGGAAGTGCACCACTGAAGAATGGCTTGAGTTGTGAAGATAATAGCGGTAGGTACCCTATTCGAGGAGCCAAGATCTGAACATACAGAAATGAATGAATGTTTTGATAAACCTTCAAAACACCATATAATTACTTCTACATTCAACAAGGCATGCGCCCAAGAAATATGTAATAATATAACAGAACTTGCACTCAATTCTAGTTCTGCATATGAAATTGCACTGAGCCCACTCAATGTTCCCAATTTACATATAGTCCTCAAAGAAAATAGTATTTAATTTATGTAAGGATTTCTTGCTAGTGTATAAGCAAACTTGACACATGCTGATTACTGACTAGCAGAACTTGAATGCTTAAATCACAATAGGATAAGTAGTGTACATTTATCAGAAAAACAAGTTGTTTCACTTAACTATACAATAGCTTCAAACATCTACTGTGGTTACTGATTCATCTTAATCTTGCAAGAGGACTGACCTCCCAACAAAATCTTGACCTACAGGATCATAGCGTAGCAACTAGCAAGACCTTAATCTCTCACAATTGATTCAATGGACGTATTTGCACAAATTGTATCCACACAACCTTCATCCTTATCTGTATCAATATTAAAATATAAATAGCCTAAAAGGAACACCATGATGATCTCCATAGAGGAAAAATAAAACAGAAAAAAAGCATATCTTTAGTTTATATCTCCAACCTCCCAAAACAATTCACCAGTAACCCCACCATGAGAAGCATAACTTCCGGCATGATGAGAACCAAATCTTTAGTTTCTATCTAACTAAAGTTTAATTTAACCACTTTATGATCTTTTAACGTAAATGCAATTCCCCATTCAGCACATAATTTAAGGAAGACATATTTCTGGTTGCAGATCACATTGCCATTTCCTCAACTGTATCCCCTTATGCAGAATGTGTCATTATCATGAGGTCCTTACACCTCTTCAAAACCCATTGGTTACCTCAATTCATTTCTTTACATTTATCAACACACCTTTTGCAAACTTATTTCTTGAAGTTATGACTATCAACATGGAGCAATGCATTTCACCAGCATACTTGTGTTAGCGATCCCAATATATTATTTCTCAAATTAAGTAGCTAACAGACTAATCTCGTGTTCTAAATCTAGATCCGTACTTAGTTCGAAAAACACCACACCAATTTTTTTGTCAAATGAAAATTTGGAATACATTTGTAAACCTTATGGCTTATATTCAGAAATTAAGTTTTTATTATTCTCTTGACATGTTTAAAATCCACATCAAGTTGCATCAGAAAACTGCATATTTGAACTTCGATTTGAACATGTAGCTTCCACTTTTAGGCAAGATCAAATCCTAAACAACCAAATATTTGACAACGACGCTTCGAATTTTACATTTATACACAACTACTACCACCACAACCAAGTTAGAACAAAATTCATCAGGTTTTCTATGAATCCAGTAAATCAAATGCAAACATATAAATCACCTCAAACAATTACTTAAGAACTTGATGAACATCGCCGAGAAAGTACCAGAGCAGGCGGCGGCGGCGGCAGAGTGGTAACTTCGGAGTCGTGAAGATGAATTTGCAGCGGAATTGCACCTTCCCACACGTATTGTTGTGCTTCTTTTCCTCCACTTTTCATCTCAGTTAACTTTTTGCTTGTATCGCCGGCGAACGGCGGTCACCAAATCAGTTCCGTCAAGTTTTGGTTACAATTAATCAGGGGTGCAAACCGTAACATGGCATTTTAAATATGATATTCAACCTTACGCTTTTTACAATTTTCCGATTCACACCCTTAAATATAAAATAAATACAATAACACCCCTACATATCATGTCATCCTGATAATTTTTACCTTTTGGCTTTTTTATGTTTCGCTGGTAGCAAATTGCCATCTACAATAGGGGTGTTTTATGGATGATTAATCGAACTTAAAATTATATTTTGGATTCAGTTAGGTTAATCAAACATACCGTTTCGAGAATTTCGTGAACCTAAACCAAAAAAATCAGTTAAACCGGTTTTTCGGTTCGTTTTTTCGATTAACCAAATTAACCATTTTTTTAATAAAATAATTAATAATAATTGTTTTTAAAAACTTCAAATATCCAATATGATAAAAACGAAGAATAAAACTACAAATTATCTATATTATTTTTCAAATATTGAACACTATCTTTAAAGATCTAATAAAAACAAAAAACTATTTTATAATCTTTCTAAATTTAACGGTTCTAGCGTAGTTTTTTGTTGTTTTCGATTTAAAAATTAATGTAGACTAATAAATAAGTTAAAATTGTAAGTAGTTGTTGGATAAATGTTAATATTTATAGGTATAAAAGTTAGAGTATATAAATCTGGATTATTGGTCCATGTAATACATGGGGGATACGTAAGAAATATGTATATATTCCTAAATATAATAACTTAAAATATTATTATAAAAATAAAAAAGTAATAGTATATTGATATTAACTGATATAGATAAATAATTATATATTAAATTAAATGATAAATTTGTTATTCTTATTATAATAAATATATATTGAAGATATGAACATAACTGAAATACTGATTATATTACAATAAAAACTAAAATAATTTTGTAATGTTTTGCTTTTAAATTTGAAAACAATATTTACAATATTATTAGAAAGTATTACTTTTATGAAAATTATTATAATGTTGCTCTCTTCATATTTAGAAGTGTTTTTAATGATAAATAACTTAAAATCATGCTTTTATATATTGTTAGATATATTATTTCGATCATAGGAGTTGTTTTGTAATAATTATTGTCTTTGTATTTTGTCTTGTATTAATTTCCATGTAGTTTGTTTTTTTGTATTAGTCAAGGGGCCAAAGTTGCAATTGTGTAAAACTTAATTAAAGGAGCCTAGAAATAGGCTCCTAGGGTTTCTTTATTCAAAAACACGGTTGACATTTGAGAATATAATACAGCCGCCACTTTTCATATTCTCCCAACATTCTCTTTGTCTTCTTCATCATTTCACATTTATTGAGCATTGATTCTTCTTGTGATTGATAAGAAACATTAAAGGTGCTGAAATATTAACGGGATTACATAGTACAATTGGTATCAGAGCTCAGAGAGGTGGATTTCAACTGAAAGATTCGGATTCTGCTGGGTTTTTAGTGTGTTCTTCGTGTTCTTCCTTTCTACCCGGTTAGATCTTCCTTTACCTCTGTTTTTCCGTGTTTCTTGTGTTATAATAGTCATATAATCACCACATTATCATCCTCTACTGATTTTAAGCTCATTCAGTTCCATATCTCTGTTAAAATCATCAAGAATCGGCCATTTCATTAAGGTTGAAAATATGGGTTTTTAGTGGGTTTTTTTAACTTGTTCTATGCTGTTTTTAAGTGTTTTTAGGTTATTTTAAATCACCAAAAGTGTTTAAAATAGTTTATGAATCATTTAGAACTGTTTTTTAGGCTTTAAAACTGAAAAAATCGAATTCTGCTCAGTTCTGCCTTAGAAAACTTAAAAAACCTGTTGTATTTCGGATCCCTTACTGTAGCATTTCGAACCACCTAGGCACCAATTTCGGACCACCCATCACCCTAATTCGGACCTCACTTCGGTCCAATTCGGACCATACTTAGGTGAATTTCGGACCCCCCCCCCCCCATCAGCCTATTTCGGACCCCACTTCGGTCCCATCCGAACTTCGGACCATCCGAAGTTCAGATCAGGCTTTCCATTTTTACATTTGGGATTTGTATTTAAATTTTTCAAATTTCGGACCATACCCATCTCGGACCATCCGAATTCGGTCCCCACCTGGACATACCCTGTCCACTGTTCATCCGAATTCGGTCCCTTAGTTCCATCCGACACCAAGTTCATCCGAATTCGGTCCCCACCCGCATCACTGTTCATCCGAAATAGGACTCCATCCGATTTAGGCACCCATCCGAATTAGCACCTCATCCGGACCATAGGCCATCAGAAGTACTGTTTACCCGAAGTAAGTAGACATCCGAATTGCTTAATCCATCCGAATTCATCCCATCCGAATTCGGTTCCACCATCCGAAATCCAACCTATCCGGTTTCGATCTTGCCATCCGAAACTCTGTTCATCCGAATTCATCTTCCATCTGAATTCAGATCTATCTGTCTTAAGTCCAGCCCATCCGTGTCCAGTTTCCACCTCTAAGATCTTCGTTTTTAATCAGCACCCATCATCATAATGTCTCGCGAAGCTCTCGTACTCGGATCTGAGAACAGACCACCAGTTCTCTATCCCGATGAGTACGAACAATGGAAATCCCGGTTCCTTAAGTTTGTTGGAATGAAACCGCTCGGGAATTTGATGCTTCAGTCCATATCCGAAGGACCCGTAATCTACTATCGGGAGATAGCAGCCCGACCTGAGGCTGACCCCCCTGTCCAAGCTTCTAAGGTTGAAAGAGAACCGGCAAATGACGCCGAGAGAGACCGAGAGCACGCTGACAAGAGGGCAGAATATCTGATCTATCAAGCCATCCCCACTGATATTCTGGTTGGTGTAGACAGCAAGATGTCTACTAAAGAAATGTGGGACGAGCTGGAAGTCCAAATGCTGGGGGCAGATCTCGATGATCGTGCCAAAATCGAGGAGGCAAAGGCTAAGTTTACGGAATTCAGCGCCAAAGACGGGGAATCTCTGCAAGCCACTTTCACCAGGTTTCGTGCAGTCCTTAACGAGTTGAACAAACTGCACATCAAGAAGGATAGGGATGACATCAACATCCAATTCTTTGCAGCCTTAGCCCCCGAGTGGCAGCTTGCATGTCGGGCCACGAAAAGAGTCCTGAACATTCCTGAGGTATCCATTAATGTCGTATTTAAGGAGCTTAAAAAGTATCAAGGGGATGTGGATCAACAGAAGCTGATGACAAATCAATTGGCCTCTCTACTGCTATCAGCCAACACCGGGTTGAAACCAAATGATTCTCTAGCCTTGATCACTAACACGCAGATTCCGACACCATCTTTTGCTCCAGGTTCTTCGTCGTCTCAGTACAGGTATGCTTCTCCTCCGCGTGAGGTCTATGATAAGGAGGAAGCTTCGACACAGGAACAAATAGCCTTGTGGACCAACCGTCTCCAACATCGACGGTTCTCCAACAAGACTAACAACCAACTCCGTTATGACACCGGTCCACGGAGGTACTCAGATGACAGAAGGGATGACCGACGCGATGACTATCGAAGGGATGAATACCGAAGGGATGATAGGGATGATCGCAGATATGACGATAGACACGACTATCGAGATGATCGCCGTTATGAAAGGCGAGATGATAGGCGTGATGATCGCAGGGACGACAGGCGGGACGATCGAAGGGATGATCGTCGGGATGACCGCAGGGATGAGAGGAGAGAGCCCGAACGAAGGGGCAGGAGGCGTGATGACAGCCGAGAGCATCGCCGGGCCGACAAGCGGCCGGCGGAAAGAAGAGAGGAAAGGCCGAGAGCAGATGAGCCGAAGGCCGCGGATGAACGTCTCTGCTACAAATGTGGCAAACCGGGCCACTTTGCTAGGGAATGTAAGAATAATTTCGACAGAGACGTCGCATACTACGAGAGAAAGCTTGAGGCCGCCAAGAAGAGAACGAATGCGTTAGCCCTCGTCCCCCAGGAGGACTACTGGGATGCTGAAGATTCTGAAGACGAGGATGACAAGGGCAAGAACTGTTACATGGTTGATCGTATGGGGTTGGAGAACTGTGTTGTTTTCACTGCTGACAATTCAGATCATGCTGCTGAGGGGGAGACACTGAAAAATCCACCAGCATGTCTGATGGCTACAACCAACGATCCCGAATGCTCCACATCCGGTTCTGAGTCCAATGAGGTATATTCCTGTTACATTCCTGCACATGTAAATAAATTATTTGTAGATAATGAATGTACACTGCACACACATATACTTGATCTACAAGCTAGATTAAATGCTGAAACTGCAAGGTGTGTACAGGCTGAACATCAAGCTCAAACTCTGAAAGAATCATCTGAATTATATCATTCAAAGTGGTTAACTAATCATAATGTTATAAAACATATGTTAATAGAAAAAGTAGATGTTCAGGATAGGAATATATATCTTGAATCTTGCGTGGACACGCTTTCAAAAGAAAAACTCTCTCTAAAAGAAGAAATTTCTGTTCTTACAAAACAATTAGATGTGGTAAATATGGAAAATATAGACAGTTTAGAAAAATACAAAATGATTGAAGAAGAAAGGATAAGTTTGTACTCAAGAATAAAGACCCTTGACGATGCATTTTTGAAAAAGGGTCAAACAGAACAAACTATCCATTTAAATCAGCCCAAAGAATCTAGGTTTTACCATTCTAAACAAGGAATTGGTTTTAAAAATCCTAAATATTTGGAAAAAGCACAAAATGTTTTACCTGTATTTTATGACATGAAGTATATGGGAGCCGGTCTTAAAACTTTCTTTTTTGAGTCATCAAAAGAAGTTTTAAACCAAGAAAATGAGAAACGTGTCGCTCGTAAGAAATTTCTTTTCAATATGAAGAACTTAACGAGAGTTATTCTTCTAGAGTACCTACTTTAGAGGAAGATCTCTTGTCAACTTATTCAAAAGCTGAATTGAAAACTGAAACCGTAAAATCAACTCCTCAACTTTATATTCCTGCAAAATTTCTTCAACAACAAATCACTGTTTTAGAAAAGGAATTGAAGTCGTCTCAAGAGAAAGCACTTGATCTTCAAGATGCTCTTCTTAAGAGAGAAGAAGAATTGGTAAATCAATCTTTTCAACAATCTGTGGAAGTCACTGTCTACAGAGAAAATTTTGAAATGGTTTCACAAAAATTGAAAGATTTTTCAAAAGAACAAACACTTTCTCATTCCATAAAAATTCCATGTGTGTCATCAAATAAAGGTAAGGCTAAAGCTGAATCTTCTTCTATCATTTTCAAAGGTGAGTGTTCAAAAGCTTTCAAAAATGAGGTTCCTAAAAAGACTCAGATCAAATCCAAGTCTTTTAAGAAACCTACTCACCACCAAAAAGAAAAGTCTGTCAAATCTAAATCTTCCATGCTTACTGACTCTAATCGTTTTGTTCCTACAGATCATATAAGGAGAGTCCCAAAAACCACCATGCAGGATTTTACAAGTTTTTTTTGTGAAGAAGGCTTTAATGCCAACTGAATTTGTTACTAGAGATAGTATGTCTGTAATCTCTAAAGACAATTTATGTAACAATGTGTGTGACAATGCTTGTAATGTTGTACCGAATTCTGTTGTTTCGTTAAAGTACTCTTTCAGTGATTTATTTAATCTGTGTCCAACTCGATATAGACGACAGGTTCCTGAAATGAATGCTTTCGTGCCATATCCAGTTAAACGTATTTGGAAAAAGAAAACAAAAAATAGTGCATCATCGGCCAAAAACAAAATTGAGATGTGTCTGTTGCCAAGGCCCAAAACCAAAGCAACGGTCAAAAAGGTCTAAAAAAGACAAAAACCAAAGGCAATTTCAGCGCCTAAGGTTCCAAAACCCAATAAATCCAATCTTCAATGGATTCCAAAGGGTTGTGCATTCGGACCACACACAAATGCTAATTGGGATTCTAAAACTGTACACGTGCCATATAAAACTGGAAATCCTAACAAAAAGGGACCCATATTGAGATGGGTACCCAAGGTTGTGTGATCTTAATGCAGATGGTTCTTGGTTACTTCTGATCAAGACCCGTGCTTCAAAGAAATGGCTTCTAGTTACCTTAGACTAGGACCCGTTCTTTTGCTTGTCGGTTGTGCTTAAACCGACACGTTTGGCTTCTGTGCACACAGCCCAGGACCCGGTCTTAACTCATCATGTTTTCTGAACATCTCGGTTCAGAACACGGTTTGATTGTGAATTAAAAATGGATGTGTTTGAATGCATATAGTTTTTCATTATATGAATTTATGTGTTTTTCAGGCTAAGTCCATTTGGTATATGGATTCGGGTTGCTCCAAGCACATGACTGGAAGAAGAGAATTGTTGTCCAACGTTGTTGAACAGTATTGCGGAACTGTGAAATTCGGGAACAACCATCAGGCTCACATCAAAGGATACGGGGACTTAGTTCTAAACAATCTGGTCATCAAGGATGTTGACTATGTTGAGGGGTTATCACATTATCTTTTTAGCATAGGACAGCTCTGCGACAAAGGACTAGATGTAACGTTTAGGGCTAAGAACTGCAGTGTTAAGAGTACGGATGGAAAAGAAATTCTAACAGGTTCCCGAAACTCTAACCTTTACACCATTGACGTAGCTAAGCTAATAGTGAATGATAACATTTGCCTACTATCAAAAGCCTCTTCAAAAGACTCTTGGTTGTGGCATCAAAGATTATCCCATTTAAATTTTGATAATATCAAGAAGCTGGCTGCGAAACAATTGGTCAAAGGTCTTCCTGAATTGCGCTACAAAAAGGTCCATCTGTGTGGAGCTTGTGAGAAAGGAAAAATGAAACGATCATCTCACAAACCAAAGCCCGAACCATCAACAAAAAGAGTATTGGAGTTACTTCATATGGATTTATGCGGACCAACGAGGACTCAAAGCATAAATGGGAAACGATATGTGTTGGTTATCGTTGATGATTATTCACGATATACCTGGGTCAGGTTCTTGCGTTCCAAGGATGAGACAGCTCAAGAAATCATAGATTTTATCAAGAGTGTCGAGACCCAACAGCAGCTGTCAGTGCAATCAATCAGATCAGATAATGGCACGGAGTTCAAGAACTCGGTAGTTGAAGGCTTCCTTCGATCCAAAGGTATTCAGCATCAATACTCTGCTGCTCGAACACCTCAACAAAATGGGGTCGTGGAAAGGCATAACCGTACGCTTGTGGAAGCCACTCGTACAATGCTCACATACTCGAAGCTACCTCCGTTCTTGTGGGCCGAAGCCGTATCAACAGCATGCTACACACAAAATCGCTCCATTATCCATAAGCGCTTTAACAAAACTACTTACCAACTCTTTTTGAATAAAGTACCATTTATCAAGTACTTACGTGTATTTGGTTGCAGGTGCTATGTGCTGAATGACAAAGACAACCTCGGGAAATTTAACGAAAAGGCGGATGAAGCGATCTTCATTGGATACTCATCCAACTCGAAGGCGTATCGCGCATTCAATACCTGAACCAGAACAGTCAATGAAAGTGTGCACGTCACATTTGATGAGTTGGCTGAACTGGCACCCGAAGTTGATCAATCAGGACCACGCATTACTCAAATGCCTGGAGACTCTTCCAATAACCCCATTTCTTTTTCTTCTTCTGATTTGGTTAATTTATTTGATCCTTTTTATGTTGAATTTTTCGGTCCTAACGCTAGTGTTTCTAATGTTGTCAATAATGTAGGTGATCCTTCCAGTTCAACTGCGCCTCAAAGTTTCTCCACTCCATCTTCATCAACATACCCTCATCCATCTACATCATCCACCGACACATCCGCAGTTGAATCTACTCCTATAATACCCTCACATATAATACCAACAATTCTTCCTTCACCTGAACACTCGGGAATCGAACCGGAACCAGTGGTACCATCATTTGAAACCATTGACCATGAATCTTCATCCATCCCCACATTAACCACAGAGGTTCCATCCCGAGCACCCCTTCCACACGAGATTAAATCGACCCGAAGTCACCCAACAGATCAAATCATTGGTGATGTATCAACAGGAGTCCAAACTCGTAGGGCATCTGCTAATGAATGCCTCTTCGCATCAATCCTGAGTATGATAGAGCCCGCTCGTGTGGATGAAGCCCTGACAGATCCAGATTGGATAGTTGCAATGCAAGAGGAACTCAACCAGTTTGAACAGCTAAGAGTATGGCGGTTAGTTCCCAAACCAAAAGACCGTACAGTCATCGGAACAAAGTGGATCTTTAAGAACAAACGAGATGAGAACGGCATTGTGATAAGGAATAAAGCAAGACTTGTTGCCAAAAGCTACCGACAACAAGAAGGGATAGATTATGACGAGACCTTCGCTCCAGTTGCACGGATCGAAGCAATCAGAATCTTCTTGGCGTACGCGGCACACAAAGATTTCAAAGTGTACCAAATGGACGTCAAGACGGCCTTTCTAAACGGTGAACTTAACGAGGAGGTGTATGTTGAACAACCACAACGCTTTGTTGATGCACATAAACCTGACCATGTTTATGTGCTAGATAAAGCCCTCTATGGTTTAAAACAAGCACCTCGAGCATGGTATGATAGTCTTTAAAATTTCCTTATTTCTGCCGGTTTCTATAAAGGTGTGGTGGACACAACTCTGTTCACTAAAAGGGAAGGCCCACATATAATGCTAGTACAAATTTATGTCGACGATATTATATTTGGATCTACTGACAGTAATTTTTGTAAGGATTTTTCAGCCCTAATGGAGTCCAGGTTCGAGATGAGTATGATGGGGGAAATGAACTTTTTCCTCGGATTACAAGTCAAACAACTTGAGGATGGGATTTTTGTGAACCAGTCGAAATATACTCTTGACATTCTCAAGAAGTATAAGTTAGACTCTTGCACGAGTATCGCAACTCCCATGGCCTCCAACTGTAAGTTAGACACCGATCCTTCCGGGAAAAGTGTCGATAATACAACTTACAGAGGGATGATAGGATCCTTACTATACTTGACTGCCAGTAGGCCGGATATAATGTTTTCAACATGTCTTTGTGCTAGATTTCAGGCCGACCCAAAAGAATCACACCTAACTGCGGTAAAACGCATTTTTCGTTATCTTAAGGGTACACCCGAACTTGGTCTATGGTATCCAAAGGGAACCGACTTCGATCTTACCGCGTTTTCAGATGCTGATTTTGCAGGTTGTAGAGTTGACAGAAAAAGCACGTCGGGAGGAATTCAGTTTTTAGGAGATAGACCGGTGAGTTGGTCTTCCAAAAAGCAGAATTGTGTTTCCACATCTATAGCTGAGGCTGAGTATGTAGCAGCTGCAAGCTGTTGCTCTCAAGTGCTGTGGATGAGAACACAATTACGCGATTATGGGTTCTCACTCACCAATAACCCAATTTACTGTGATTCTCGAAGTGCAATTGCCATCTCTTGCAATCCCGTGCAGCACTCTCGAACAAAACACATAGATATCAGGTATCATTTTATTAAAGATCACGTAGAAAAGGGAACCATTGAGTTGTATTTTGTTGGCACGGAATATCAACTTGCGGATATATTTACTAAAGCTTTAGACGAACCTCGTTTTCAGTTTTTAGTGTCTCATATCGGCATGTTGAATCCTCCTTCCAATTAAATATCATATATTCTCTTAAATAAATCTATTTCAATCTATCATGATTGAAATTCCTTTATTTTAGAAAATATCTGTTATTTAAATTTAAGGATTGTGTCTCAAAATTGAAACTCAATATTTCCTTATCTGTGTATATTTTGAATAATAATTAATGATCCTGACAAATTGTTGTGTGAATTGTTCATTACGGAGTGGGATGCAAACAATATCCAGGTTTGTCTGTGTTTGTAAGGCTAAAAAGGGTTAACGAGCTTAATGAAAAGAACCGGTATTTATTTGAGGGGGAGTATAGTTAGGATATTAATTTTTGTAATTCTTTATTTCTTTTTAATTTAAGTAGTCAATTTCTTTAAATTTTAGGTTGGTTATATTTTAGTTTATTTTTAAGCTTAATTTAATAGGTCAGAAAAACCCAAAAAGATTTTAGTTGTTCAAATTTATCAAAAGCCAAAAATATTTTATTTCATTCTATTTTATTTTTATTTTTATTGTTGGTACATCCTGTGTGACGATAGCAGTCTAAGTGATCCTACATTGTGATTTTAGCAAGTGTGTTATATATGTTTATATATGGTTGATATTTATTAGTGTTTGTATGTTTGAACTTGATGTAACGTATTACAAGAAGTTCAAACATAAAGTACAAAGATAAAATCAATCATAAGTAATAACATAAGTTTCAACACTTAAATTGTTTATGTAAAAGGCTAGATTCGAATTATATATGGGTTGACATTCGAATCTGTGATAGATTCGAATGTAACCATAGATTCGAATATGACCAGATTCGAGAGTGTCTTTGTGGACAGAATCGAATGGGCCTTGGGCCAGATTCGAGTTTGGCCCACATCAGACTCGAATCAGGGTCTATAATTAGAGATAGACTCGAGATATTATCAGACTTTTTGCAGAATTCGTGAGGAATTAAGCTTAAAGCGATCTCGAGTTTATCAGCTTGGTACGTGTTCTTTAGGAGAGAATCAGTTCGTAGGATCGTTCGTCAGTCGTTCGTTCAGCCTCTGATAGTCTCCGTGTTTCGTAGTTGAGAGTTTTCCGTCTAACCGTTAACGAGGATTCCGCACTCGTTGACGGATCCGCGTCTAGATAGATCTCGTATAGTGGTAGACCTTACATTTAATTTTGTCCTAAGTTAAATACTAAAAGAAAAATATCAAAAAGATTTTACTTTGCTTTTGTTCATTTTTTCTGGTTTCAAAGAAAATCACAAAAAGATGTAATATATTGGGCCAAATTTTTGATCTTGTTTTATTTTTTAAATATAACCAAAAGTCATTTAGTAGTGTGTGTGTTGTGTAATGAAACCGGCGGCCCAACTTTCCTTGGGCGCGGACCCTGCTCACCCGACCCGATCCGGTCGTTTTTAAATAGCTGGTCAACCGGTCAATATCTTCACTTTCAAGATATTTCTTCACCTTCTTCTTCCTTCTCTCTTCACGGTCGCACAACCCACCGCCCACAACCACCATTTCTACCATTTCAAAGCTTTTGGACCACCGTTTTCATTCGTTTTTCTTGTGTTTTCCATCTACGGCACTTCCAGGTAAACCATTTCTATCTTTATTTCAGTGTTTAACATCCTATATAATGAGTTTGATTTTCAATTTTTACTTAGTTTTTCTTCTTAGTTTTTCTTAGTTTTAGGTTGTTTAATGTGTTAGTTGTAGTTAGATAAAATGTTCATTATGTGATTGTAGTATAGGATCATTAATTTCATGCATTTTCGTCACATTTCACTGTTCACGTTTAAATTTTGCATGAACACATTAACTGCACACATGCACTTCGGATGACCACTGTAGATCCGAATTCGGACCAACACCCGACTTCGGATGCCCCCACTTAGACTAATTTTCACAATTTTCAAAGTTCAATATCCTAATTCGGACCACAGTCCATCCGAACTCGGATGACCACTGTTGATCCGAATTCGGACCATCATTGTAATACCAAAACATTTCAAAACTTTGAATCTAGTCTAAGAAAGTTTGTTACTGTTCATCCGAATTCGGATGATATCCGAATTCGGTTCCCATCCGAATTCTAGATACCATCCGAAATCAAATCCGTTCCATATCATTGCATACATCAAATTCGGTCCTCTTCTGAATTCGGATCAACTTCATGTTCCATCCGAATTCGGACCAGCATTCATTCCATACAATGTATTTCGGACCATCATCCGAATTCGGTCCCTATTGTCACCTTATCCGAATTCGGACCCCCACTCACGATTCATGCATCATCTGGATTTCGGCCTGATCCGAATTCGGTGACACTGTTCATCCGAATTCGGACCATCCGAAATCCAACACTTAGCATTTTTTTTAATTTTTCATTTTTCCATTTTTGCATTCTTATATAAATTCAAAAATACAAAAAATATTTCTTCCACATCGTGCACCATTGATTAGAGTTAGGACTAGTGTTTGAGTGAAAAAGTCTGGTCTAACATCGGTCTCTTCACGATTGACTTTGGACTTTATTAGTAGAATTTTATTCTACTAATAAAGACCCGATGCCAAACAGATCCGGCAGTTTCTATTTCACACTAATCTAGACTACCCATCAATGCCTTATCTATTGAGTCTTCCTATTCTAACTCTGTTGCACCTTGCAGGATAATGGAACCAGCAGTTGTGCTTACCGTACCCCATCCTCCCATCCCAAACAATAACGCCCAACTACCCGAAGAATCCATCCTCCCCAACGCCGAGTTTGCCGAGTTCATTCCGCATAACTGGCAACTCGACGTTTCCATCCTCTCTAAAGAACCCCAAACCCTAGCATTCGACATCCTCACCCGCCATCTCATCTATTACGCCTTATCCACCGCCCATAGTTGTTCCCCAGATATATCTCCAACAATTCTGGAACAGGCTAACATATGTGTCTGACCCCGAACCTCATTTCACCTCCACCATAGACTGTGTTCCAGTCAAAGTCACTATATCTGTCATTCGCCACATTCTTCACCTACCACTCGAATTCTACCTTCCCACCCGCGAACATTTTGATCCCAAACCATCCATCACCCAAACCCAATCTGAAATCCAAACACTGGGTTATGATGGCCCTCTTTCCAAACCCTCAGATTTCCGAACCAAAAACCTTCAGTCTCACTGGCGGATACTTTTTGATGTGATCAACAAATGCTTCACCGCCAAGCATTCCGGCACGACTCTGCGTCGGCTCAGGTACTAGCCATGTTCACAGGCTTTGCCTTTGACCGACACGTGGATTACGCTGCTTTCCTCTTCGAGGAACTAAAAAGAGTTCATGTGGAGAGGGGCACCAAGAAAGGCAGAAAATACGTTCCTCTCCAACGGTTTTTGCAGCTAATCATTCAATATGCAATGGACCATGACGACGATATCCATGAACGTCCGGAAGCCGACGTCTACCCACCGTGGCAATTCAGAAGTTAACTCTGCCAAAGGGGGCCCCGACAGTGCCAGTAATGAAAATCCCTCTGTCCTTGTTAATAAGGTCAAGGGGAATGGAGCGGGTTAGGGCGTATATTCAGGAGAGTTATCCGGATGAGTCTCAGTCGGAACCGTCTGAGACTAACCAATCCGAAGGGTGAGGAGAGTATGAGTGAGCATGAGGGAGTTAGGGTGGATGTTCAGCGACCTCTGAGTATGGGTGAGGGGGAGACTATGGTGGCAAGGGAGGGAGCAGGAGGTGAGACGGCAGAGATGGCAGATTCAGAAAGAACCGTCTCTGTCGTGAGGGCAAGGGAGGTACAATCTGAGGGTGAACTAAGCCCTATTAGCCGGACTCCTCACTATAAGACCGTCCGTCCAACTGTCGAATTAACCACCACCACCCACTTGGTTTCCCCTCAAAGGGAAACCACTTCATTTCACGGGGTTCTACCACATACTCCATCGCCCTCTCATTCGGAGAGTGGCGGTGTTGAAAGAGGTCACACTCCTCCCCAGGTGACCGCACTTCATTCCATCACACATCCATCCCCCCAAACACAAACACAGCACGATGCCTCTGTGGCATCCCCAAGAGCTGCCTTCGTGGCAGCTCCTCAAACTTCTGGATCTGCGCATCCTATTCAGGAGCCAGAGATGACGGAAGGAAGACCGGAAGTGGCTCCATCAACACCATCCACTTCCGGCCATCTCCCAATAAATTTGGAGATGTTAACGGCAGCTTTACGTGCTGCCGGCGTGATTACCCGGGCTGACCTGGACGCCCAAAGGGAAGCCGCTGAGGAACGTCACACCACCCTACCCTCATTAATCAAGGGTAAGGGTGTCACTTCCGAAGCTGGCCCCCCACCAGGTTCCCATTCAGTTCAACATCAGATTTCCGAGCTGTCGGACAAGATATATGCACTTAATCGCCTTATTCTGCAAGTCCAAGAACAGCTGAATTCAAGAATGGATCGCCTAGAGTCGGCAGTTATAGAACTCCAGTGCCGCCCTCAGGCCGAGGCCCCAAAAAGAAAGCATGACGATCGGGACGACCCTGATCGTCATGAGGGGGAAAAAAGACGAAAGGTTCACCATGAGGACCCCATGATTATTATAGGGGGAGCAGAGGCTGAAGGCACAGAAATTCAAGGGTCTGGGTCTGGGGATCAGACTTATGTGGCTACGGAAGCATTGATGATTGAATATGAACCTCTACAGATTGAGGGCCCAGCTCCGTTAGACCCTATGTCAGCAATGGTGATCTATGAGCCTTAATACGATAAAGTCGAAATCATATTAGTGTCTGACTCAGACTCTGATACTGATAACGACTATACCTTTCTCACACCAAAGTCTGAACCCTAATCTCCACAACAATCACCTCCAATTCCAATTGAAATTTTGGATTCCCCATCCCATGAACCTCAAGAACAAACAACTTCTTCCATCCAATCACCTTCACCCACTCCCATAGAAAGTCCATCAATCCAACCCACTCCCACACCAAAAGAAACTCCACCAGTTATACCTACCCCATCAGTCCAATCAACCCCTCCAACTCAATCAGCTCCGCCTGCCCACATCACTGAAACATCCGGATCCCGAACAGTCGACTGTTTTCAAACAAAAGATGTCACCCCAATATACGACATGACAGACGTGGAATGGATAAATTGGTACTTACGGGGAAAAGTTCACAATCTGGATGCTGAAACAAAAGAAGAATTGAGTCAGGACCGGAGAGATCGAGTATTGAAACTTCTTGAGGCTCCTCCTGAAGAATTAGAAGAACCTCCGGTCCAGGGGTTAAAAGAATTTTTGAAGAAGTTCCCGGCTGATCAATTTCAAAATCCTTTCTTAGAAGAAAGGTTCAAAATGGTATTTAGAAAGAAGTCGGGATCTTACAGTAGACGTCTTCTGATGGTAATGACCGATGCATCTCGATGCGTTCAAGCTGAATACAATCAGATGATGCTTAGAGAAAAGAGAGACAAGAGCAAGTACTGGTCAAAATCCAAAATAGTCAAGATCAATAACATCCATATGTACAAGAGAGCCAGAGTGTACACTCCAGCCTTCGAGGTACTCAGAGAAGACGGTACTGTTCAAGAATTGTATGAAAGCGACCTTGACTTTGTAAACATAGACGACATAGAGCTTCTGCACAACAAGATGAAAAATAAAGTCAAGGGTCGTCTGACAAACATGACTGCTCTTGCAGCCCTGGTTCGATGCATGAATCGCCGTTCAATCATAATGTGCCTCAGAGATTTCCAGATGGCAATTGAGAGTGCCTTAGTAAAAGTGGGTCTGAAAGCTCCTGATCAAGATATATTTTTGCTAGACCACTATCCGGCGTATAAAGTTCTGCTTCGAGGACAGCCAGGGGTTATATTTTTGAACTAGAAAGGATACAAAAGATTCATGCGCTTTGAGGATCTTCCATGTTACTCCGACGGCACTATCAGATTGGTTAGAGCAGCGCTTACTCAGAAAGTTCAAGACTTTGACGCTCAACCAAATCCAGAACTTAGATGCTCACCGAAGGGGATTCAGGATATCCTCAGCGGCATTGAATACCTGAACGAAAGGCTACATTTGAGACAAGTGACCAGAGGCTTCGACGTCATCCTTGGACTCCGAGAATCAACTGACCATGCCAGAGTTCCAGGACCTCCTAAATGAATGAAAAGGGGGAGATTGTTAGACATTTTATTTCGATCATAGGAGTTGTTTTGTAATATTTATTATCTTAGTATTTAATGTTGTATTTATTTCCTTTGTAAGTTATTACCTTGTAAAAGTCTAGGGGGCATTTGTGTCAATGCCCCATACTTAATTAAATGGAGCTATAATAGGCTCCTAGGGTTTCTTCATGAAATACACGGTTGACAGATTGAAAGAACATAGCAGCCGCCAACTTTAATTCTCTCTCAATATTCATATTGTCTTCTTCATCATTTCTCAATTAGAGCTTGATTCTTCTTGGGATTTGATAAAGAACATTAAAGGTGCTGAAATATTATCCGGATTACACATTACATCATCAATATACATTCGCGCCAATTTTTCCAAAGGAAAGTTTTCTCGTATCGGCAAGAAGTGTGCAGAGTTCTTCAATCGATCCACAATATCCCAGATAGCATCACGTTGTCTTTGGGTCTTCGGAAGCTTTACCACAAAATCCATCGTGATGTAATCCCACTTCCATTCAGGTATCTCGAGTGGTTGCAAATTTCCAGATGGTTTTTGGTGTTCGGCCTTGACTCGCAAGCAAGTCAAACACCATTCAACATGATTCCCTACGTCTCGCTTCATTTCGGGCCACCAACATTTGGATTTCAAATTCTGATACATCTTAGAACTCCCGGGGTGAATTGAGAACTTTGAATTATGACCATCTTCTAAAATTGTCTTGCACACATCACCGATCTTGGGCACCCAAATGCGATCTTGAAACATTTTCAAACCGTTACTACCATCGGTTAACAATACGCTTTGACCAATCATCCTTTCGGCCTTAATATTTCCTCCTTAAGACCCTCGATTTGCCACTTTTGAATGTCGTCAAGGATAGAAGAAGTCACAACTACATGCATTAACGCATAACAAGTTGCTTCTGGATATCTCCTTCGGCTCAAAGCATCAGCCACTACATTGGCTTTTCCAGGGTGATAAAAGATTTCACATTCATAATCCTTAATCAATTTCACGGCACGTCGTTGTTGCATGTTTAACTCTTTCTGATCCAAGATGTCTCAAAATCTTATGATCAGTAAACAATTGGCACCTAATACCATATAGGTAATGTCGCCAGATTTTTAAAGCAAACGTGACAGCATCTAACTCCAAGTCATGAGTCGGACGACTTTTCTCATAATCTTTAAGTTGTCTCGATGCATAAGCTATCACTTTTCCCCGTTGCATTAACACGCAACCCAATCCATTTATCGAAGCATCGCTATAAAAAGCAAAACCTTCATTCCCTTCTGGCAACGCAAGCACCGGAGCATCGGTTAAACGACTTTTTAAGGTCTGAAATGCCTCTTCATGTGGCTTTTCTGTTAACGAAGTGAGTGGGACTCCTATTTTAGAGGAATCTAGAATAAAACGTCGGTAATAGCCGGCCAGACCAAGAAAACTACGAATCTCAGCAACGTTTCTAGGCGCTTCCCAACTTTTAATGGCTTCAACCTTGGAGGGATCCACAGAAACACCCTCGCAAGATATAACATACCTCAAAAATTTCACTTGCCGCAACCAAAATTCACACTTCGAGAACTTAGCATACAACTGTTCGCGGCGAAGAAGTTCGAGCAATTGCCTCAGATGTACTGCATGAACCTCCTCCGTCATGGAATACACCAAGATGTCGTCGATAAACACTATAACTGACTTATCAAGCATTGACCGGCACACACGATTCATCAAGTCCATAAAGGCCGTAGGGGCATTAGTGAGCCCAAAAGGCATCACTAAAAACTCATAATGCCCATATCGGGTCCGAAAAGCAGTTTTCGGCACATCTTCCTCACGAACTTTAAGTTGGTGATACCTGAACGAAGGTCTATCTTCGAGAAATAAGCAGCTCCTTGTAGTTGATCGAACAAGTCATCAATACGAGGAAAATGATACATATTCTTTATAGTCAACTTGTTTAGTTCTCTATAATCTATACACATTTGCAAGGTTCCGTCTTTCTTTCGCACGAATAAAACCGGAGCACCCCACGGCGAGGTACTCGGCCATATGAACCCTTTCTCTAACAATTCTTCCAATTGCGCCATCATTTCCTTCATTTTCAAAGGCGCTAAACGATAGTAAGCACGCGCAATCGGTGCAGCTCCCGGCACTAACTCAATCTGAAACTCTACAGATCGGTCCGGTGGCAATCCCGGTAAGTCATCAGGAAACATATCGGGATATTCATTAACTACTGGCACATCCTTGAGGTTTTTCCCTTCCTTCTTGGCATTCAAGACACAAGCCAAGTAACATTTGCAACCTTTACTTAGATTTTTCCGAGCCTTAGCCACCGAAATAACCGCGGCTTCCCTTTTACGTCTATCCCCATACACAAATATTTCTTCGCCTTCCGGCGTGAACAAACGAACAATTCTTTTAGCACAAGCAATAGTGGCAAGATTATTGGCCAACCAATCCATGCCAACTATTATATCAAATTCTTTAGTGTCTATGGGGACAAGGTCGATATCAAAATTATGTCCATCTAAGGTCAGCACACAGTCATAATATATTTGGGTGGCACAGACTGATTTCCCGCTTGCCACATCAACAGATAGAGGGAAAGGCATCAGAGAAGGTACAATATCTAACTTTCGTGCATATGCTTTTGAAATAAAAGAGACACTTGCACCGAAATCAAATAATACTACAGCAGGTAAAGAATTCAGAAGAAAAGTATCGGTGACGACATCCTACGCCTCGGCAGCAATAATCTGGTACACTCTAGCTTGAGGCTTAGGCGAATTCCCCTTTGATTGGGAGGAACCACCAACATAACTAGGCTTTGCAACTGAGCCTTTACTTTCAGACGCCGCTGACTTCTTTTTCGGGCAATTCCGAGCGAGGTGGCCCACCTTGCCACATTCATAACACGCATCACGACGTTTGGGGCACGCAGGACGGATGTGTCCTTCTTCTCCACATCCATGAAAAACAATAGGGGACAAACATTAACCACGATAAAGTTTCCTGCATCGGTTACAAGTAGGCACCGAATTCGAAAACTGTGATTTGGATTGCGAGTTGTGGGAATTAGCAGGTTTCTTCGAACGCCTGGAAGATTGGGAACGTGAACGGGAGTCTACGTTCTTTAAGAGAGATTGTTGGGGTTGTTTAAACGTCCCCGGTGAAGACTCAATCTTTGCTTTCTTCGTTCCAGATGTTTCTTGCTCCCTACGGAACAATTCATACTCTCGGAGTCGCGCATACTCCACAGCTTTCTCAAACGATTCAACCGCACGAACCGTCACCATCTCGCGAATCTCACTTCGCAATCCTTCGAGAAAGTAGTTGGTCTTTTTCTTTTCATTAGCAATTACCGACCCCACAAACATCGCCTTAGAATTAAACTCGATCAAGTAGTCGTCCACCGATAATTCTCCCTATTGGAATGTAAGGAAATCTCTTTTAATTTTTTGTACCGCCACCGCCGGACAGAAATGCTTGTCGAATCAGGATTTAAATTCTTCCCACGTCATCTTTGCCACAGAATCCAGACCCAAAATCTCCACTTCTGAATCCCACCAAATCAAGGCAGGACCGACAAATTGTGCAGCTGCATACTGCACCTTCTTTTCGTTACCGACATCGGTCACTCGAAATAGTTTCTCAATCTCCTTGATCTAGTCCAAGGCCTCAGCAGCAGTTATCTCATCCGTTGAACTCTGGAGGACGACAACCCATGAAATTTCTATATGACGTCCCCTTCTTTGACTTAGAGGAGCCGTGCTTTCGGTCTTTCTCATTCTTAGGCCTTTCAGCCCTACTTCCACCTCCAACGACTTCAGTATTATCGTTACTTGCTTGCTCGCCCTCAGCAATATTTTTCTTTCCCTGCACATTCTGGGAAGCAAGTAACTGTGCCATTAACTCATTCTGCTGGCGATTTTGCTCCAGCATCTGAGCCATCATTTGCATCATCTGGTCCTCTCTAGACCCTCCACCAGTACGAAAATTGGATTCCTTCTCAAATTCTTCTTGAGACTGGGCTCTGTCTCCCCCCAATATTGGGATGTTCTACCTCCTGGTGTAGAATGTGATTTGACTGGCTATCTGACATTGTCTGCAACAAACAGTTACAGGCTGGTTCAACACTTCTTTCACATCAAAATGTGTTGTTGGTACACCCTGTGTGACGATAGCAGTCTAAGTTGTGTTAACATTTTGTGTAAGTCATTGAATATTAACTAGTGTTTGATATTTATTGTTTGTATGTTTGAACTTGGTGTAACGTATTACAAGAAGTTCAAACATAAAGTTCAAAGATTAATTCAAACATAAGTTAAAACATATACTCAAATAGAAGTTTGACATGTGAAATTCGAATTTAGGTTAAATTCGAATTTAGCATGAAGGTAAATACGAATTTGTCAGGTGGACAAATTCGAATGGGCCTTGGGCCTGGTTCGAGTTTGTCCCATGACAAACTCGAATGGATCACTATAATTAGAAATTAAATCAAATGATTAGGAGACTTTTGCAGAATTCCGGTGAGTGATTAGCAGAAGGCGATCTCGAGTTTATCAGCAATCTGTGTGTGTTTTCGGAGAGAATCATTGCGTAGGTTCGTTCGTAGTTGTTCGTACAACGCCGTGGTAGTCTCCGTGTTTCGTGCGTGTGATCTTACCGTCAAGCCGCTAACGAGGATTCCGGACTCGTTGGTTTGTGTCGCGTCTAGATAGATCTATAGTGTGAAGACCTTAAAAGTGGTATCAGAGACTAGTTCGATCTAGTGACCTGTGGGTTATGGGCCCACACACTAATTGCTGATAAACTCGAGATCGCCTTTTGCTAATCACTCACCGGAGCAGCGAAGGGAAGGTGATGACGATGACAATGATCCCAATGCACCTGAAGAGAATGAGCCAGTAGATTTTCCTGCTGCTCTATATGTTGAAACTCAGGGGGAGCCTAGTCAAAGTGGAGCTGAAGGAGGATAGGCTGGTTCCTCAAAGACTTATGAAAGCGAAATGATAGACGCCTTGAGAGATATTGAGGAAGAAGTTATGGATTTTGATTTTGAAGAAGAGATAGAGGAGTTGGAGGAAGGAGAATTCGTACCGGAGGATGTAGTTGATTGGAGATCTGAGGATGAAGTGATAGAAGACGAGGACGATAATGTCAACAAAGTGATTGTCAATTCACAGCCTATCACGGAGTTATATGTGCGAGATAATCACAATGTGATTGATATAAATGAGATCAAAATAGCCTCGGTCGAAGACTCTGAACTTGAAGAAGCAGAAAAGGAGCCATCCAGGGCTGATTTAATAAATCTGTGGTTCAAGAAAGAAGAAAAGAAAGAAAAGTCGAAGATGAAGAAGAAGATGAGAATTCCTGGGGCAGAAAGTCTCTCAGGAGGTATGTTAGACATTTTATTTCGATCATAGGGAGTTGTTTTGTAATAAATATTAACTTAGTAATTTCCTTGTATTTTATTTTCTTGTAATTTAGTTCATTGTAAAAGTCAAGGGACCAAATTTGACAATTTTCTATACTTAATTAAAGGAGCCTAGAAATAGGCTCCTAGGGTTTTGTAATGAGATACGATTGAATACATTGAAAACATTCCAGCCGCCATTTGCTTTATTCTCTCAAATATTCTTATTGTTCTTTCATCATTGCACAATTATTGAGTTGACATTCTTCTTGTGAGTGATAAAGAATCATTAAAGGTGCTGATATTATTCGGGAATACATATTAACAATTGGTATCAGAGCCCAAAAGGTGGATTTCAACTTCAGTTTCACGGATTCTGCTGGGTTTTCCACTTGTTCTTCGTGTTTTTCATCATTCCATTCGGTTAGATCATCTTTTCCCTCTGTTTTCTGTGTTTCTTGTGTTATAATAGTCATATAATCACCACAATATCATCCTCTACTGATTTCAAGCTCATTCAGTTCCATATTTCCATTAAAAACATCAAGAATCGGATATTTCATCAAGTTTTAAAAATATGGGTTTTTAGTGGGTTTTAGCTTGTTCTTTGCTGCTTTTTAAGTGTTTTGGTTTATTTTAAATCACCCAAAGTGTTTAAAATAGTTTATCAATCATTTAGAAATGTTTTTTAGGCTTTAAAACCGATAAAATCAAATTCTGCTCAGTTCTGCCTTAGAAAACTGATAAAACCTGCTGTAATTCGGACCTATTACTGTAGCAATTCGGACTTCATCCAAATTTGGTTTTCCTTCCGAATTCCAAGTTCATCCGAATTTGGTTCTCATCCGATTTACATCCTCCATCCGAATTACTGTTCACCCGAACCCAGTTCATCCGAAACAGCTCTTCATCCGAATTAGGTCCACATCTCTTCATCCTAAATCGTACTTCATCCGAATCATACACCCATCCGAATTACTGTTCACCCGAACCCATTACATCCGAAATACCCCTTCCATCCGAAATCATTACTATTCGTCCTAAATCCAGCCCATCCGTGTCCAGTTTCCACCTTTAAGATCTTCACTTTTTACTCAGCACCCATCATAAGGTCTCGCGAAGCTCTCGTACTCGGATCTGAGAACAGACCACCTGTTCTCTATCCAGATGAGTATGAACAATGGAAATCCCGGTTCCTTAAATTCGTTGGAATGCAACCGCTTGGGAATTTGATGCTTCAGTCCATCTCCGAAGGTCCCGTAATCTATTATCGGGAGATAGCAGCCCGACCTGAGGCTGACCCCCCTGTCTTAGCCTCAAAAGTTGAACGAGAACCGGCCAATGACGCCGAGAGAGACAGACAGCATGCCGATAAGAGGGCAGAATACTTAATCTATCAGGCCCTCCCCACTGATATTCTGGTTGGCGTAGACAGCAAAATGTCTGCCAAAGAAATGTGGGACGAGTTGATAGTCCAGATGTTGGGTGCAGATCTCGATGATCGTGCCAAAATTGAGGAGGCAAAGGCTAAGTTTACAGAATTCGGCGCAAAAGATGGGGAATCTCTGCAAGCCACGTTTACAAGGTTCTGTGCGGTCCTGAATGAGTTGAACAAACTGCACATAAAGAAGGACAGGGATGACATCAACATCCAGTTCTTTGCAGCCTTAGCCCCCGAGTGGCAGCTTGCTTGTCGGGCCACAAAACGAGTCCTGAACATTCCTGAGGTATCAATCAACGTCGTCTTTAAGGAGCTCAAGAAGTATCAAGGGGATGTAGATCAACAAAAGCTGATGGCAAATCAATTGGCCTCTCTACTGCTATCAGCCAACACCGGATTGAAACCAAATGATTCACTCGCCTTGATCACCAACAAGAATATTCCGACACCTTCCTTTGCTCCAGGTTCATCATCATCGGAGTGCAGGTATGCTTCTCCTCCACGTGAGGTCTTTGATGAGGAAGAGGCTTCTATACAGGAACAGATAGCCTTGTGGACCAACCGTCTCCAACAATGACGGTTCTCCAGCAAGACTAACAATCAACTCCGTTATGACACCGGTCCGCGGAGGTACTCTGATGATAGAAGGGATGAACGACGCGATGATTATCGCAGGGACGATTACCGAAGGGATGATCGCGACGACAGGAGGTATGACGACAGGCGCGACTATCGAAATGGTCGCCGTTATGAAAGACGAGACAATAGGCGCGACGATCGAAGGGATGATAGGCGGGACGATCGACGGGATGATCGTAGGGATGACCGTCGAGATGAGCAGAGAGAGCCTGAAAGAAGGGATCGCAGAAGAGATGACAGTCGAGAGCATCGCCGCGCCGATAAGAGGCCGGCGGAGAGAAGGGATGAACGGCCAAGAGCGGACGAGCCGAAAGCCGCAGATGAACGTCTCTGTTACAAGTGTGGTAAACCGGGCCACTTTGCTCGGGAATGTAAGAACAACTTTGACAGAGACATCGCCTATTATGAGAGGAAGCTCGAGGCCGCCAAGAAAAGAACGGATGCGTTAGCCCTCGTCGCCCAGGAAGACTACTGGGATGCTGAAGACACCGACGAGGATGAGGACAAGGGCAAGAACTGTTACATGGTTGATCGTATTGGGTTGGAGAACTGTGTTGTTTCCACTGCTGAAAATTCAGATCATGCTGCTGAGGGGGAGACATTGAAAAATCCACCAGCATGTCTGATGACCACAACCAACGATCTCGAATGCTCCACATCCGGTTCTGAGTCAAATGAGGTATATTCCTGTTACATTCCTGCACATGTAAATAATTTATTTGTAGATAATGAATGTACACTGCATGCACATATTCTTGATCTACAAGCTAGATTAAATGCTGAAAGTGCAAAGTGTGTACAGGCTGAACATCAAGCTCAAACTCTAAAAGAATCATCTGAACTATATCATTCAAAGTTGTTAACTAATCATAATGTTATAAAACAGATGTTAATAGAAAAAGTAGATGTTCAGGATAGGAATATATATCTTGAATCTTGCATGGACACGCTATCAAAAGAAAAACTCTCTTTAAAAGAAGAAATTTCTGTACTTACAAAACAATTAGATGCGGTAAATATGAAAAATATAGACAGGTTAGAAAAATACAAAATGATTGAAGAAGAAAGGATAAGTTTGTACTCAAGAATAAAGACCCTTGACGATGCATTTTTAAAAAGGGGTCAAACAAAACAAACTATCCACTTAAATCAGCCCAAAGAAACTAGGTTTTACCATTCTAAACAAGGAATTGGTTTTAAAAATCCTAAATATTTGGAAAAAGCACAAAATGTTTTACCTTTATTTTATGACATGAATTATATGGGAGCCAGTCTTAAATCTTTCTTTTTTGAGTCATCAAAAGAAGTTTTAAACCAAGAAAATGAGAAACGTGTCGCTCGTAAAGATAAAGAAATTTCTTTTCAATATGAAGAACTTAACGAGAGTTATTCTTCTAGAGTACCCACTTTAGAAGAAGACTTCTTGTCAACTTATTCAGAAGCTGAATTGAAAACAGAAACCGTAAAATCAACTCCTCAACTTTATATTCCTGCAAAAGTTCTTCAACAACAAATCACTGTTTTATAAAAGGAATTGAAGTCGTCTCAACAGAAAGCACTTGATCTTCAAGATGCTTTTCTTAAGAGCGAAGAAGAATTGGTAAATCAATCTTTTCAACAATCTGTGGAAGTTACTGTCTACAGAGAAAATTTTGAAATGGCTTCACAAAAATTGAAAGATCTTTTAAAAGAACAAACAGTTTCTCATTCCACAAAAATTCCATATGTGTCATCAAATAAAGGTAAGGCCAAAGCTGAAACTTCTTCTGTCATTTACAAAGGTGAGTGTTCAAAACCTTTCAAAAATGAGGTTTCTAAAAAGACTCAGATCAAATCCAAGTCTTTTAAGAAACCCACTCACCAACAAAAAGAAAATTCTGTCAAGTCTAAATCTTCCATGATTACTGACTCTAATCGTTTTGTTCCTACAGATCATATAAGAATAGTCCCAAAAACCACCATGTTGGATTTTACGAGTTTTTTTGTGAAGAAGGCTTTAATGCCAAATGAATTTGTTACTAGAGATAGGATGTTTGTAATCTCTAAAGACAACGGTTAAAAAGGTCTCAAAAAAACAAAAACCAAAGGCAATTTCAGTGCCTAAGGTTCCAAAGCCCAATAATTCCAATCTTCAATGGATTCCAAAGGGTTATGCATCCAGACCACACACAAATGCTAAATGGGTTCCTAAAACTGTACACGTGCCATATAAATCTGGAAATCCTAACAAAAAGGGACCCATATTGAGGTGGGTACCCAAGGTTGTGTGATCTTTATGCAGATGGTTCTTGGTTACTTCTGATCAAGACCCGTTCTTCAATGAAATGGCTTCTAGTTATCATAGATCAGGACCCGTTCTTTTGCTTGTCGGTTGTGCTTAAACCGACACGTTTGGCTTCTGTGCACACAGCCCAGGACCCGGTCTTAACTCATCATGTTTTCTGAACATCTCGGTTCAGAACACGATTTGATTGTGAATTAAAAATGGATGTGTTTGAATGCATATAGATTTTCATTGTATAAATTTATTTGCTTTTCAGGCTAAGTCCATTTGGTATATGGATTCGGGTTGCTCCAAGCACATGACTGGAAGAAGAGAATTGATGTCCAACGTTGTTGAACAGTATTGTGGAACTGTAAAATTCGGGAACAACCATCAGGCTCACATCAAAGGATACGGGGACTTAGTTCTAAATAATCTGGTCATCAAGGATGTTGACTATGTTGAGGGGTTATCACATAATCTTTTTAGCATAGGAAAGCTCTGCGACAAAGGACTAGAGGTAACTTTTAGAGCTAAGAACTGCAGTGTTAAGAGTATGGATGGAAAAGAAATCCTAACAGATTCCCGAAACTCTAACCTCTACACCATTGACGTAGCTAAGCTAATAGTGAAGGATAACATTTGCCTACTATCAAAAGCCTCTTCAAAAGACTCTTGGTTGTGGCATCGAAGATTATCCCATCTGAACTTTGATAATATCAACAAGCTAGCTGTGAAACAATTGGTTAAAGGACTTCCTGAATTGCGCTATGAAAAGGACCATCTGTGTGGAGCTTGTGAGAAAGGAAAAATGAAACGATCATCTCACAAACCAAAGCCCGAACCATCAACAAAAAGAGTGTTGGAGTTACTTCACATGGATTTATGCGGACCAATGCGGACACAAAGCATAAACGGGAAACGATATGTGTTGGTTATCGTTGACGACTATTCACGATATACCCGGGTCAGGATCTTGCGTTCCAAGGACGAGACAGCTCAAGAAATCATAGATTTTATCAAGAGTGTCGAGACCCAACAGCAGCTACCAGTGCAATCAATCAGATCAGATAACAGCACGGAGTTCAAGAACTCGGTAGTTGAGGGCTTCCTTCGATCCAAAGGTATTCAGCATCAATACTCTGCTGCTCGAACACCTCAACAAAATGGGGTCGTGGAAAGGCGTAACCATACGCTTGTGGAAGCCGCTCGTACAATGCTCACATACTAGAAGCTACCTCCGTTCTTGTGGGCCGAAGCCGTATCAACAGCATGCTATACACAAAATCGCTCCATCATCCATAAGCGCTTTAACAAAACTCCTTACCAACTCTTTTTGAATAAAGTACCATTTATCAAGTACTTACGTGTATTTGGTTGCAGGTGCTATGTGCTGAACGACAAAGACAACCTCGGAAAGTTTAACGAAAAGGCGGATGAAGCGATCTTCATTGGATACTCATCCAACTCGAAGGCGTATCGCGCATTCAATACCCGAACCAGAACAGTAAATGAAAGTGTGCATGTCACATTTGATGAGTTGGCTGAACTGGCACCCGAAGTTGATCAATCAGGACCTCGCATTACTCAAATGCCTGGAGACTCTTCTAATAACCCCATTTCTTTTTCTTCTTCTGATTTGGTTAATTTGTTTGATCCTTTTTATGTTGAATTTTATAGTCCTAACGCTAGTGTTTCTAATGTTGTCAATAATGTAGGTAATCCTTCCAGTTCAACTGCGCCACAAACTTTCTCCACTCCATCTTCATCAACATACCCTCATCCATCTACATCATCCACCGACACATCCGCAGTTGAATCTACTCCTATAATACCCTCACATATAATACCAACAATTCTTCCTTCACCTGAACACTCGGGAATCGAACCGGAACCAGTGGTACCATCATTTGAAACCATCGACCAAGAATCTTCATTCATCCCCACATTAACCACAGAGGTTCCATCCCGAGCACCCCTTCCACACGAGATTAAATGGACCCGAAGTCACCCAACAGATCAAATCATTGGTGATGTATCAACAGGAGTCCAAACTCGTAGGGCATCTGCTAATGAATGCCTCTTCGCATCATTCCTTAGCATGATAGAGCCCGCTCGTGTGGATGAAGCCCTGACAAATCCAGATTGGATAGTTTCAATGCAAGAGGAACTCAACCAGTTTGAACAGCTAAGAGTATGGCGGTTAGTTCCCAAACCAAAAGACCGTACAGTCATTAGAACAAAGTGGATCTTTAAGAACAAACGAGATGAGAATGGCATTGTGATAAGGAATAAAGCAAAACTTGTTGCCAAAGGCTACCGACAACAAGAAGGGATAGATTATGACGAGACCTTCGCTCCAGTTGCACGGATTGAAGCAATCAGAATCTTCTTGGCATACGCGGCACACAAAGATTTCAAAGTGTACCAAACGGACGTCAAGACTGCCTTTCTAAACGGTGAACTTATCGAGGAGGTGTATGTTGAACAACCACAAGGCTTTGTTGACGCACATAAACCTCACCATGTTTATGTGCTAGATAAAGCCCTCTATGGTTTAAAACAAGCACCTCGAGCATGGTATGATAGTCTTTCAAATTTCCTTATTTCTGTCGGTTTCTATAAAGGTGTGGTGGACACAACTCTGTTCACTAAAAGGGAAGGCCCACATATAATGCTAGTACAAATATATGTCGACGATATTATATTTGGATCTACTGACAGTAATTTTTGTAAGGACTTTTCAGCCCTAATCGAGTCCAGGTTCGAGATGAGTATGATGGGGGGAAATGAACTTTTTCCTCGGATTACAAGTCAAACAACTTGAGGATGGGATTTTTGTGAACCAGTCGAAATATACTCTTGACATTCTCAAGAAGTATAAGTTAGACTCTTGCACGAGTATCGCAACTCCCATGGCCTCCAACTGTAAGTTAGACACCGATCCTTCTGGGAAAAGTGTTGATAATACAACTTACAGAGGGATGATAGGATCCTTACTATACTTGACTGCCAGTAGGCCGGATATAATGTTTTCAACATGTCTTTGTGCTAGATTTTAGGCCGACCCAAAAGAATCACACCTAACTGCGGTAAAACGCATTTTTCGTTATCTTAAGGGTACACCCAAACTTGGTCTATGGTATCCAAAGGGAACCGATTTTGATCTTACCGCGTTTTCAGATGCTGATTTTGCAGGTTGTAGAGTTGACAGAAAAAGCACGTCGGGAGGAATACAGTTTTTAGGAGATAGACCGGTGAGTTGGTCTTCCAAAAAGCAGAATTGTGTTTCCACATCTACAGCTGAGGCTGAGTATGTAGCAGCTGCAAGCTGTTGCTCTCAAGTGCTATGGATGAGAACACAATTACGCGATTATGGACTCTCACTCACCAATATCCCAATTTACTGTGATTCTCGAAGTGCAATTGCCATCTCTTGCAATCCCGTGCAGCACTCTCGAACAAAACACATAGATATCAGGTATCATTTTATTAAAGATCACGTAGAAAAGGGAACCATTGAGTTGTATTTTGTTGGCATGAAATATCAACTTGCAGATATATTTACTAAAGATTTAGACGAACCTCGTTTTCAGTTTTTAGTCTCCCATATCGGCATGTTGAATCCGCCTTCCAGTTAAATATCAGATATTGTCTTAAATAATTCTATTTCAATCTATCGTGATTGAAATTCCTTTATTTTATTAAATATCTGTTATTTAAATTTAAGGACTGTGTCACAACATTGAAACTCAATATTTCCTTATCTGTGTACATTTTTAATAATTAATGATCCTAACAATTTACTGTGTGAATTGTGCATCACAGAGTGGGACGCAAACAATATCCAGGTTTGTCTGTATTTGTAAGGCTAAAAGGGTTAACGAACTTAATCAGAAAATCAAAAGGAAAAGAACCGGTATTTATTTGAGGGGAAGTATAGTTAGGATGTTCTATTAGGTAAATTTTTAAATTTTAGGTTGGTTATATTTTATTTTTGAGTTTAATTTAATATGTCAGAAAATCCCAAAAAGATTTTAAATTTCAAATTTATCAAAAAGCCAAAAAAAAAAAAAGAATATTTTAGTTTATTTTATTTTATTTTATTTCAGTTTATTTTTTTTTATCTTATCTTAATTTAAACACTAAAAGAAAAATACCAAAAATATACTTACTTTGTTGCTTCAAAGAAAAACTCACAAAGATTTCATAAGTTGGGCCAAATTTTATTTCATTTAGCCCAATAATTTTGTTTTCCTTTTTGTGTGTGTTGTAAATATCCGGCGACCATCTATGTGTTTGGGCGCGGATCCTGCTACCCGGATCCGACCCGGCCGCATTTAAAAAGGGAAGTCAACGGTCAATTTCATCATATTCAAGATATTTCTTTCTTCTTCTTCTTCCTCTACACCGTCGCTGACCACCACCATTTCCACCGATTCGAAGCTTTTGCAACACCATCTTCTTCCGTTTTTCTTGCATCATTCATCTTCGGCACTTCAAGGTTACATCATTTTAACTTTATTTTAGCTTTTAATGTCTTATATTGTGTGTTTGATTCTTCATTTTTTCTTCATTTTACTTCTCGGTTTTTGCTAGTTTTAGGTACTTTAATGTGTTCTTTTTACTTAGTAGCAGTTAGATAAAATGTTCCTGAGGTTGTTTTAGATTAAGATCTGTAATTTCATGCATTTCCGTTAAGTTTCAACTATTCACGTTTATTTTTTGCATGAACTCATTAACTGCTCTCATGCATTTCGGATGTCCGAGTTCGGATCATCATCCGAATTCGGACGTCCCACTTAGTTTAAAGTTTTCAATTTTTCAACCATCCGAATTCGGACACTGTAGATCCGACTTCGGTCCTCAGTGATCCGAATTCGGTCCTTAAGGAATTTTGAAAATTAAACTTAAGTCTCATTGCATCATCACTGTGCATCCGAACTCGGATTGGATCCGAATTTGGTCCCCATCCGAGTTAGGTTCCTTGTCATTCCTGCATACACCAAACTACATCCGCACCACATCCGAATTCGGACCATGTTCTTACATCATCCGAATTCGGACCACCTCACTTACACATCACCACTTCCATGCATTTTCGGACCACCATCCGAATTCGACCACTTCTGTCACCTCATCCGAATTCGGACATCACACAAACCATTCATGCATCATCCAGATTTCGGCCTGATCCGAATTCGGTGACACTGTTCATCCGAATTCGGACCATTCGGAATCCAACACTTAGCATTTTTCAAATTTTTTCAATTTTCCATTTTTGCATTTTCTATATAAATTCAAAAATACAAAAATATTTTCCTCAAAGTGCACCATTGATTAGAGTTAGGACTAGTGTTTGAGTGAAAAAGTCTGTTCTAACATTGGTCTCTTAACGATTGACTTTGGACTTTATTAGTAGAATTTTATTCTACTAATAAAGACCCGATGCTAAACAGATCAGGCAGTTTCTATTTCACACTAAACTAGACTTCACATCAATGCCTTATCAGTTAAGTCTTCTTATTCTAACTCTGATGCACCTTGCAGGATGATGGAACCAGCAGTTGTTCTTACCATGCCCCATCCCCCCATCCCAAACAATAACGCCCAACTCCCAGAACAATCCATCCTCCCCAACGCCGAGTTTGTCGAGTTTATTCCGCACAACTGGCAACTCGAAGTTTCCATCCTAACCAAAGAACCCCAAACCCTTGCATTCGACATCCTCACTCGCCATCCAATCTATTACGCCTTATCCACCACCATAGCTGTTCCCCAGATCTATCTGCAACAATTCTGGAACAGGCTATGTTAGTATATGGTGTGTAAAGATGACATTACTACTGCATCATGGCTGATTTCATAAAACACTTGAGGGTCACACCGATGAGCACAACTGAGCAGATGCAATTAAACTATTGAATAAATGATATTGGATATTATTTATGATACGAAATGATTATTGAGATTAAATTAATGTGTGATTAATTATATCTCAAAGTACGGGGACTAAAAGTACAATATAAGATATTGTAAGTGATTTAATTGTCATTGGATGATAATTAAATAATAATTATCTAATCTTTTATTTATTATTAGATTTTAAATAAAAGATGTATTTATTTGAATCGGTATTATCATCTCATTATTGGATAATTGGATGGATAATTATGAACAAATAAATAGAGATAATTATAAATAATTATCTATTCGTTTATATATTATTAGATAATATATAAAAGATAAACATTATTTAATAGATATATAATTATAGAGATAATTATATAAGGTTTAAATAATAAAGATAATTATTAAGATATATATATTATATTTATATATTAAAGTTTTAATTAATATATAATATATATATATATATATACATACGGCCAACACATATACATATATACATATATATATATATATATATATATATATATATATATATATATGGAGAATTCAAACCTAACTTGTGAGGGTGGATGACGGCGCACACACACACAAGGTGTGTGTGTGTGGTGTGCTACGACCGTACGAACCAAACACGAAATTGAATGTTTGGTTTTCCCGTTCTTTGTGTGATTGATTGCATATCTGGCGCCACTCGATCGTGTAATCACCGGTGGATACCGAGAGCGTCTCATTCGTGTATTCTTGTCATAGAATACAAAGGTATGAATTTATTGCTTTCTCGTTTACTTATCTTATGTTTTACTTGATGATCCGTGTACGGAATTCATAATTTTTAAAAGCTTCCGTTGTGCGTTAATATGATTAATGTTTTTGTTTTTTAAGAAAAACCATACGAATTCCCAACAGTGGTATCAGAGCCAAGTTAAGTAACATAATGATAGTATTATTCAAGTATTTATGTCCAACGTTTTTTAAAGTTTCGATTTTTAATAATTAGAAGTGTTTAAACGATCGAAATCGATAATTAAAACGTTTAAGGTTTTGATTCGGCTTGGAGAAAATCGACCAAAGGTTTTGGAAACCTTACGGTGATTCTCGGCCAACCTTGGAGTTCCTCGGAGCTCGGGATTTTGAAACCTTAGTTCGTTTTATTTAGTTGATGTTTGATTGTTTAAAAGTGTTTAATTGATTAAAGTCGGAAAATTAAACGTATCGAAATCAAACCTAGAGATTTCGGCCATGGGTTGAGAACCATGACCTCTCGGTTGTGATGTGGTAACCGAGGTGATGGATTATTTGTTTCCGTCGTGTCGTTTAATTCACGGTTAAACTCGAACGATTAAATTAAATGCGTTAAAATCGAATCTATAAATCAAAAGTGTTTGGTTATTAATATTTAGACATTTGTGACAAAATATATGTAAATATGTTTTTGGTTTTACAAAATTAAAGTGGAGACTTTATTAGTTTTTTTTAAAATTCGCAAATCGGTTTAAATATTATTCGATTCGATAATTAAACGATTAATTGGAATATGGAAATCGAAATAATCAAAGTGAGTTGATTAAAGGCTTCGATTAATTTCAGCCATCAAAGGGTTTAACACCCTACTTGTTTTCGGTTCATATGGGTTATTGAACCCGAGTATGAGTCGGTTAACTAAGTTGGTTCTTTTCCGTTTTCCGGTAATTCGTCTAAATTAAATCGGTTTTGACTGAAAGTTAAGTTTTAATGTTGAAATTAAAATTAATGGTAATGTTAATTTATAAACTAGATTTAATTTATGCATTTAATATTTAGTTCCATAAATTGCATTATTAAATTAAAGAGAGTTTAATTTAAGGATTCTATTTTCAAATTGATGAAATCGTGACTTTGAGTTTAATGCTCGGTCATGGTTTAATGTTTTGAGATTCGATCTCGACATTACCGTTTTTGGTAGAAATCGTTTAAAACCATAAAGAAAAGTTTTTGGTATTATTTAAAGATGGTCAATTTTCTTTAAATATTTTAAAAGAAATATTTTATTGGTAAAATTGTTTATCTAGAAAATTGACGTTTTAAATAAAGTTTAGTTATTTATTTTGAAAAGTGTTTCAATTAAATAATAGTTAATTGATAATTATTTAAAGGAAGTTTAAATTATTTATCAATATTATTGATAATTATTTAAAGGAAGTTTAAATTATTTATCAATATTATTTGAAAATAAAACTATATTTATTAAAGGTTGTTTAATAAAAAGTTTCTTAAAATAGTAAGTTTAAGTTTCAAAGGTGTTTGAATTGTTAATTGAATATTTTAAGAAAAGTATAGTTATGAATCCAAAAATAATGCAAAGATGGAATTAAATTTGAAATTTTTCGGGAAAAAGTTTCTAATTATGGAAAGTGTTCCTAAATTTCGAGTTTACGAACCGTGTTTAATTTAAGAACGGTATTGGACATATTTACTTCAATTAATGGTGGATTAATTGGTTTTGGAATTATTTTCATGTCAAGATGAAAATGAATTCTAGATTATTTGCAAGCTTTTTTGCTTTATTTATGTTTGTGACATAGCCGAGCCTTGAGACCCATTGTTTGTGATGGTTGTTTGTTTAATCTCAATATTTGCTATTTTATTATTGGTTACATTTTTGGGAAGGCCTGCATGCCATTGGAATCCCGGGTTTTATGATGTAATCTGTAATAAGTTAGAAAATAGGCAAATGTATTTAGATTAAAATTATGTAAAAATAAATATTGGCAAAGATGTCCATCAAGAAGGAGGTCATCCATCAAGGACGCTCGGAGACATCATCGGATGCTGAGGCTAGTGGGAGCTGAAAGAGTTCATCCTTCTTACCTTGTGTGTTGATTTTGTCCCTTAGGTTTTGACCTAATTGGTTTGTCCGTATGGCTCTCGGAAACCAATTTAGTTTCGGCAAGGCTATGTCACCATGTGATTGTATGTTTTATTTCTTTATGCTTTATTTATATCTGCGTGGTTGTGGTGACAAAGTAGATAAATAAAAGAAATCAAAACTACAATCATTTTTGATGAAAAATTAAAGTATTTAAAAGGAAGTTTAAATTGGAAACTTTAATTATTTTGTCAGGTGTTAGATATGACATTTTTATGAAATTATTTTTCAAATAAAAGGAGATTTATTTTAAAATGTCATATGATCAAAGAGTTGAAATTCTTAAAACTGGTACATTAACTGGATTGTTTACCAGAATAGGTGGTGTCTAGGACAGTCTTGCTCGGGCTGTGAAATTTCCGAAAGGTTTTGAACCGAAAGGATCCTGCCCACGGACTAACCTGACTGGCCACTAGTTCTTGGTAAGAGACTGGTTATAAATCCAAATTAAAAATCTGACACAGCACACCGTCCATATAGTGACACTCACGGTGACCGGTCGTCGTAAGTAGGTTCAGCCTTCGTTGGGTGCTTACGCCGCAAACTCGGAGAGCTGTGAGGTAAGCACTGCGGATCCTAAGTGAGACTTGGGCCAGTGACTTGCAGTTGTTATATGGTGTGTGTCAGTGGTGGTTCCTCAGTAAGACTGTTGCCCAAGGTGTGGATGAGATTAAACATGATCAATTTAAGAAATTGAAAATCTCATAAGATCTAAGAGTTCAAAAGGGTTGTAATTGGTAATAAGTTGCCTGCCTGAGTAGCTTATTCATGTAGGTTCAGCCTCCGTTGGGTGCATGAATAAGTAAAATGGTTCTTAGGATTAATAAATCATTTTCTAAAATTTGGGTTATTGATTTATTAATGGTTAATCAAATACTGATTTTTGAAAAATTGTTTAAGATGGTTGAAAAAGACAGAGGTAGAAGCGGTTTAATAATAAATGACAATAACAGTAATAACAACAATGATAACGTCAATATCCTTTTCCCACTTGAAAATCCTCCCCAAAAGCACATGTTGCTACTTTGAGGTCCATTTGGGATATGAAGAACTCAAAAGAGGCAACTTCCTGAACTGGGAGTAAAATCTGACAAATGTTCTGAGTACAGGGTGAAAGTCGTATATTCTGGAAAGGGCACCAGAACCTGCTCCTGCAGAGACTGCTACAGTTGAGGAGAGAAATCTCCACAAGAAGCACTCTGAGGATTCGGTCAATGTTGTCTGTCTAATGCTAGCGACCATGACATCTGAGCTGCGGACTAGCCTTATGGACATCTCAGCTTGACAAATGTATCGCCAGCTAAAGGATATGTTCCAGACTCAGGCTCGGACTGAGAAAGATATACGACAAGGGCTCTGAGCTCCTGCAGAATGGCAGAAGGAACAACTGTTAGATCCCATGCACTGAAGATGAAAGGTTATATGGATCATCTTAGCAGACTTGGGTTACCCGTGACACAGGACATGACCACGAATCTAATTCTCAATTCCTTATTGAAGGAATTTTAGCAATTTGTAATTTGTTACAATATGCATGGAGAAGATGATCAGTGGGCTGCATCGGATGCTATAGACTGCTGAGGGAGTGATTGAGGAGAGAATATAGGGAAAGAGACGGAAAGGAAAGTAAGTTTCCAAGCCGGAGGTTAAAGCTAACAAGTAGCTAAAACCTAGAACCAGAGAAGTCAAATTCAAGGATGACAAATTCTTTGAGTGCTAGGAAACTGGGCACTGGGAAAGGAATTGTCCCAAGTACTTGGAAACGGTCAAGGTTGACCGCATTGAGACTTCGTGTATCTGAATCAGTCACTTCTATTGTTCTTGGATATGTGATACCCAATTGAACAAAGTTTCATGCATAATGTCTGCAATGACTAAAATGAAGTGAAAAGAGATGACAGATTCAGTGGGAGCATAGAGACATCTTAGAGAATACTCTACTGGACACTATTTTCATGTCATCAATAGTTTATCATGGTGTAGTATACAATTGATTGAATTTCTTGCAAGTATTTTTGGGATAAATAAAGAATTTTTGGAGTTAAAGATTTGTTGCATGAAATTCCTATTGTTTAAGATTACTAAACCATGATTATAGACTATTGATTCAAGTGGAACTTGAATAGTAACTTGTCAATGGAGATTGGACAAGCTAGTAGTCATATTCAGATAAAAAGGGTTACCATGTTGTTGTGTAAATTGTTCAAGTGTTCAAATGCAGTTTCATTAAACTTGTTACTTCTTGAAAGTTAGTTCAAGAGATTATATGAGTTGGATAGTCATCTGTGATTATATAGAAACTAATAAAATGCAGAATTAAATGTAAAAGAGTTACATGGAGGTTAATTCACTTCACTTGTCAGAAATAATTAGACTTGAGAAGTCAGAATTATTTAGACAAGAAGTAATCGCATTTTATAAAATTACATGTGAAATGTATACAACTTGTGTGATGGTTAGTCAAGTAGTAGCCTTTGACTTGTTTAAACACTCGTCGGCAAGCTTGACGGAATACCACAACGAAATGTTGTAGATAACCAGGTTCTGGTGGTTATGGATACATATCACAAATTTTGAACACAATGTTATTAAAGATATCTTGTTAAGATACAGATAAACTGCATACTGTCTAAACATCTAAACGTATCACTAGTAGCAATTAATCTGAATTGCTAGAGCTCCTAAATTTTAATCCTGGTGTCCTTATGAGTGATTTACCAGTTCCTCTAAAGATAATGGATATAAATTTGTAAGGAGATTCAGATAGAGTCTGAATAATATTACAAGAAGTTGTAATAAAAGAACTAGTGTAATTTTTCAAAGATAAACGGTAATGGAAGTTAAGTCAGTTAACTAGAGAACACTCCCACCAAGATCATGTCTGAAATTAATTTTTCGATAGATCGTGTTACCGTTACATTTGATAAAGGAACAGTAGCATTAAATTGATGGAAGTCATGTTGTGTTTATTGAGATAAAGGAGATCAACATGATATCTTTAATGTCGTTTTATTTTGCATGTTTTAGAAATCCAAGAATAAAATTAAAGTTATTCTAAAATTATTCCATAGCTGCTTGTTGTCGTGGGAACCACAACGAGAATAAAAAGGCTACTGTGGTTTTTGGTTGATATTCATGGGTGATGAATATAGCAAAGGTTGAACCAAATTCACAGGTATTTGTTGCGAACAAATATTGGATTGACCCACCTATTGAGACCACTTTGTGGATCATAGTCATGAGTCGTCTCAAAAAGGTAATCCTTAGTACCTGAGATGTCTACGTACTTTAGTGCGGGTGCTGCTGTACATTTGGCCTAACCTAACGTCATCCGTAACTGGGTGATCATAATGGTTCGAGGTTGGTTGCAGTGGGAGTCGTGCTGGAGGCCTAGATAGTCAAGATGGGATTTGCACCTTCTTTTAACTAAGAAGGAATATTTCTGGGCCCCTCGACGATCGATACTGACAGAAATGCATGGCCATGCTCGGACAGAACTGATGTGTTCTAATCTGTCTGTTTCAGTTTAGTATGAGATCAGGGAGTCGAGAAACATAATCGTGTTTGCTACGGTTGATCTAATCCATGCCTAGCTTTCACATTGAAATATCGCGATGCATGGGATATAACCTAAGTTTCTTTTTGGAAGGCTGTTTCAACAAGAATGCCCGAATGGGAGTCAGAGTTTTTATGACCTTGGTTGCCTAAAGTGTCTAGCCATGACCTCCTTTAGGCGCATGCTGCAGGACAGTATGTCGTCTTACACAAGTGGGAGTATGTTAGTATATGGTGTGTAAAGATGACATTACTACTGCATCATGGCTGATTTCATAAAACACTTGAGGGTCACACCGATGAGCACAACTGAGCAGATGCAATTAAACTATTGAATAAATGATATTGGATATTATTTATGATACGAAATGATTATTGAGATTAAATTAATGTGTGATTAATTATATCTCAAAGTACGGGGACTAAAAGTACAATATAAGATATTGTAAGTGATTTAGTTGTCATTGGATGATAATTAAATAATAATTATCTAATCTTTTATTTATTATTAGATTTTAAATAAAAGATGTATTTATTTGAATCGGTATTATCATCTCATTATTGGATAATTGGATGGATAATTATGAACAAATAAATAGAGATAATTATAAATAATTATCTATTCGTTTATATATTATTAGATAATATATAAAAGATAAACATTATTTAATAGATATATAATTATAGAGATAATTATATAAGGTTTAAATAATAAAGATAATTATTAAGATATATATATTATATTTATATAATAAAGTTTTAATTAATATATATAATATATATATATATATACATACGGCCAACACACACACACACATAAATATATATATATATATATATATATATATATATATATATATATATATATATATATATATATATATATATATATATATATATATATATATATATATGGAGAATTCAAACCTAACTTGTGAGGGTGGATGACGGCGCACACACACACAAGGTGTGTGTGTGTGGTGTGCTACGACCGTACGAACCAAACACGAAATTGAATGTTTGGTTTTCCCGTTCTTTGTGTGATTGATTGCATATCTGGCGCCGCTCGATCGTGTAATCACCGGTGGATACCGAGAGCGTCTCATTCGTGTATTCTTGTCATAGAATACAAAGGTATGAATTTATTGCTTTCTCGTTTACTTATCTTATGTTTTACTTGATGATCCGTGTACGGAATTCATAATTTTTAAAAGCTTCCGTTGTGCGTTAATATGATTAATGTTTTTGTTTTTTAAGAAAAACCATACGAATTCCCAACAGGCTACAATACTTTCCTGACCCTGAACCTCACTTTACATCCACCATAGACTGTGTTCCAGTCAAACTCACCATATCCGCCATACGCCACATCCTTCATCTACCCGCAGAATTCTACCTTCTAACCCTCAAACATTTTGATCCCAACCCATCCATCACCCAAACCCTAGCTGAAATCCGAACACTGGGATATGATGGCCCTCTTTCCAAACCCTCAGATTTCCGCACCAAATATCTTTAATCCCACTGGCGGATACTTTTTGATGTAATCAATAAATGCTTCACCGCCAAGCATTCCGGCCACGACTCTGCGTCGGCTCAGGTACTAGCCATGTTCACAGGCTTTGCCTTTGACCGACATGTGGATTATGCTGCTTTCCTCATCGAGGAACTAAAACGAGTCCACGTGGAGAGGGGAACCAAGAAAGGCAGAAAATACATTCCTCTCCAACGGTTTCTGCAGCTAAGCATTCAATATGCAATGGACCATGATGACGATATCCATGAACGTCCTGAGGCAGACGTATACCCCACAGTGGTGATTCAAAAGTTAACTCTGCCAAAGGGGGCCCTCACAGTGCCGACAATGAAAATACCTCTATCTTTGCTAATGAGGTCAAGGGGGTTGGAACGGGTTAGGGCATATATTCAAGAGTGCTATCCGGATGAGTCTCAGTCAGAACCGTCTGAGACTAGCCAATCCGAAGGTGAGGCGAGCATGAGTGAGAATGAGGGAGCTCGGGTGGATGTTCAACAATCTCTGGGTATGGGTGAGGGGGAGCCTGTGTTGGTGAGGGAGGAAGCAGGCGGTGAGGCGGCAGAGACGGCGGATTCAGAAAGAACAGTCTCTGTCGTACGAGCGATCAGTATTCCATTCGAGGGTGAACTAAGCCCAATTAGCCGGACTCCCCACCATAAGACCGTCCGTCCAACGGTCGAACTAACCACCACCACCCACTTGGTTTCCCCTCAAAGGGAAACCACTTCATTTCACGGGGCCATAGCACATACTCCATCGCCCTCTCATTCGGAGAGTGGCGGTGTCGAAAGAGGTCACACCCCTCCCCATGTGACCGCACTTCATTCATTCACGATTCCATCCCCCATTATACAAACACCGCACGATGCCTCCGTGGCATCCCCAAGAGCTACCTCCGTGGCAGCTCCTCAAACTTCCGGATCTGCGCGTCTTATACAGGAGCCAGAAATGACGGAAGGAAGACCGGGAGTGGCTCAATCAACGCCATCCACTTCCGGCCATCTCCCAATAAATTTGGAGATGTTAACGGCAGCTCTACGTGCTGCCGGCGTGATTACCCGGGCTGACCTGGACGCCCAAAGGGAAGCTGCCGAGGAACGTCACACCACCCTACTTTCTCTGATCAAGGGTAAGGGTGTCGCTTCCGAAGCTGGCCCCCCACCAGGTTCCCATTCAGTTCAAAATCAGATTTCAGGGTTGTCGGACAAGATCGATGCGCTTACACGCCTAATTCTGCAAGTCCAGGAACAGTTAAATTCCCGAATGGATCGCCTTGAGTCGGCAGTCATCGAACTCCAGTGCCGCCCTCAAGCAGAGGCCCCAAAAAGAAAGCATGACGATCAGGACGACCGTGATCGTCATGAGGGGGAGAAAAGGCAGAAGGTTCAGCATGAGGAACCCGTAATGTTAATAGGGGGAGCACAGACCGCTGAAGGGACAGAATTTCAGGGGTCAGGGGAACAGAGGCAGGAGGCTCAGGAATACCTATTAATAGAAGACGAGCCCATGGTCGAGGGTCCAGCTCCACTAGATCCGATGACAGCTATGGTAGAATTTGAGGAACCTCATGAGAAAGTTGAAATCATATTGGTATCTGATTCAGATTCCGATATTGACGACAACGAACCCTTAATAATTCCTAAGCCTGAACCCGAATCTCCAATGAAAAAATCTTCATCCTCTTCCTTTGACTTCCTAAACTCACCACCGCCAGCCCCTCAAGAAGAAATCCTTTCATCCATTCAAGCTCCCCAGACACTCAAAGAATCCCATACTGTCCTTAGCCCTCCCAGATCACCAAGCCCTACTCCAGTCCAACAAACCGAACAACCAGGTCCTTCAGAAACCAAAAGGGTCGATTGCTTTGATGAAACTCCAGAAGGACCTGGTGTATACAGGAAAGATGACATATTCTGGGTAAGTCAGTATTCAAAAGGCGACATACAAAAACTGCCTCAAGAAGAAAAGGACAAACTTAGACAAGAACGACGGGGGACAATCATAAAGCTTCTTGAAGCTAAGAGGTCTGAAATCGAAGAACCCCCCGTTCAGGGCCTTAAAGAATTTTTACAGAAGTTTCCCCCTGAGCAGTTCCAGAACCCGTACCTAGAAGAGAGATTCAAAATGGTGTTCAGAAAGAAGCCTGGATCCTTCAGCAGACGCCTACTTATGGAACTAACTAATGTATCTAAAGCTGAACAGGCAGAATACTATCAACTCATGCTCAGGGAGAGGAGGTCTAAAGTGTCAAAATCGAAGATAAAGAAACTCAGAACCATAACCATGTGTAAAAGAGCCAAAGTCTACTATCCCTCCTACCAAGTAGAAAGAGAAGATGGCACGGGTGATGACATCTTCGAATATGACCTAGACTTCATAAGTGCGGATGACGTTGAGTTTTTGCACAACAGCTTGAAAAATGGCATCAGAAAACGTCTGACCCACATGACTGCCGTAGGTGTCCTAATTCGAAGCATGAACCGCCGCTCGACCATTATGTGCCTCAGAGACTTTAAAATGGCGATCGAGAGCGCGCTGGTTAAAGTAGGCCTACGAGCACCGGAACAGGATAGCTTCCTTCTAGCCTACCACCCGACTTACAGAGTTGTACTTTCTAGAGACCCGGGTGTCATTTTTGTCAATTACAAGGGCTATAAAAGGTACATGCGCTTTGAGGATCTTCCATGCTACTCTGATGGTACACTCCGATTGGTTCGAGCTGCTCTTACACAGAAAGTACAAGATTATGACGCTCAACCAGATCCTGAACAAAGATGCTCACCAAAGGAGATACAGGATACCCTCAGCGGCATAGACTTCCTGAACGAACGGCTTCATACGAGACAAGTGACCAGACGCTTCGACGTCATCCTTGGACTACGAGAATCTACGTATCATGCCAGAGTTCCAGGACCTCCTAAATGATCGAAAAGGGGGAGATTGTTAGACATTTTATTTCGATCATAGGGAGTTGTTTTGTAATAAATATTAACTTAGTAATTTCCTTGTATTTTATTTCCTTGTAATTTAGTTCATTGTAAAAGTCAAGGGACCAAACTTGACAATGTTCTATACTTAATTAAAGGAGCCTAGAAATAGGCTCCTAGGGTTTTGTAATGAGATACGGTTGAATACATTGAAAACATTCCAGCCGCCATTTGCTTTATTCTCTCAAATATTCTTATTGTTCTTTCATCATTGCATAATTATTGAGTTGACATTCTTCTTGTGAGTGATAAAGAATCATTAAAGGTGCTGATATTATTCGGGAATACATATTAACAAGGTTTTATCAGCTGGTTCTTTGACAGAGAACTGCAGCTATTCATTCTGAAGAGGAGAGATGGACTTCAGTACTTGAGGCGTACGCTTAAAGTATTTAATACATTGCCGAAGGTAGAAGTGAAGGAATTAGCCTGGAAAGAATTGATCAACATTGGAAACGACCCTTATGCTGAAGTGATCGCGAAGATAATCAGAAAAGAGGGTCGGTCCGGAAAGTTCGAAAGGCTAAAGCCAAGATCAGGCAAGAGAGTAGAAGATGAGACAAGAATAGACCCCCATACGGGAAGGCCATGGGCTAGAATGGTGTATAAGCCCGTCAGGTGTCTAAAGAAGGTGCCTATAAAGTCCATGCCACAAGATGTTCTCAGTAACATGAACTGGTGGTACATAGATAACGATACTGCTGAAGCAATAATGGAAGATACAGAATACAAAGTAATTTTGCGAGTGTATGATCCGTTGCATCTAATAAACTTATCGAAGGACGACCTGAAGAAGTTGAATGATCAACCTATCTTTTTTCATGAAGGACGGAGGTCTGACGCAAGGAAGTACCAAAAGGTACTAAAGGTTTGTATAGATGCAGGACTATATGCAGGTACCAGTCTATATAGTTCTAGTACCTAATCAAAATGTAAATAGTTAGAAGCTATCGTCAAGGGGGAGTCTGTTGGTACACCCTGTGTGACGATAGCAGTCTAAGTTGTGTTAACATTTTGTGTAAGTCATTGAATATTAACTAGTGTTTGATATATGTGATTATGTGTTTGATATTTATTGTTTGTATGTTTGAACTTGGTGTAACGTATTACAAGAAGTTCAAACATAAAGTTCAAAGATTAATTCAAACATAAGTTAAAACATATATTCAAATAGAAGTTTGACATGTGAAATTTGAATTTAGGTTAAATTCGAATTTAGCATGAAGGTAAATTCGAATTTGTCAGGTGGACAAATTCGAATGGGCCTTGGGCCTGGTTTGAGTTTGTCCCATGACAAACTCGAATGGATCACTATAATTAGAAATTAACTCAAATGATTAGGAGACTTTTGCAGAATTCCGGTGAGTGATTAGCAGATGGCGATCTCGAGTTTATCAGCAATCTGTGTGTGTTTTCGGAGAGAATGATTGCGTAGGTTCATTCGTAGTTGTTCGTACAACGTCGTGGTAGTCTCCGTGTTTCGTGCGTGTGATCTTACCGTCAAGCCGCTAACGAGGATTCCGCACTCGTTGGTGTGTGTCGCGTCTAGGTAGATCTATAGTGTGAAGACCTTACAAGATAGTTAGAAGCTATCATCAATGGGGAGTCTGTTGGTACACCATGTGTGACGATAGCAGTTTAAAGTGTGTTAGCATTTTGTGTAAGTCATGTTACAAGGTTTTGAATATTAACAAGTATTTGATATATGTGATTTTATGTGTTAGATATTTATTGTTTGTATGTTTGAACTTGGTGTAACGTATTACAAGAAGTTCAAACATAAAGTTCAAAGATTAATTCAAACATAAGTTAAAACATATATTCAAATACAAGTTTGACATGTGAAATTCGAATTTAGGTTAAATTTGAATTTAGCATGAAGGTAAATTCGAATTTGTCCACCTGACAAACTCGAATGGATCACTATAATTAGAAATTAACTCGAATGATTAGGAGACTTTTGCAGAATTCCGGTGAGTGATTAGCAGAAGGCGATCTCGAGTTTATCAGCAATCTGTGTGTGTTTTCGGAGAGAATCATCACGTAGGTTCGTTCGTAGTTGTTCGTACAACGTCGTGGTAGTCTCCGTGTTCCGTGCGTGTGATCTTACCGTCAAGCCGCTAACGAGGATTCCGCACTCGTTGGTGTGTGCTCGCATCTAGATAGATCTATAGTGTGAAGACCTTACATGTGCACATAACATTTGTACGTATACATAATTATACTTTCATTAAGTTTAAACCTTAAAAATCTACCCAATATTATCTCATCCTAGGCCAAAGGTCAATTGAAATTGTTATAATATTGCTGCCTAGGTGGGTCAATACCAGCATCTGAAATCGTGCTCAGAGTAGAGTATCGTCAACTATACTCTATCCATGAGCTCCAGCTCTGATACCAAATTGAAACACCCATACAACTAACACGAGTGTTTCAATACCATTATACATTAATTTATACAGAGTACTTGCGGAAATACGATCAAATTAAAACTTTTAATACTTTAATAATCATGAACGTCATTCCAAACACTTTGCAGATAACACAACAGAGTGTTGTAAATCACGGAGTAATGTAATTGGGGTACAATGTTAAATCATCAGTTTGATTACAAACGAATTAATAATCATTAACTAATTCGCGTAAGTCCAAAATGGAAGTCTGCTACTCCCACCCCAATCATCAACAAAATATGGAGCTCCTATCCGTGCTCCAATCAATGTCTAACAGTTTGGGCCAGCCGGCCCTTTGCCCTTAACAGTTCCTGAGAATAAATATCAACTAACGGGTAAACAACAAAGTTGTTTAGTTAGTTTCTAGATTAAAATACCATGCGATATATGAATGATGCCATGCAATGCCATTAATTTAACTAACAACATCAGGAGGCCAACTAATGGCTAATAAGCTACCACATTGCGGTTACCACACACAGGCTTACCGTACAATAGGTTTACAATCTACTGCTCGATTACCACAGACCACAGGCTTATCGATCTGCAGTTTACAGTGATGCCATACGATTACCACAGACCACAGGCTTATCGTTTTATAGGCAATAAAGGTCACCACACACAGGCTTACCATTATGATTCCGCTAGGTTACCACACGCACAGGCTTACCGTCTCAGCGGAGAAGTCAAACGAATGATTAATAACTTATCAACCGAGTGATAATATGACAACAATAATGTATGTGATGGCAAAGCATGTAAATGACAAGAATGAATATGAAAGCAATAACATACAATTCATGATATGCATACAAATACATTAATGCTAGAACTCACAGTGGTGTACAACAAGCTCTCGGCCTCAAAACCGACTTACGGTCGTTAAAGTAGGAATAATAATCTCCAAGGAACTTTAACCCGTCAAACCCCTACACATAGGTTCATATGTTGGTACACCCTGTGTGACGATAGCAGTCTAAGTGATCGAACATTTTGGTTTAAGTAATATTCAAAGTATTGAGAATTAACGAGTGCTTGATATATATGTTTATATATGTTTGACAGTTATTGATTGTATGTTTGAACTTGATGTAACATATTACAAGAAGTTCAAACATATAGATCAAAGATAAAATCAAACATAAGTTAAAAACATAAGTTTCATATACAAGTTAGTCAGATTCGAATTCTATAAGGATTGGCATTCGAATCTATGTCAGATTCGAATTTGATCCTAGTTAGATTCAAATGTGTTATGAGGCAGATTCGAGAATGTCAGTGAGGACAAACTCGAATGGGCCTTGGGCTGGATTCGAGTTTGGCCTATGACAGACTCGAATTAGCCTCTATATTTAGGGATAGACTCGAAATCTTATCAGACTTTTTGTAGAATTCGAGAGTGATTAAGCAAAGAGCGATTTCGAGTTTATCATCAGTGTTAGTGTCATTTCGGAGAGAATCAGTTCGTAGGTGCGTCCGTTGTAGTTCGTGCAGCTTACTGATAGTCTCCGTGTTCCTGGTGAGTGTTATTACCGTCTACCCGTTAACGAGGATTCCGCACTCGTTGACGGTTCCGCGTCTAGATAGATCTGTGTTAGGTAGACCTTACAAGTGTATCAGAGCCTACGGGGTGTTCTTGGTGTTCTTCGTGTTCATCTAGATATATCCTAGGTTTCTTGACGCTTTTGGACGGTTTTTCTCTCATCTTCGTGTTTTTTTCGTGTTCTTCGAGCTTAGCAAATAGTCATCCGGAAAATACTTTGTGTTTTTCACGTTTTTGATCGAAATCAATATTTTTCGTTGTAAAAATATTGATTTAATCTGCAAAACGTTAAGAAAACAAAGTATTAGCCATTTTTCGAGTTTGCGGCGCTCGAATCTGTTAGGAGTAATTAGGGTTATTCTTAGTCTCGAGTCTAACCAAAATCCGCTCCTCTCGAGTTTGATAAAGTGTGTTTTGAGTTTAATTCGAGTTTGTGCTAGAGTCGAATAGGAGTCTCGAGTTTACTGTCATTCGAGTTTGCTTCGAGTTTGGACTATAGTCGAACAGGGGTACTTCGAAACTACTGGGTATTCGAGTTTGCTTGACCTTCGAGTTTAGGGACTTTCGAATCTGTCATCATCTTCGAATTTAATTGAATTATCAAACTTAATCGAATTTAATCCCAAACAGATTTAAAATTAATTATATTCGAATCTACCTAGATTCGAAAGAATTAACTCAAATTAGTTTCGAATTAAATTAATTAAGTTCAATTCAACTATTTTTTAAACGATGTCAAACCTTCAAAAGTTTCTAGAAATGGATCATGAGGTCGGAAAGGCTAACACTCGCCTAAGCTGATGAAACTCGAGGATTACTATTGGTGGAAAGATCGGTTTGCCGATTTTGTGCGTTTCAATGACATGCGCATGTGGGTATGTATTGACGAAGGATACATTCCACCTATTTCTGAAGTTGAAGGCCGTCAGAGAGTCTTATCATATCAGATGATGAAGGAAGATGATAAGAAACTGTATGAAGCCGAGAACAGAGCTTTCTCGATTATTCGAATGGCTTTGCCTCAGGATATACTACACACATTTCGGACTCAAAAGACATCTAAGGAACTTTGGGAGTCGCTAGAAAAGAGGTGTGAGGGTAATCCTAGGGTTCGGAGGAAACGCATGGAGTTATTGAAACAACAGTTTGCTATTTTCAAGTCTCTGAAGGATGAACAGCTGGACGACACCATAACCCGCTTCTATCATCTGTTGACAGAGCTTGAAAGTCACGGGATTCAGTATAATGACATTGAGAAGAACAATAAGCTTCTTGATGCCTTACCAGCCAAATGGGCGATGTATGTGGCAATGATAAAGCTTAATGAGGACAAGTATTATACCCAATCACTGGAGGATATAGTGGGAACATTGCGAGCTTATCATTTCGAGCTACTGAAGGCCGAAACGGATTACGAACAAGTCCAGAATCCAGCGATGTATTTTGGAAAATCAACAAAACCTTCAGCAATAGCTGATATGAAGACTGCTACAGCGTTTTTCACCGGAGAAACGACATCAACAGCAGAGACTGATGACACACTGAACAGAGCGTTCTTAGGATTAGGAAGATCGGAAGAACAGCAGCCTCCAGCAACTCAGGCATCAACATCTCAGGGCTACTCTAAGATGCCCATGAGCGCTAAATCAGCGGAAGAACATTTGAACTTGCTTGCTTCATTTGTGGCCGCGTACGGAAACTGTGTTCAGGGGAAGATAAACGATTCTGCTCTCTGGGATGAAGACTATGATCAGGTCGACCCTGACGATCTTGAGGAGATGGACCTAAAATGGCAACTGGCCATGGTAACCCAACGGGTTAAAAGATTCATCAAAAGAACTGGGAGAAATTTGACAATGAATAACAAAGGGATTGGCTTTGATAAGTCCAAGGTCAAGTGCTACAATTGTCAAGGTCTGGGACACTTCGCCAGAGAATGTCAGAGACCAAAGGTAGATAATTACCAAGGGCAGAATCAGCATCATGGACAGTATCAGAATCAATCTCAACAACGATACCTACCGAGTTCAACTGTCGGTCAAGCCAATCTAGCTGGTCTATTAGCAAACGGCACATCAGACAGACAGCTGGATGGTACCTACGACTAGAGCTCACATCCGGAATCAAATGCTAGAGCCTTCATGGCTGAAGTCACAGAAAATGGATGTGAAGGGGAAGAGCAGACCACAAGGGACAGCAGTCCGATGTGGGTGGAGAAGACGAATGATCAGACGCTTCTGGAGTTTGCCGCTCAAATGGCCAACGTGGAATCCGATAACACAAAGGTTAGTCTGAGTTACTCTCTTTTTCATGAATTATGCATGTTGTGTGTTACTTCTAACGATAGGTTAAATCTAGTCTTAGAATCACATAAAACCATAACTGCTCAAAATGAGTCTTTAAAAGCTGATAACGCTAGCCTTAATGACATTAAGCAAGATCTTAAGGACAAACTTAAAGCTGATGCCCAAGATGTCATAGTTCTAAAGGACAAGCTGAGTGAGCAGTGTGTAAGATTAGAACTGATGTATGAGCACGTAGAGGCCTTAACCAAAGATCTTAAGACAAAAGAAGTAGAGCTAGCTGAAACAAAGGTGAAGGTAGCAGAGGCTAATAGTAAGTTAGAAAAGTATAGGAATTCAAGCCTGAACCTAGGGAAAGTTTTAGATGCTCAACGCCAATCTAAAAAGCCTGTAGGTCTAGGATTTCATGAAATTCCTCCTCCTTTTAATGCAAACTACGTGCCTCAACCTCAGGAGAAAACTGACAAATCAGTAGACTTAGAGGACATACCTGCACCTATATCTGAGCCTGTAAAAGAAAATACAACTAAGGTGACTGATACAACCGTCAAGGTTAAGAAAGTCAAATTTGTGTCTTCATCCAGTGAAACACCTGCAGGAAAACATAAAATTGATTTTAATGATCAGGACGATGAACCAGTCACAATAGATGTTCAAAAGGACCAAGACACTAGTGAGACACCTAAGTCTAAGGGCACACACAAGAAGTCCATAGATAAGATGTCGTGCTTCAGATGTCATGAAAAGGGGCATGTTGCTTCTAACTGTCCGCTTAGGAAAACCGAAGTTACACCTAAGACAGGAAAGCCAATACCAGTTAAGCCCTCAACAAGTGTGGCGAGCACTAGTAGTTCTCAGACTACAGAGAAAACTGTGCAGGCCGCACCAAAACAAGTTGTGAAACAAATACCGGTAAAGGTTGGACCAAAAGAAGTGGTTAGGACAAATTCACCGAATAGAGTCGTAAATCAATCTAGGTCTGGACCTCAACAACAATTTAGGAGCACAACACCTAGCAGAGCATACACTCCAGTTAGGTCACACACTCCTATTAGGCATCACACACCGGTAAGAGCTCAGGGATCACAATCTGAAATGCAATATAATCGGAATTATTCTAGAGCTCCACAACAAATGCCTACTCAAAGGCAAAGAGTGAATTTACATCACTCGGCACCACAACAAACTCCTGTTCAACGACCCAAGTCACCTGAAAGGCGAGATGGGTATTTGAAAGAGTTTAAGTATGTGGACAAGAATGGTATAACCAAGTCAGTTATGGCTTGGGTTCCCCGTGATAACTAACCTATTTTCTTTCATGTGCAGGAGATTACCACAGGTCCAAACAACAAATGGTTCGTCGACAGTGGATGCTCTAGGCACATGACAGGGGAAAGAAGTCTCCTTACAGACTTCAAGGGTGGGAATCGGGGATTTGTATCATTCGCGGGAAATAAAGGAGGAAACATCACGGGTACCGGAGTGGTCACTAATGGGACAATCAAATTGGATCAAGTTTATCATGTTGATAAACTGGTTCACAATCTCATTAGTGTATCTCAAATCTGTGACAAGAAGAATTCATTGTTGTTCACAGACACTGAAGCGTTAGTGCTAAAACCGGGTTTCAAAATTCCTGAAGAGTGGATATTGATGCGGGCACCAAGGAAGAATGACTTGTACATGCTTGATATGAATAAGTCGGAGACTTCGATGGGGCCAATCTGTCTGTTATCCAAAGCTTCGGAGACGGAATCAGTGTTGTGGCACAGACGCATGGCACATTTGCACCTAAGGAAAATGAATTATATAACGAAAAATGGGTTGGTGCAAGCTGTGCCTATGAAGAGCTTTCAGTTCGAGGACAAGTGTCTACCATGCAAGAAGGGCAAACAACATAAGAAGACACACAAGTCCAAGACGCAGAACTCCATAACCTCTACATTCGATTTGTTGCACATGGATCTTTTCGGACCAATCAACAAAAGGAGTATAGGAGGTAGTTGGTATTGTTTAGTTATCACTGACGATTACTCACGATTTTCTTGGGTTTTCTTTCTAGGTACAAAGGACGAGACGGCTTCCAAGCTCATCGGGTTCTTAGACCAAGTGGAGAAAACCTACGGAACACGGGTTAAAAGGATAAGTAGTGATAATGGAACTGAGTTCAAAAACACTGTAATTGGTGTATATTGCCTCTCAAAGGGCATAGTGCATCAATTTAGTGCACCATATGAGCCTCAACAAAATGGGGTGGCCAAACGCAAAAACAGGACACTGATTGAGGCAGCTAGGACTATGCTTTCGGATTCAAAGCTTCCTACCATGTTTTGGGGGAAGGCAGTGAATACCGCATGTCATATTTTAAACCGAGTCCTAACTGTCAAATCTTTGAACAAAACCTGTTATGAAATTTTGAATAAACGGCCACCTAATTTAACTGGCTTCGAACCGTTTGGGGTACCATGTACTTTACTGCGAACAAAACATCAACCTAAGTTTAGTGAAAAGGCTGACGAAGGATACTTCCTAGGTTATGTGTCGAACTCACCAAACAAATGGGTTTTTAACAAAACAAATGGTACAGTAGAGATTGTGTATAACATTGAAGTTACAAGTTATACATATGAACCCCAAACAGGTCCAGAATGGATATTTGACTATGATAAATTATTTGAGTCATTTAACATTCCTTTGGATGAAAATACAGGTACAATCGAAAAGGACATGGCGACGTTGCATCTAAATGACGAAGGTCATACCTTTCCGAGGACTACATTTCAATCCACATCCGAGCCTACTGCGACTGAAGATGGATCTCCAGAAGTTACTAATCCAGAGGCACCTTCAACTGAGAATCAGACTCAGGCAACAAGTTCCAACTCTGAGGAAAATGTCCACGAGGAGGAAAATGTAGAATCTGAGGCTATTCCCCCATTAGGTGAAATAGGATCTAAGTTAGGAGATAATCTGAGAGTTGATGAGATAGAGACCTCTAGGATCAACAAGAACCATCCTATAGAAAGCATCATAGGAAATCCTAACGAGGGTGTGAAGACTAGGAGTAGTTTAAATAACAACACTGTGTTGTTGTCGATGATAAACGACTCCGAGGCATATCATGCCTGTCTCTATTCTTGTTTCATTTCGCAAGTAGAGCCTAAGAATGTGCAAATGGCACTAAAGGATAACTCCTGGGTTGAAGCGATGCAGGAAGAACTTTCGCAGTTTAGGAAACTAGAAGTGTGGGAGTTAGTTCCATTACTTCGAGGGGAAGTTGCCATAGGAACCAAATGGGTTTTTAAGTGTAAAAGAGACGATCGGGGTATAGTCACTCGCAACATGGCTAGGTTAGTTGTAAAGGGTTTCAACCAAGAGGAGGGAATCGATTACAATGAGGTGTTTGCGCCATTAGCTAGGCTAGAAGCCATTAGGTTGTTTCTGGCTTTTGCTTCCTTCAAGGGCTTTAAGGTATATTAACTAGATGTTAAGAGTGCCTTCCTATATGGAAAAGTGAAGGAGCTGGTGTACGTAGAACAGCCGCCCAGATTTACAGATCCAAAATATCCTGATAGAGTATATCGTTTAGATAAGGCTTTATATGGATTGCATCAAGCACCAAGGGCGTGGTACGAGACTCTATAAAACCATTTATTAGAGAACGGGTTTGAAAGGCGTAGGATAGATAGTACGCTGTTCGTTAAGAGAAAAGGAGAACACTTCATCTTGGTACAAGTGTACGTAGATGATATCATTTTTGGATCATCAGACGAACAAATGTGCAAAGATTTCGAGAAGGTGATGAAGTCGAAATTCGAGATGAGTGCAATGGGAGAGTTAAATATCTTTTTGGGGTTACAAGTTGACCAGAAGAAGGAAGGAATGTTTATCCATCAGACGAAGTATGTCTATGACATATTGGAACGCTTCGGGATGAAAGGAACAAAATTGACTGCCCTTTTCAGCACGCCGATTCAAGTGAATCACAATCTCGGGTTGGGTACTGAAAGTGATACCGATGTGGATCCGACGTTATATCGGGCCATGATTGGATCACTTATGTATTTAACTGCTTCAAGACCTGACATCATGTTTGCTGTGTGTATTTTTGCTAGGTTTCAAGCTAATCCGAAGGAGATGCACATGAAAGCTGTGAAGCGGATTCTACGATACCTCAAGTCGAAACCGAAGCTGGGACTTTGGTATCACGCGGAGGGAGATCTAGAGTTGGAGGCGTTCACGGATTCTGACTACGGAGGATGCAGCTTGACGTGCAAATCAACAACTGGAGGTTGTCAATTCCTAGGAGGGAGACTGGTATCCTGGCAATGCAAGAAACAGACGTCGGTAGCCGTGTCAACGTGCGAGGCCGAGTATGTTGCTGCTGGTAGTTGCTGCTCACAGGTTCTGTGGATACAACAACAATTGCGGGATTACGGTTTGGCTTACACTCAAACTCCTATTAGGATAGATAACCAGTCTACTATCGCAATAACTAATAATCCAGTTAAACACAGTATAACAAAGCACATAGACATAAGGCATCATTTTATACGTGATTGTGCTGAAAAGAACTTAATCAAATTGGTAAAAGTGGCAACGGATAATAATAATGCAGATTTATTTACCAAAGCCTTTGATAAGTCACGGTTTGAATATTTGATTCAACTAAATGGAATGCGCAACCCAGAGTAATTTGACCTTAGTAGAATTTATTTCCTTTTTTAGCTGTAGTATTTCTTTCTTTTTATAGTAAGTCTGCTAAATTAGGATACTTTCTATTTTTAGTAAGTTAGTAGGTTATCTTCTTTTATTGCTATTTCTTATGAAAAACAAAAGAAAAAAAAAAGAGAAAATCATAAAAATACAAAAAAAGAGAATATCAGAAAAGGAGTTAAGTCTTAGATGCATAGGTTCAAAGTGACGAAAATTAGCACAGTCGTTACAAACTCTAAGTGTTTAGGCTTTCACACATAAAGCACCTAAAATTCTAAGTGTTATACTTGATTTTAGTTAGATGTGTTGGTAGGCATAATACATATAGGGAGTCCCAAGGCAAATAAAATATTCAAGAAAAAGTCAAACGTGTCACTAACTTAGATGTATGACCAATCGGTCTTAATTTTTATGTACAAGACATACAAACTTTGCGTCTAAATGAGGTATGCAAACTTTCTGGGGATGTATAGCAACATCAAATACATCTTAAAATGGAAAGAATAGAAAAATCATACAAAATTGAGAGTCAATATCATGTAACTCTGTTGTACGTAAGTACAGACCTGTTGCCTCTGTTTTGATTCGGGTTAGCAAGATAAGTCGCTTTGTTGTACGTCGGTACAGACCTGTCACCGCTGTCTTGCTAGCTTTAAAATAAACCTTAAGTCAAACTACGCCACTTTGTTGTATGAAAATACAGACCTGTGTCCGATGTTTGTCTTTTAAAGAAAGTTTGCACATACCAACAAGTTAGAATCATTGTCTGTATGCCTTGATCATAAAAGTATGTCTATGTCTGATTCACGTAAGATAATTTCATGATAAATAAAAATGCCAAGGGATATTCCAAAATGTAGCATGTTTAAAGGGGTAAATACCAACAATCGGCTAAATGGGTATTTCACGACAAACAATCAAAGGAATCAAAAATTCCTAAGTGTGAAAGTTTAAGTACTGAAAGTGTGTATCTGACACCGCTATCTGATTGAACCTTCCTTTGACTATACTCATCAAAAATATTTTGTTTAGCGTTTAGCATAGATTGTAAGTTGTAATAAATGCAGTTTAAGTCTAAATTAAATTTTTGGTCAAAATTTTAAAAAAAAATTTATTTTCACTTATTTTTATTTTATTTTATTTTATTTTACCTTATTTTATTTTATTTTATTTTATTTTATTTTATTTTTATTTTTATTTTTATTTTTATTCTTCTTAGGAAAAAGGTCAAAAATAACTGAGGGTGCATTCACAGTTGAATAAAATAAACACTGCGTGAAAATCTTGTGCTTAGGGTAAAGGATTTGGCATAGTTTATTCCGTTACACAATAACGTTGAAAAGGTTGAAAAAGTTGAATTTATTTCAAAATTTTTGAAATTTTCTAAAGTGTTTGGGGTAATTCGAGTTTAGGTCAAACTCGAAATCGACTGATCTCGAATCTGTCAGTAGATTCGAATCTGTCATTAGACTCGAAGGTAGGTGTTATAAATAGGTTAACAGTAATTGTCATAACTCTATCTGTTTTCGAATCTGTTCCTCGAATCTATTTCTCTCGAGTCTACCGTTTTCACCAAAAACCACTATTCGTCGAGTTTCTTGCTTGTGTGTTCGATTCTACTAATACATCTAGGTATAAACAACTGGGTTGTACAAGATTCAAGTAGTTTTATACACCATTTAAGTCAAAATCACCAATTTTTGAAGGTTTGATGGTCGAAATCGTGTTTTTCAAAATTACAAAGTTTGGACCGGTAAATAGTCAAATTAAAGGCAAATATCTGTGATTAGAACCTAGTAGGACTAATGAATGTGATTTTCTAAGTTCAAAATGGTTAAAATCATAGAGTTTGGTGATGATATGGGCCGACGATTTCGAATCTGTTCCTGACCAATCTCGAGTTTGTCAGTAAACTCGAGAAGGGCATTAGATTCGAGTGTGACATCAAACTCGAAAAAGGGTTGCTTCGAATCTGTTTATTCGAATCTGTCATTTTATTTGTATTATTCAATTTAAAATTAACTAAACTTGTAGAAATTCATTTGTGTTGGATTTTGTACTTAAACAAGTTCAAAATAAAACAAACTTGAATTTCAGCAAGTTTATTGATTTTTAATAATTCTAATAGTTTATCTATTGTGCAGATATGGCTGATCGAGTATTCGTGCCTAAGCATAATATGGTCATTCCCCCCGACCATCATATCCCTGAGGCACAGGGTTTCCGTCAGATGATGGATTTCCTAGTGGAATCTAGGATTGCGTTTGCATTGTCCCATAACATTCAGATCATTATTCCATATGTACGGCAGTTTTACGAGCACTTACAAGTTGATTGTTCCGTCACTCCAACAGTTCTGAGAACAAGGATAGCAGGACAGCCATTGGTGTTTTCTGCTGATATGCTGCGTCAGGTTCTGCAGCTAGGATCTCAGGAAGAAGAGTCTGGGCCTATAGACTTTCCCTTAAGTATTAGGCAAGCAGCTTTTCTGAGGATGGGTTACAACTTGGATGTTACTAAAACATCGTATATGAAGAGTGGGCTAATAGGTCAATGGAGATTTTTGGCGCATGTGTTTATGGTTTGTTTTGCGGCCAAGAAAGCTGGTTTTGATTATATTGTCTCGAAGATCCAATCCGGGATGATCGCTTTGGTTTATAATCGGCGCTTCAGCTTTTCTCAAATGTTTTTCTCGGAATTCGTTCATCAAATCACGGCTCCGGAGCAGCAACAATTTCTCCTATATCCTCGTTTCATAATGATGCTCATTCGGCACTTCTTGCCGAATTTGCCGCAGCAAAATGAGATTCAGAGTGTAGCGGTGATTGACAAAAGGATTTTTGCTGACTGTTCTGCGCACAGAGGAAGGCTAGCAGTCCCAGTCGAACGACCATTGTTTGGGGCAGTTATAGACAGGAACTTTGAAGCACCGGATAATGCCAACTGGGCAGGTGAAGTAGAGGTTCAACTTCGACAGCCACAACAACAGCAGCAACAACCGCGTGCTCAGCAACAGCGGAGACGCCAAAGAGCTATCGCGAGTCAAACTCAGGCAACTAGGCCTTCTACAAGTCAACAGCAAGAGGTACAAGAGGCAGGGCCATCAACTACACCAGCAGAACCTATTCCGACATCCGATCAGTTGTGTCAAACGCTGCATGAGATATGGGAAGCGGGTCCTAATGCAAATGAAGAAATAACTGCCGAGCTTATTGATCAATTGTTACAGCCTCCGGAAGGAGAAGATGATGTGCTTCGGGAAATTGATGAATATGAACCGGAGCAAACAGGTAATGACTTGTCATCGTCAGCAACTGAGTCAGAAGATATGGAGGAGATAGAGGTTGAAGCTCCAGAGTCCGTATCTACAGAACCTCCTGTTCAAATGGGAACTTATGGATCAAGGTTAGTAGTGTCTGAAGAAGCTTCAAGGCGGCGAGCATCACGAGAGTCTGATGACTCTGATTTTGAAGAAGAAGAGGTCGCTCCATTAGTGACGAGGCAAAGGGCTAAGCGTCATCGGTTTATGCAAGGAACTTCCTCAGCTTCAGCCACACAGCCTGAAGTATCTCAATCTCCAGCTACTCCAACTACCATTCCACCATCACCACCACATGCTGAACAGTACATCCCATCGCCCATCATTCCGACTCCAATTCAATCCATCCCATCCACCTCATCCACATACACAGAAAATCAAAGGTTTTTGCAGCTAAAAGCTCGAGTTGACTTCCAACAGATCCAGATCTTAGGCCTAACGACGGCAATCGGTGAGATTCAGAAGCACAATGCAAATCTAGATAACGAGAATACCGATCTGAAAGATAGTGGACAAAATACAGGAAGAGAATTTGGAGCTAAAAACTTTTGTCGCTGATCAAGCAGCTGAACTAAGATCGATGCGCTCCCTGGTTGAGCAATTAATGAAAAATATACAGGCTCAGCGGGAGACATCCTGCCGTGATCAAGTGGAGTGGCTGAGGGATGATGATAATGATGAAGATGACCACGGCAATGATCCCAGCACGGAAAGACAGAATGAGCCAGTAGATTTTTCTGCTGCTCAGGATGCTCAGTCTCAGGGGGAGCCGAGTCAATCAGGAGCTAAAGAATGAGAGGCCAGTTCGTCCAAACCTACAGAGTCTGAGATAAATGAGATGATTGATGCACTTATGGATCTCGACGACGACCCGATGGACTTGGGCTTTGACTTTGAGGATGATATGGAGGAACTAGAAGAGGGAGAATTTGTTCCTGAAGACATAACGGATTGGAAGTCCGATGATGAGGTCTATGCTGACGAAGATGATGAAGCCAATGAGATCACTGTTCAGCAAAATCCAATCACTGATACGTATGTGATAGAAGGAAATGATGTTGTTAACATAGAAGTAGTCAATGCTGCTTTAAATGTTGATTCATCAATAGAAGAACCTGCCAGAGAGCTGACCAATGAAGAAAAAAGAAAGCTATGGTTCAGGGCAGAGCTGAAGGAGTTAGAGCTGAAGAAGAAGATGAGGGTGCCAGGTACTGGAAAGCTGTCAGGAAGCATATTAAGCTGGTTCTTTGATCGGGAACTGCAGCTATTCATAATCAAAAGAAAAGATGGGCTCCAGTACCTCAGAAGATCTCTGAAAGTACTCAACTCATTGCCGAAGATTGAGATAAAAGCGTTAGCTTGGAAAGAACTAATCAATATCGGCAACGACCCTTACGCAGATATAATTGCCAAAATCATAAGAAAAGAAGGAAGGTCGAGGAAGTTTGAACGCCTTAATCCAAGGATAGGAAAACGAGTAATGGATCATTCTAGAATTGATCCTCTAACTGGGCGTCCATGGATGAAGATACAGTACAGACCAGTGAGATGTCTGAGGAAGGTACCACTCAAGCCTATGCCATAGAACGTCATGAAAAACCTAAACTGGTGGTATGTTGAGAGTGAAACGGGAGAAGCGGTGATGGAAGATTTTGAAGAAAAGGTGATTCTTAGAATCTATGATCCTCTTCACCTGGTAAACCTTTCTAGAGATGACCTTCAAATACTACATGCTCATAAGATCTCAAGCGACACTCATATGGATGGTGAGGCTAGAAAGTATGAGAATGTAGTTAAAGTGTGTATTGAGCAGGGTTTGTATGCTGGAAGCAGTTTGAATAAATAATAAACAAAGTACTTAATCAAATGTGTGAATTATTAGAAGCTATCGTCAAGGGGGAGTCTGTTGGTACACCCTGTGTGACGATAGCAGTCTAAGTGATCGAACATTTTGGTTTAAGTAATATTCAAAGTATTGAGAATTAACGAGTGCTTGATATATATGTTTATATATGTTTGACAGTTATTGATTGTATGTTTGAACTTGATGTAACGTATTACAAGAAGTTCAAACATATAGATCAAAGATAAAATCAAACATAAGTTAAAAACATAAGTTTCATATACAAGTTAGTCAGATTCGATATCTATAAGGATTGGCATTCGAATCTATGTCAGATTCGAATTTGATCCTAGTTAGATTCGAATGTGTTATGAGGCAGATTCGAGAATGTCAGCGAGGACAAACTCGAATGGGCCTTGGGCCTGGATTCGAGTTTGGCCTATGACAGACTCGAATTAGCCTCTATATTTAGGGATAGACTCGAAATATTATCAGACTTTTTGCAGAATTCGAGAGTGATTAAGCAAAGAGCGATTTCGAGTTTATCATCAGTGTTAGTGTCGTTTCGGAGAGAATCAGATCGTAGGTGCGTCCGTTGTAGTTCGTGCAGCTTACTGATAGTCTCCGTGTTCCTGGTGAGTGTTATTACCGTCTACCCGTTAACGAGGATTCCGCACTCGTTGACGGTTCCGCGTCTAGATAGATCTATGTTAGGTAGACCTTACATCATAGTATAATTTATTATAAGCCTCACAACTTATAATTTCTTAACATTGATCCAGATACATTAATCGTAAGACTTAACTAATTTCGTCATTAAACCTCAATAATTATTTTGGTCTAATTATTCTCCTTAATTGATGTCATAGAATATAATGACCAAAGATCCCATAAAATAAAAATAGTTAACATTACAATTTCGGTCCAAGGCCATCCGAAATTCGGACCAAGACTATCAGAATTTCGGGCCATCCGAAATTCATGCTTACCGAATTTTTCAGAATATTTCTAGGTTGAACTACACTTTCTGTCTTACGGATTTAATGCCAAAAATACCAAAACTTCTCTATATTTATTACAAAGAGTTGTAAATTCATTCCCAACACACACACACACACACACACACACACACACACACACACACACACACACACACATATATATATATATATATATATATATATATAAACCCATTTTAACCACCAAAACATCATTTTCATCTTTTTAGATTACCTAGGATTCATATGAACTCAAACTTGGGTTTTTGAGATAAACCCACCAAAATACATAAAAACTTGCATAATATACTTTTAAAGAATGGATCTAACATATTCCATCATTAACTTTCAGGATCTATCAATTTCTAAAAGTTTTCTATAAAAACTCATTTTACCATCAAAACACTATTTCATCCTTTCTGAATCATCAAGAGTTAATGAGAACTTCATTTCGGGTTTTGAGTTAAAACCCACCAAAATACATTAAATCTTGCATAATATACTTTTAAAGGATGGATCTAACATATTTTATCATTTTCTTTCAAGATCTAGCCATTTCTAAGAGATCTTCAAAAAAGTTCATTTGAGTTCTCATCTTCATCATATGAAGATGGTGGAGACAAGAGAAAAGTAAGAGATTTATAAAAAATAAGAGTTGGTACCTCTTGGATCTTTCAAACCGTAAGAATCTTCCAAAAATCAGATTTTTCCTTCTCTTCACAAAGAATTTATTCTCTTTTTTTTTCTCTCTTTTCTCTATTTTCTCTCATTTCTCTCTTCTTTGATGAAATGGATGAACAACACACACTAATGTGTGTGTGTTCTCGGCGTGAATAAGAAGCAAGAAACAAATTATTTTTCCTTTATTTTCTTTTTGTCCCTAAACTTTTCATATTTACCATTTAGGCCCTACAATTATTTCCATTTCTTTTTAGATCTCTACTTCATAAAAATCAATACTTTATTTATTATAATTTACACAACCATTTATTTATATATCACAATATTAATTAATATTCCGAATTTGTATTTCTTTACAATAAATATTAATTATCGATTAAATAATCGGGTCGTTACAGGTTCAGTTTCTGAGGCATGTTGTGAGCGGCAAGGGAATTAAAGTGGACCCAGCGAAGATAGAGGCATGGTACGGTATTAAGCCTTTGTGTTATTGTGTTAAGCTATATGTGTTTGTGCATGCTATGTGTTATATCTACATAGTCTAATCCTCGCGTACTCACGAGCTTCCCAACTTACGTTTTCGAGTCTAACGTGTCTCAGGCAACCAGACAGTGGGGTCGCAGCCGCAGCAGCCGCCGAAGTAGGAGCCGGGTCGGATTAGAGTTGTGTGTGTATATGATTGTTGCATGTTGATGTCATCTTTTGGGAAACTGTTGTACTTGATTAACATGTGTATGATAGTTAGTGTTCAGATGGTGTATGTGTATCTGCATCAGACATGCGACTTGTTGTATTAAAGTTTTTAATTATCAATGATTTCAGTTAATCCTCTGACATGTGTACTATGAGATGTATGCGATTCTGTCACTTATGATTATATATTGACATGACATTTGTATGTGAAAAGAGGGTGTCACATCGTTTAATTTTTTAACCATTTTGATTTGATAAAATAACAACCAATTTTGATTTTGGTTTTTTCGAACAAAAAACTGACAAATCATTCTCATATGTACTTTGTTCAATAAACAACGAATAATTCCGAATTTATTTTTTTTTATAAAAGATGATGAACGATTTTGATTTTTTTTCTATACAAAATAACCATTCCGATTTTAATTAAACGGTGAAAAAAATGACGAACCGTTCCGATTTAATTTTTTCGATCAAATAAACGATTATCCATTTCGATTTTAATTTTTTTGATGAAAACATGATAAATCATTATGATATTTTATTTTTATAAACAAAAGATCCATTCCGATATTAATTTTTTCTATCAAATAAATGACAATGACGAATTTTGATTTTTTGATCAAAAACTGTGAACCATTATGAATTTTGATTTTCTTCAAACAAAAGAATAATTCTGATTTTAATTAAAAGAAGATTAAAATAAGACGAAACATTACAATTTGAATTTTTTTAATAAAAAATGACGAAACATTCATAACTTAATTTTTTTATCAAAAACTGACGAACCATTCCAATTTTTGAATTTTTCAAACCATTCATAATTAAAAATTTTTGATTAAATATTTTCAGTGAAAAAGCTACAAACCATTCTGTTTATATACTTATTCGAAATGAAAAAAAACTTCAACACTTCGTTATTTTGAGTTTTTTGAAAGGAGAAAAAATTAAATTATTTCAATTTTAGATTTTCTGAAAATAAACTAAAACTAATTTTTATTTTTATCTTTTCTAAATGAAAAAAATAATGGAGAAAGATTTGAATTTTTAATAACTAATTGAAAAACAAAATAAATCAGGTATATCATATAATAATGTTAAATAAATAATTATGGTAATTTATTTAAAAAAAAAGTTAGCATTAATAATAACAATAAATATACAAATAAAAATTAATAGTTAAATAAAAAATAAAATGTTACATTTGAATAATTAAATGATAAAAAAAATACAAAATATATATATGAAAATAATATATGATATAAAGTAGAAAGAGAAAAAAGGAAAAAGAAATACAAAATTTTGAAAATTACACAAATTGTCCTTGAAAGACAAAAGGACGAAAATGTCCCTGAGACTAACGGTTAAAGTTAACCGCCATTAGTTTCAGGACCAAAATGTTACAACTTTTTAATTTTAAGGGCTTATGGTGTAATAAAATTCTATCAGGGATTAAAACCATAAATGCATATAAACCACATGGACTATTTATGTAAATTAGTCAAAGAAATAAGAAAAGAAAATGGGGAAACACGAGGATGAAAACACAATGATGGTGTTTTTCTCGTGGGAAGGGAGTTAAAATTTTCCAAACAAAACGCAGGATATGTGGTAAAAGGTATACAGTCTGTATCCCTCACGTCCGTCCCTGTCACCACCATAATTAACGGACAACCCTTTCCTTTCATTTGTGACCTCATAATTATATACATAAACTAAAAAAAAATAGGGGTAAAGTCATACATAGTAACCTACTTTTTGAAAATTTATCAATATGGTACGTCTACTTTTTTTAAATGTCAACATGGTACTTGTACTTCAATTTTTCATTTCGATATGACCATATTTGTAATGGACCCCTGTTTTTCATACCATTAGAAACATGTTTCGTATGTAAAAACCGGTCTCTATTATGTAGAATGATCATATCGATATAGAAAAATGAAGTACACGTACCATATAGACAATTAAAAAAAGTAGACATACCATATCGATACATTTTCAAAAGTTGGTTGCTATTGTAAGATCTTAACCCAAAATAATAATAATAAAGTTTTATTGTTTTTAGTTATTTATGATGATAACGTCTATTTCTTTTATTTACAATAATATATATTTTACATAAAACAGACTAGCAAGTATGATAATATGTGTTTAGTACTTCAAAAATATGTTGTTAGAATATCAAAGAAAATGAAATTATGTATTTGTTTTAAAAGTTCGATCAAAATATATGTATTGTTTTTAACAATATAAACATTAAAATATGTTCTTATTGATGAATATGTAAGAATATAAACCCAGAAAGATCAGGCGTTAGTTGACTTCTTCCAAATCAACTTTTATAAAATGATTTCTTTACCCACGTGCAATTGTGATGGATTGATTTTCATTAGTCGAACATGTGTTTGTCCAAAGAGAAAATATGTCTCCCAGTGATAAATAATTTACAATGCAGTTTTACTTGTTGGAGATCAACATACTAGTGTCAGGCATCCACATCCAACGGTCAGCTGGTGCAAGACCGGAAACAAAAAAATTGAGGGAGTTTTTTAGACTATGGTCACCTTCAATGATGGATTTGTACTGGTTCTCATTTGTATGTAACTCTTCCAATAATTCACAACGAACAATAAACCATTCACTTTGACATCGACGCGTAGGAACAACTACCGATCGAAAACCACAAGTTCCATCCACTACAACATCTTCTATTCCGATGACATATGGTTGGAAAACTTGTGGAATTTCATTCATCAATAGATGCCTATAGCGTATTGGTTCCAATATAAAGTTGAAGATAAAAATTCATCATATCAACTACCAAATAAACCGGATACATGAAGTATAAAATAACAATACCTTCATTGTTTGCTGTTGACGTCTATACTCGCTTTGTTCTGTTGGTTCATAATGAACGTATCCATATTGAGTTGATGGTGTCGGGTTTTAATGTGTATCATACCAAGATCAAATAAGTAGCATATGGATAATAATTTATATCAAATAATTTTAGATTGTTTATGAATGAACCCTGAAATGGAAATGGCTGTTAAATTATTAAGTTTTGCATAAATGAGTCCTGACAAAAAAAAGTCGTTAGTTGTTGATGTCGGTTCTTGATATACGTATTCATTCTATGTTGGTGGTTGGTCGTTCAAGTCAAACGGAGCAGGAGTATATGACCAACCCTGTTCATGGTTATCTTAAGATGGATCGCGATATACATATTCGTTGTGCCTTGGTGGATCCATCTTAGGTGGCTGATCTCGGTATACATATTCACTTTGTCGTGGTGGCTCGTTCAAATCAAATTGAAGAGATGGTCTATAGCTTGAACAACTATATTTACGACTTTCTTTATCTTGGGGAATATGATGAGACAAAACTTGTTTCCTTTTGCTCAATTTTGAAGATGGGCGACCACAAATATTTTGTTGGACAGAAAGTTCACCAATAATGTTGGGGAATCATAAATACCCTTAACTTTCTTAGCCAACCGAACTTCTTTGTCTTTGGCATGTCCACAAAACATTTTTTTGAAGATTTCAATTTCAGCATCACAATTCATCTCATCATCCTCATCTAGTGTGGGGTCAAGAATGCTGTTAAAGTCCTCCAAAACACATCAATATCATGTAATGGAATAAAAAAGTCTTCCTTCATATACCAATGATGTTCGTGCGCACACGGTACTCACAACTTGTACAAAGTTGACATCCATAATTTTCATCAGTTATTTCTTTTACACTGTATAGTCGTTCTATTTCTGTAAAAAAAAATTTTAACCATATATATATAGATACGTTTCATTGTAAAATCTAATTTGACGTGATTTTTTCAACCTATGTGATACTTTTGTTTTTTTTTTCTTAGTACTCTTTAATTGACGCGTATTGTAATTTTATTATATCTTTTGTTGATTCGATTATCTTATCTAACCTATTTTGTGATAAGTTCAACATACTTTTTAAGTGAACATGTGAACTCTCCACTCTGTTAGTTGTATTATTATCGAATGTTATATATCTATCGCACCAAGCAGATACAAACCTCTCTTTATATATGTCCAACCAATTGTCATTTATGTACGCAAGTCGGTGTTAAATATATAGGGTTGGGATCATTGTAAAACCTAATTTTATTGCAGATATATAGAACTAATATTCGATGTTGAATATTCAAATTTATAATGATAAAGTCGATGTTGAATATATAGAATTCAGTTAATTCAGTGTAATATATTCAGTGCTGATTATTCATATATATATTTATATATAAAATGTAAAATTATCGGTTATGTTTTAAAGATGATATAATTATTGTTTTCATGATATAATTTCTTTGTTTTAAAATTTAATAATTCTTATGTTATTTACATTTAAAAGTTGATTCTATATTTTTACATCAAATTTAGATTCTGCAATGATCATGTATATATATGTACACGCACACACACACACAGATATATATATATATGTGTGTGTGTGTACATCTAGTGTGTGTGTGTCTATATATATATATATATATATATATATATATATATATATATATATATATATATATACACACACACATATACATGTATGCATACACACATAAAAGTATACATATAGATGTGTGTGTGTCTATATATATAGTATATATATATATATATAGTATATATGTATATATATATATGTATATATATATATATATAGTATATATATATATATAGTATATATAGATACTGTATATATAATATATATGTATATATATGATAATAGAGTATATATGTATATATGCAGATATATATTATATATGCATATATATATATACACACACCATACACGTATACATGTGTATGTGTGTATGCATACATGTATATGTGTGTATATATATATGCATATATATATATACACACACGTATACATACATATATAATATATTATATATATATATATATAGTATAGATATTATATATATATATATATATATTATATAATATTAATATATATATATATTAAATGTACCTGTATAGATATGCATTAAAATATATGTACACATATACATATATAATACGTGTGTGTGTGTGTATATATATATATATATATATATATATATATATATATATATATATATATATATATATATATATATAAGGGTTGGGATCATTGTAAAACCTAATTTTAATGCAGATATGTAGAACTAATATTCGATGTTGAATATTCAAATTTATAATGATGAAGTCGATGTTGAATATATAGAATTCAGTTAATTCAATGTAATATATTCAGTGCTGATTATTCATAATATATATTTATATATAAAATGTAAAATTATCGGTTATGTTTTGAAGATGATATAATTATTGTTTTCATGACATAATTTCTTTGTTTTAAAATTTAATAATTCTTATGTTATTTACATTTAAAAGTTGATTCTATATTTTTACATCAAATTTAGATTCTGCAATGATCATGTATATATATGTATACACACACAAACACACACATATATATATATATATATATATGTGTGTGTGTACATCTAGTGTGTGTGTGTGTATATGTGCATATATATATATATATATATATATATATATATATATATATATATATATATATATATATATACATACACACATACATATATATGTGTTTGTGTGTATATATATATACACACATACACGTATACATGTGTATGCATACATGTATATGTGTGTGTGCGCATATATATATATATATATATATATATATATATATATATATATATATATATATATATATATATATATATATATATATATATATAGATTGAGGTTCAATTGAGAACTTTTATGTATCAAGAACCTCGAGAAACTTTTGTGCATCTGATAATATACCAAGGGTGCACAAAGGGCATTTAGGGAAAACTAATGGTAATTAATTTGTTTTTAAAAATCTTTAAAAGATAATTAGTAGTTACATTTTGAATTAATTTCTCATATTAACTACATTCCTCATTTTTCCTCCCCATTTATCTCTCTCTCTCTCTCTTTCTCTCTAATCGTGTTCTTCATGATTTTCATAGTGATGATGATTTGAAGACGAAGATTAACGATGAACAACGATGATGATGAACATGAACAAGAGATGCAAGTGATGATGATTATGAAGAATATGATGCATAGATGGATGGTGAACGATGAATAATGATGATGCATAGATGGATGATGAACAATGACGATGCATAGATGAATGATAAACGATGAACAACGAAAAATGATGATGCATAAATTGATGATGAACAATGATGATGCATAGATGAATGATGAACAGGTTGAACACGATGCATAGATGAATGTAAAATATGAACAACGAACACAATGCATAAATGAATGATGTAACGTCCCGGATTTGAGCCTGGTACGTGGATTTAATTTATTGGCTCTTTATTTTAATAATTATCGCGTTGTTCCAATTAAATTCCTTTTTGTGGATTAAACGTGCCGAGACCGAGTGATACGTATCTCCGAGTTAATAATTAGTGGATTATTATTAATTATGAGATCGTGGATTTAATTGGGTTGAAATGATATTAATTGTGAAATTTGCGATATCGGGTTCGGACTTTCTAACTGGGGAAAGCGTATATATGGATTTGCATGAGGTGACCTTATCCTTTCTTTTCCTTCTCCTTTCCATTTTCAGAAAGTGTATGTGTGTGCGATCGGAATCCAGCAAGAAGCCTCCAAGAAGTTAGGAATTTGTTGCTGAAAATTTATAACCTTCTTCTTCCTTGTTCTTGATCAAGTGAAGGTAAGGTTTATGGTTTTTGGAGCTGAAATTCGTGTATGTATGTTTGTGAATGTAAGGGTTTGGTTTCTGAAGTTGTATGCTTATGTATGTGTGAGTTTTGTAAGCCTTTTTGCTGCTGGAATCGTGTAAGGGAGGTAAAGCCTCTGGTTTTGGCCATTTTTGCGAACTGCACTGATCTGCTGTAGCGTGAGCGCGGCCGCGATGGCTGCGGCGCGACCGAGTTGGCTGGAGCCCGGCCGCGATGCGGCGGCTGCTGGTGGGGGTTCTTGGGTGTCGTTTGCTTGTTCGGGGTGGTGTCGTGGGTCGTATGTGGTTGTGATAATTTTGTTTGGGTTTTGATTGTGTTCGGTCGGATTTGTATTAATCTGTTGGAGCCCGTGTTAATTACAGGTTCGAGCCGGCCGCGTTCCGACCAGCGATAGAGTTCGGGTTTCGATTGCTTTCGGGTATTGGTGAGTACTCGAGTTCTTTACAAAACGCGCGTAGTCTTTTATGAGTCAGTTATGTGTTGTGATTGTGTATGTGAGACAGAGATACGGCGCAGGTATGAGTTTCTCTACCCTATACGTGCTATATGTGTTTGAATTGCAGGTGTCCGCGATAAGTGATCGCGCAGGCTGACTGTCCCTAACCAGTCACGAGATATGAGGCTGTATATATACGGCAGTGATATTGCCAGGTCGCTCCTGTGCCTATTGAGTAGCTAACCGCTGCTGTGTGCGGCCTGTTAGCTGGGGAACGGCGTCCCCTTTTGAGCAGAGATATGTGTTATGCATCGAGTTGCATATATGTGACGAGATATGTGTGTTGTGTATGTTATATGTGCTTACCTGCAGTGTCTAACCCTCGCGTACTCACGAGCTGTCCACCTTATGTTTTGAGTCTTGTGTGTCTCAGGCAGTCATACCGTGGGGTCGCAGCCACAGTCGCAGCAGCCGAAGTAGTTCAGAGATCGTGGGTGTTTGTTGATTGCTGTTGTTAGACCTTAGAGCTGTTATATGTATCTTGTACTGGATCAGTATTATGTTAGCTTTCAGTAATCCGTGTTTATCAGTATTCAGTTGTGTTTATGTATCAGTGTCAGTTTATGAGATGATGTGTGACTTCCATGTTAAAGTTTTAATTAGCAGTGTTTTCTGCTAATCCCTGTGACATGTGTACTTTGAGATAATTGTGATATTGCCACCTGTGTATTGTATTGACGTGGCATTTGTGTGAGAATTGTGGGTGTTACAGCTTGGTATCAGAGCTTGTGGTTTCAGTATTGAGTATCAGTGGATGCTTGAGCTCTTACCGTGTTCAGATCCGTGGTATTCTTCCCTGAGACTGAGTTTAGAGGAATTAACTGACCTAGCTTATTGTATAACGCTGGGTGGTCGATCTGTTATCTTACCTTTGTGATATGTGCAGGTAGTTATGGCAGATCATGGAGAGGGTTCAGGGCCAGAGAAACCAGCGGGAGATGAGTATGTCCGCCGGTCAGAGATGTTATCAGTGTTGACTGAGTTCTACAGAGAGAGGGATAGAGAGAGAGATCAGCAGCGACAGAGATCTTATCCGCTGCCAGTTACTAGTGTTGAGACAGGGGTTGGGGCATCTTCTTCTTCTGTGCGAGGTGGGTCCTTTAAGGACTTTATGGTGGGAGCCCCACCTCAGTTCCGAGGCGGTGGCGAGCCGGGTGCGGCTATGGCTTGGGAGAGAGAGATAGAGGCGGCGTTTCGAGTTGCCCATGTCGACCCTCGCGATATGGTCGGCTGTGCGGCTTATCAGCTGAAGGGAGGGGCTTCACAGTGGTGGAAGTCCATTGAGTCATCCATGACTACAGCCGCAGCGTATGCTATGTCGTGGGATCAGTTCCGTGCCATTTTCGAGCTACAGTATATTCCCCGGGATGAGCGCCAGGAGATGGAGCGACGTTTCTTGCATCTCCAGCAGGGCAGTATGTCGGTTCAGCAGTATGTGGACAGATTTAATGAGTATGCACAGTTTGCGCCTCAGCATGTGGATTCAGAGGTCCGTAAGGCCGATGCCTTTATTGACGGATTGAGATCTGATATTCGGGAGTTCGTTGGGCTTCACGACACCCCGACATTTGCGAGAGCCTTAGAGTTGGCTCGTGTCAGAGAAAGAGAGATCGAGAGGCAGAGGGGTCAGCCTCCATCTCAGAGACAGAGGACATGGACGTCCGAGCAGTCCCAGAGTTATTACCGAGAGCCCCAGGAGTTCCAGAGAGAGAGACAGCCTGAGCAGCAGCAAGTTCAGGGGCAGGGTTAAGGATTTCTCAGAGATAGAGACAGGGGTAGAGATCGCAGATCCCGGAGGTCAGGGCAGTATCAGGGATCGGGGACGACCAGTCAGAGTCAGGGGCAGACTTCCCGATATAGTGCTCCTAGTCAGAATCAGAGCAGCGTGGGGCAGGGGTCCCAGCCGTCAGGGAGTCGGGCAGACAGTTCAGCTGGAGAGAGAGACTGTCCGAGGTGTCGCCGTCGCCATTCCGGTCCTTGTACATCGGAGCAGCCCAGGTGTTATCGCTGTGGTCAGTATGGCCACACATCTTTTACGTGTACTTCGAGGGATTCCCTGTGCTTCCGCTGTGGGAGGCCAGGTCATATAGTCAGAGATTGCCCAGATGCGCCGCCTGCCGTACAGGGAGCGAGTACCAGCGGTGCTAGAGCCGAGCCATCATCATCGAGTCGCCGAGAGTCAGCGCCCAGAGGCAGGGGTAGAGTATTTCAGGCCACGGCAGAGGAGGCCCGCGAGTCTACCGACGTGGTTTCCGGTACGTATATCCTGAACGGGCTTAGTGCTCGTATTTTATTTGATTCTGGAGCGGATCGCTCGTATGTGTCTGTTGTGTTCTGTGCCTACTTTTCTGTGCCTGCTACTATTTTATCTGTGCCGTTAGTTGTTGACAGAGTAGACGGTAGTACAGCTTTAGTGAGTCGAGTATTCAGAGATTGTGTTCTTGAGATAGATGCTCACCGGTTCTTGATTGATCTACTGCCGATAGAGATTAGCAGTTTCGACGTGATAGTGGGCATGGACTGGATGACAGCCAAGCAGGCCGACATTTTGTGCGCGAAAAAGATGATCCGGATACCCATTTCAGACCGTGAGACAGTGACTGTGTATGGCGAGAGGCGCCGAGGTGAGATCGGCATTGTGTCTATGGCCCGAGCTCAGAGATATGTTGTAAAGGGATGTGAGACCTTTCTGGCTTATGTCGTTGACGCCAGATTAGAGAAGAAGACCCTAGCGGATATACCTGTGATCAGAGAGTTCCCTGAGGTATTCCCAGAGGAGTTGCCTGGGTTACCGCCAGATCGTCAGGTCGAGTTTCGTATTGACCTTATCCCTGGAGCGGTGCCTATTGCGAAGACGCCTTACAGGCTGGCACCTACTGAGATGAGAGAGATGATGTCACAGCTTCAGGAGTTGCTTGATCGTGGATTCATCCGTCCGAGTTCGTCCCCGTGGGGAGCTCCCGTGTTGTTTGTGAAGAAGAAGGATGGTTCTATGCGGATGTGTATTGATTATCGAGAGTTGAATAAAGTGACGGTGAAGAACCGTTATCCGCTTCCACGTATCGACGATCTGTTCGATCAGCTACAGGGTTCGAGCTTCTTTTCGAAGATAGATCTGAGATCAGAGTATCATCAGCTGAGAGTCAGAGATGAGGACGTGCCGAAGACTGCGTTTCGGACGAGATACGGCCATTATGAGTTCCTAGTCATGCCTTTCGGACTGACTAACGCACCCGCGGCATTCATGGATTTGATGAACAGGGTGTGTAGATCTATGTTGGATCGGTTCGTGATAGTGTTCATCGACGACATCCTGATATACTCGAGGAGTGCCGAGGACCACGAGCAGCACTTGCGAGAAGTTTTGACCGTGCTGCGAGAGGAGCGACTGTATGCGAAGTTCTCCAAGTGCGAGTTCTGGTTGCGCGAGGTCCAGTTTTTGGGGCATGTTGTAAGCGCCGAGGGTATTTCAGTGGATCCGGCGAAGATTGAGGCCGTTATGAGTTGGGAGCCGCCAAAGACAGTACCTGAGATTCATAGCTTTTTGGGCCTAGCCGGGTATTACCGCCGCTTCATTCACGATTTTTCGAGGATTGCCAGGCCGTTGACGAGATTGACACGGCAGTCCGTTCCTTTCGTGTGGTCCGATGAGCAGGAGTCGGCATTCAGAGAGCTGAAGTCCCGGTTGTGTCAGGCTCCGGTATTAGCATTGCCCGAGGGTACAGAGGATTTCGTGGTCTATTGTGATGCGTCAGGTACCGGGTTGGGATGTGTTCTGATGCAGCGAGGCAAGGTGATTGCGTATGCGTCGCGACAGTTGAAGACCTACGAGGAGAATCATACCGTGCACGACCTTGAGTTGGACGCGATAGTGTTTGCGTTGAAGATATGGCGTCATTATCTGTACGGTTCGCGGTTTGTGGTGTATACAGATCATAAGAGTCTTCAGTATCTATTCAGTCAGAAAGAGTTGAATATGAGACAGCGACGCAGCCTCGAGTTACTGAAAGATTACGACTGCGAGATTCAGTACCATCCTGATAGGGCCAATGTGGTGGCCGATGCGTTGAGCCGCAAGGCGTGCGGTCAGACAGTGGTTTCCCGAGCAGCGAGGCTCGAGGTTACATCGACTCTTGTGGAGAGTCTGAGGCATGTTCAGTTAGAGGGTTTGCGGGCGGAGAATGTGAAAAGAGAGCGGCTTGCGGGACAACATGAGGTATTGAGCAGAGATAGTAGAGGTTTGTGGGCATTTCGCGATCGGGTTTGGGTTCCGAGAGTCGGTAATCTGCGGCAGCTGATTTTAGACGAGTCGCATCGTTCGAGGTTGTCTATCCCCCCCGGGAGCACCAAAATGTATTGAGATCTGCGCGAGTTCTACTGGTGGCCTGGGATGAAGAGAGATGTGGGCCGATATGTCGAGGAGTGCATGACTTGTCTACGAGTTAAGGCCGAGCATCAGAAGCCTCACGGGCATTTGCAGCCTCTAGAGATCCCAGAGTGGAAGTGGTACTGTAAGGTCTACCACTATACGAGATCTATATAGACGCGGATCCGTCAACGAGTGCGGAATCCTCGTTAACGGTTAGACGGAAAACTCTCAACTACGAAACACGGAGACTATCAGAGGTTGAACGAACGACTGACGAACGATCCTACGAACTGATTCTCTCCTAAAGAACACGCACCAAGCTGATAAACTCGAGATCGCTTTAAGCTTAATTCCTCACGAATTCTGCAAAAAGTCTGATAATATCTCGAGTCTATCCCTAATTATAGACCCTGATTCGAGTCTGATGTGGGCCAAACTCGAATCTGGCCCAAGGCCCATTCGAGTCTGTCCACAAAGACACTCTCGAATCTGGTCATATTCGAATCTATGGTTACATTCGAATCTATCACAGATTCGAATGTCAACCCATATATAATTCGAATCTAGCCTTTTACATAAACAACTAAGTGTTGAAACTTATGTTATTACTTATGATTGATTTTATCTTTGTACTTTATGTTTGAACTTCTTGTAATACGTTACATCAAGTTCAAACATACAAACACTAATAAATATCAACCATATATAAACATATATAACACACACTTGCTAAAATCACAATGTAGGATCACTTAGACTGCTATCGTCACACAGGATGTACCAACAGACTCCCCCTTGACGATAGCTTCTAATAATTCACACATTTGACTTAAGAACTTTGTTTATTTATTGATTCAAACTATTACCAGCATACAAACCTTTCTCAACACATACCTTGACTACATTTTCATACTTACTAGCTTCACTGTCCATATGTGCATCACTAGAGATTTTACAGGCATGCAAAATATGAAGATCATCTTTGGAGAGGTTTACCAGGTGAAGAGGGTCGTAGACTCTAAGAATAATGTTTTCTTCAAAATCTTCCATGACCGCTTCTCCAGTCTCGGTGTCAGCGTACCACCAATGCAGATTCTTCAAAACATTCTGTGGCATTGGCTTGAGAGGTACCCTCCTAAGACATCTAGCTGGCTTATAGTGAATCCTCATCCAAGGTCGTCCAGTTAGAGGATCGATACGTGTCGGATCTTCTACTCTTCTCCCGACCCTTGGACTCAGACGCTCAAATTTCCTTGATCTTCCTTCCTTTCTTATGATTCTTGCGATAACGTACGCGTAAGGATCATTGCCAATGTTTATCAGATCTTTCCAAGCTAGGTCTGTAATTTCGATCTTTGGCAGGGAGTTGAACGCTTTCAAAGTTCGCCTCATGTACTGAAGCCCGTCTTTCCTTTTAATTACAAATAGCTGCAGTTCTCTATCAAAGAACCAGCTTAATATGCGTTCGGACAGCTTCCCAGTACCTGGCACTCTCATCGTCTTCTTAAGCTCTAACTCTTTCTGTTCAGCCCTGAACCATAACTTTCGTTTTTCTTCGTTTGATAGCTCTCTAGCAGGTTCTTCTGTTGATGGCTGAGTATTCAATGCAGCATTCACTACATCTACATTTACAATATTATCCCCATCAATCATGTAAGTATCCGTGATAGGATTCTGCTGTACGACTATCTCGTCGGCTTCATCATCCTCATCAGCAGCTACTTCATCATCATATTGCCAGTCAACTATTTCTTCCGGCACAAACTCACCTTCTTCAAGCTCTTCATCTTCATAATCAAAACCTAGATCCATCGGATCATCATCAAGATCCATCAGTGCATCGATCATCTCGCTGATTTCAAAATCTGTAGGTTGCTTTGATGAACTTGCTTCTCCCCCCATTTCTCCTTCAACTTGACTGGGCTCCCCCTGAACTTGTGTAGCCTGAGCAGCAGGAAAATCTACTGGCTCATTCACATTATGTGCATCGGGATCATTGCCTTCGTCATCTTGATCTCTACGCTGCTCCTCCTGATCCCTACAACTTGTCTCTCCCTGAGCTTTTAGATTTTTCATGAGCTGCTCAAGGAGGGACCTCATCGATCGGATTTCTGACGCTTGATCTGCAATAAAGGACTTTAATTCTGTATTCTCTTCCCTAACATGCTCCACAATCTTCTTCATCTCGGCATTATCCTTATCAAGATTTGCATTATGCGCCTGGAGTTCGCCGATCGCCTGTGTTAGGCTTAAGATTTGGACATGTTGGAAGTCAACGCGTCCCTTGAGCTGCACAAACCTCAGATTGTCAGCGTAGGTGGTCGAGGTAGATGGAATTGATTGTATAGGATTTGGGATGAATGGTGATGGAATGTATGGTTCATGTTGAGGTGGTGGTGGTGGTGGAGCGGTGGCTTGAGGTTCTGAAGTTTGAGTCTGTTGGGCTTCAGATGCTGATGTTGACCCTTGCATAAACCTGTGACGCTTGGCCCTTTGCCAAGTCACTAAGGGAGCAACTTCCTCCTCTTCAAAATCTGAATCATCAGATTCCCTTACTACTCTCCTCCTCGATCCTTCTTCATTAACGACCAATGGTGATCCATATGTTCCAATTTGAACGTTAGGTTTAGTCGAAACTGATTCACGAGCCTCAACTTCTAACTCTTCCATCTCTTCCGACTCTGTGGCCGATGATGACAAAACTTTATCAGCCTGCTCTGGCTCATACTCTTCCACATCTCTAAACACGTCTTCCTCTCCTTCTGGTGGACTAAGTAGTTCACCTACCAGTGCTGCAGCCACATCTTCGTTCGCATGAGGCCCTGCCTCCCAGATTTCATTAAGCGTTTGGCATAGCTGTTCAGCTTCAGTTTGAACATTTGATGGCCCGACTTCTTGAACTTCTGGTTGTTGACTTGTCGAAGGCCTTGATGCCTGAGTTTGACTTGCAGCAGATCGTTGTCGACGCCTTTGAACACGCTGTGGCTGTGGCTGTTGTCGTTGTTGTTGTTGTTGTCTCGGTTGAAATTCAACTGCCCCTGCCCAGTTGGCAACATCCGGGGCTTGAAAGTTCCTGTCCAAGATTGCTCCGAATAATGGACGCTCAACAGGAACAGCCAACCTTCCTCTGTGCGAGGAACAGTCAGCGAAAATCCTTTTGTCCATAACAGCAACACTGTGAATGTCATTCGACGGCGGCAGATTCGGCAAGAAATGCCTGATCATCATCATAATAAACCGCGGATATAGCAAGAACTGCTGATTTTCTGGAGCGGTTATTTGGTGAATAAATTCTGAAAAGACCATCTCCGAAAAGCTGTATGGTCGATTATAAACCATCGCGACTATCCCAGATTGAATTTTCGCAACTATATAGTCGAATCCTGCTTTCTTTGGCGCAAAGCACACCATAAACACATGTGCTAAAAACCTCCACTGTCCAATTAATCCACTTTTCATGTAGGACACCTTTGTCACGTCTTGACTGCATTCTTAGAAAGGCCGCTTGCCTTATGCTTAAAGGAAATTCTATCGGACCCGATTCTTCTTCTTGAGTGCCCAGCTGCAACACTTGTCGCAGCATATCTGCCGAGAATACCAATGGTTGTCCAGCAATTCGAGTGCGTAGCACTGTCGGTGTGACCGAGCAGTCTACTTGCAAATGATCGTAAAATTGACGAATGTAAGGCAAAACAAGCTGCACATTATGAGATAGTGCAAATCCGATCCTAGACTCTACTAGGAAATCAAGCACTTGTCTAAATCCCTGCGCCTCAGGGAGATTATGATCTGGATGAAGCACCATATTGTGCTTAGGCACAAACGCTCGTACCGCCATTTCTGCACAATACACAAAACTATTAGATTCATTAAAAATCAATAAACTTGTTTAAATTCAAATTTGTTTTATTTTGAACTTGGTTAAGTACAAAATCCAACACAATTAAATTTCTACAAGTTTAATAAAATTTAAATTAAGTAAAGCAAATAAAGTACAGATTCGAAGGAAACAGATTCGAATGAAACAGATTCGAATAAGTCTCATTTCGAGTTTGGTGACAGATTCGAAGTCCCTGGTCTTCTCGAGTCTAATGACAGATTCGAGAAAAAACCCCATGAACAGATTCGAAACGCCGTATTCATTCAAAGACCAAATCTCTTGATTTTAACCTTTTTGGACTTAGAAAATTACTTTCATTAGTCCTACTAGTTACTAATCACAGATGTATGCCTTTAATTTGATTGTTTATCGGCCCAAACTTGGTAATTTTGGAAAAACCCTATTTCGACCCTTAAACCTTCAAAAATCGATGATTTAGCCACAAAATAGTGTATAAAACTTCATGAATCTTGTACAATCAAGTTGATTATACCTAGATACCAGAGTAGAATCGAACACACTAGCTTCAAACTCGACAAAAAGTCGTTTAGGAGAAATACGGTAGACTCGAGAATAGATTCGAAATCGCCACAGTAGATTCGAGAACAGTAAGAATTAAATGTCTTCACTGTTGACCTATATATACTACCAACCTTCGAGTCTAAGGTTAGACTCGAATCTACTGACAGATTCGAAGCTGTCCTAATTCGAGTCTGTCCTAAACTCGAAACCACCAAACACTTAGAAAATTTTCGAAAATTTTTGAAATAACTTCAATTTTTTCAACCTTTTTCTACGGTATTGTGTAACAAGATAAACTATGCCAATTCTTTTACCCTAAGCACAGATATTTCACGCAATGTTTATTTTATCCAACTTTGAATGCACCCTCAGTAATTTTTGACCTTTTACCTAAGTAAAAATTAAACTAAAATAAAATAAAATAAACTAAGGTAAAATAAAGTAAAATAAAATAAAATAAAAATAAGATAAGTAAAACTAGAAAATTTTAAACTTGACTAAAAATTTAACTAAGACTTACACTAAACTTATTAAAATTAACAGCCTATGCTAAACTCTAAACAAAATATTTTTGATGAGTATAGTCTAAGAAAGGTTCAATCAGATAGCGATGTCTGATACTTACTTTCAGTACTTAAACTTTCACACTTAGGAATTTTTGATTCCTTTGATTATTTGTCGTGACATACCTATTTAGCCGATTGTTGGTATTTTACCCCTTTAAACACTCTACATTTCGGAATATCCCTTGGCATTTTTATTTATCAGGAAATTATCTTACGTGACTCAGAAATAGACATACTTTTATGATCAAGGCACACAGACAAAGATTCTAACTTGTTGGTATTTGCAAACTTTCTTTAAAAGCCAAACATCGGACACAGGTCTGTATTTTCATACAACAAAGTGTCTTAGTTTGACTTAAGGTTTATTTTTAAAGTTAGCAGACAGCGGTGACAGGTCTGTACTGACGTACAACAGAGCGACATATCTGCTAACCCGAATCTAAACAAAGACAACAGGTCTGTACTTACGTACAACAGAGTTGCATGTTTTCGACTCTCAGTTTTATATGATATTTCTATTCTTTCCATTCTCAGATGTATTTGATGTTGCCATACATCCCCAGATAGTTTGCATACCTCATTTAGACTCAAAGTTTGTATGTCTTGTACATAAAAATTAAGACCGATTGGTCATACATCTAAGTTAGTGACACGTTCGACTTTTTCTTGATCATTTTATTAGCCTTGAGACTCCCTATATGTATTATGCCTACCAACATATCAATCTAGATAATGTACAACACTTAGAATTTTAGGTGCATTATCTGTGAAAGCCTAAACATTTAGAGTTTGTAACGACTGTGCTAATTTTCGTCACTTTGAACCTATGCATCTAAGACTTAACTCCTTTTCTGATATTCTCTTTTTTTTTTAATTTTATGATTTTCTCTCTTTTTTTCTTTTGTTTTTCTAGCAATAAATTAGCTAACCTACTAACTTACTAAAAATAGAAACTTACTAAAAATAGAAACTTACCAAAAAATAGAAACTTTCCTAAATTAGCAGACTACTGTAAAGAAAGAAATACTACGACTAAAAAGAAAATAAGCTACTAATACTAAGGTCCAATTACTCTGGGTTGCGCATTCCATTCAGTTGAATTAAATACTCAAACCGTGACTTATCAAACGCTTTGGTAAATAAATCTGCATTATTATCTTCTGTTGCCACTTTTACCAGTTTGATTAAGTTCTTTTCAGCACAATCACGAATAAAATGATGCCTTATGTCTATGTGCTTTGTTTTGTTGTGTTTAACTGGATTATTTGTTATAGCAATTGTAGATTGATTGTCTATCCTAATTGGAGTTTGAGTGTAAGCCAAACTGTAATCCCGCAATTGTTGTTGTATCCACAGAACCTGTGAGCAGCAACTACCAACAGCAACATACTCGGCCTCGCACGTTGAAACGGCTACCGATGTTTGTTTCTTGCATTGCCAGGATACCAATCTCCCTCCTAGGAACTGACAACCTCCAGTTGTTGATTTGCGCGTCAAGCTGCATCCTCCGTAGTCAGAATCCGTGAACGCCTCCAACTCTAGATCTCCCTCCGCGTGATACCAAAGTTCCAGCTTCGGTTTCGACTTGAGGTATCGTAGAATCCGCTTCACAGCTTTCATATGCATCTCCTTCGGATTCGCTTGAAACCTAGCACAAATACACACAGCAAACATAATATCAGGTCTTGAAGCAGTTAAATACATAAGTGACCCAATCATGGCCCGATATAAAGTCGGATCCACATCGGTATCACTTTCAGTACCCGGCCCGAGATTATGATTCACTTGAATCGGCGTGCTGAAATGGGCAGCCAACTTTGTTCCTTCCATCCCGAAACGTTCTAATATGTCATAGACATACTTAGTCTGATGGATAAACATCCCTTCCTTTTTCTGGTCAACTTGTAACCCTAAAAAGAAATTCAACTCCCCCATAGCACTCATCTCGAACTTAGACTTCATCACCTTCTCGAAATCTTTGCACATCTGTTCGTCTGATGATCCAAAGATGATATCATCAACGTACACTTGCACCAAGATAAAGTGATCTCCCTTCTTCTTAACAAACAGAGTACTATCTATCCTACCCCTTTCAAAACCGTTCTCTAACAGATGGTTGGATAGAGTCTCATACCACGCCCTAGGTGCCTGATGCAATCCATATAGAGCCTTATCTAAGCGATATACTCTATCAGGATATTTTGGATCTGTAAATCCGGGCGGTTGTTCTACGTACACCAACTCCTTCACTTTCCCATATAGGAAAGCACTCTTAACATCTAATTGATATACCTTAAAGCCCTTGAAGGAGGCAAAAGCTAGAAACAACCTAATGGCTTCCAGCCTTGCTACTGGTGCAAACACCTCGTTGTAATCGATTCCCTCCTCTTGGTTGAAACCCTTTACAACTAACCTAGCCTTGTTGCGCGTGACTATACCCCGATCGTCCCTTTTGCACTTAAAAACCCATTTGGTTCCTATGGCAACTTCCCCTCGAGGTAATGGAACTAACTCCCACACTTCTAGTTTCCTAAATTGCGAAAGTTCTTCCTGCATCGCTTCAACCCAGGAGTTATCCTTAAGTGCCATTTGCACATTCTTAGGCTCTACTTGCGATATGAAACATGAATATAGACATGTGTGATATGCCTCGGAGTCGTTTATCATCGACAACAACACAGTGTTGTTATTTACACTACTCCGAGTCCTCACACCCTCATTAGGATTTCCTATGATGCTTTCTATTGGATGGTTCTTGTTAATCCTAGAGATCTCTATTTCATCAACCCTTAGATTATCTCCTAAGTTAGATCCTATTTCACCTAATGGGGGAACAGGCTCAGCTTCTACATTTTCCTCCTCATGGACGTTTTCCTCAGAGTTAGAACTTGATGCTTGAGTCTGATTCTCAGTGTTAGGTGCCTCTTGATCAGCAACTTCTGGAGATCTATCTACAGTCGCAGTAGGCTCGGATGTAGATTCGAACGTGGTCCTCGGAAAGATATGGCCATCGTCATTTAGGTGCAACGTCGCCATGTCTTTTTCGATTGTACTTGCAGGATCATCCAAAGAAATGTTAAATGACTCAAATAACTTATCATAGTCAAATATCCATTCCGGACCAGTTTGGGGTTCATGTGTATAACTTGTGACTTCAATATTATACACAATCTCCACACTACCACTCGTTTTGTTAAAAACCCGTTTGTTTGGTGAGTTCGGCACGTAACCTAGGAAGTATCCTTCGTCAGCCTTTTCACCAAACTTCGGTTGATGTTTTGTTCGTAAAAGAGTGCATGGTACTCCAAACGGTTCGAATCCAGTTAAGTTAGGTGGCCGTTTATTCAAATTTCATAGCATGTTTTGTTCAAAGATTTAACTGTAAGGACTCGGTTTAAAATATGGCACGCGGTATTCACTGCCTCCCCCCAAAACATGGTAGGAAGCTTTGAATCCGAAAGCATAGTCCTTGCAGCCTCAATCAATGTTCTATTTTTACGTTCGGCCACCCCATTTTGTTGAGGTTCATATGGTGCACTGAATTGATGCACTATGCCCTTTGATAGGCAATATACAACAATTACAGAGTTTTTAAATTCAGTCCCATTATCACTACGAATATTTTTAACCCTTGTTCCGTAGGAGTTCTCCACTTGGTCTAAGAACCCGATGAGCTTGGAAGCCGTCTCGTCCTTCGTACCTAAAAAGAAAACCCAAGAAAACCGTGAGTAATCGTCAGTGATAACTAAACAAAACCAACTACCTCCTATACTCCTTTTGTTGATAGGGCCGAAAAGGTCCATATGCAACAAATCGAATGTTGAGGCGATTGAATTCTGCTTCTTGGACTTGTGTGTCTTTTTATGCTGTTTGCCCTTCATGCACGGTAGACACTTGTCCTCGAACTGAAAGCTCTTCATGGGCACACCCTGCACCAGTCCATTCTTCGTTATGTAATTCATCTTCCTTAGGTGCAGGTGAGCCATGCGTCTGTGCCACAGTACGGACTCCGTCTCCGAAGCTTTGGATAATAGACAGATTGACCCCATCGAACTCTCCAGCTTGTTCATATCCAGCATGTACAAGTCATTCTTCCTTGGCGCCCGCATCAGTACCCATTCTTCAGGAATTTTGAATCCCGGCTTTAGCACTAACGCCTCAGTGTCAGTAAATAACACCGAGTTCTTCTTATCACAGATTTGAGATACAGCAATGAGATTGTGAACCAGTTTATCAACGTGATAAAATTGGTCCAACGTGATTGTCCCATTAGTGACCACTCCAGTACCCTTGATATTTCCACCTTTGTTACCCGCGAATGATACGAATCCCCGATTTCCCCCCTTGAAGTCTGTAAGCAGACCTCGTTCCCCTGTCATGTGCCTGGAGCAGCCACTGTCGACGAACCACTTGTTGTTTGGACCTGTGGTAATCTCCTGCACATGAAAGAAAATAGGTTAGTTATCACGGGGAACCCAAGCCATGACTGACTTGGTAATACCATTCTCGTCCACATACTTGAACTCTTTCAAATACCCATCTCGCCTTTCAGGTGACTTGGGCCTTTGAACTGGGTTCTGTTGTGGTGCCGAGTGATTTAAGTTCACTCTTTGCCTTGGAGTAGGCATTTGTTGTGGAGCTCTAGAATAATTCCTATTATAAGGCATTTCGGACTGTGATCCCTGAGCTCTTACCAGTGCGTACTGTCTAACCGGAGTGTGAGACCTAACTGGAGTGTGTGACCTGCTAGGTGTTGTGCTCCTATAGACTTGTTGTGGTGCAGACCTAGATTGATTAATGACACGATTCGGTGAATTTGTTTTAATCACTTCCTTTGGTCCAACCTTAACCGGTGTGTTTTTCACAACTTGTTTGGGTGCAGCCTGCACAGCTTTCTCGGTACTTTGAGAACTGCTGGTGCTCGCCACACTGGTTGAGGGCTTAACAGGTGTTGGGTTCACTGGCTTAGGTGTGACATCGGCTTTCCTAAGTGGACAGTGAGAAGCAACATGCCCCTTCTCGTGACATCTGAAGCAAGACATCTTATCTATGGACTTTTTGTGTGTTCCCTTAGATCTAGGTGTCTCACTAGTGTCTATTTCCTTTGGTACATCTACGGCGTCTGGCTCATCAACCTGATCAGCCCAGGCAATTTTCTGTTTTCCTGCAGGTGTTTCACTGGAGGAAGACACAAATTTGACTTTCTTGACCTTGACGGTTGAGTCAGCCACCTTAGGTGTATTTTCAACTATAGGCTCTGGTGTCTGTTCAGGTAGGTCCTCTAAGTCTACTGTTAGGCACAAAAAGGCCTCAGTCAAACCTGTTCTACATCTGAGGGGGAGATTTATAATCAAACCTGTTGATGCATTTGAAGGTTGAATTTAAGGCCTGTTATATGCCTTATTGAAACCTGAAAATGATTTGCAATATCAGTCTAAAGCTGTTCTATATGTTGCATGTGTTGCAACTAAGACAGTTTGTCCAAGCTGCTCTGTCTACTGAACAGGCTGGACATAAACTGTCTACGCTGCTCTACACTGTTGAGCAGCTTGGGCAATTTTAAAGTGTTCTGTTCTTTGTGAACAGAACCTGTTCTTTGTGAACAGGCTAAACACTTTATGGAATATGTTTCCAAGTCATCATGTATTGTTTTTGACTACAAGATCAGTTTACAAAGTCGAAGATAAAGTGGAAAACAGAACTGCTCAGCCTGCCCAAGCTGTTCTGTAACATGAAGACAAAAGGTTATTTGAAAAAGGGTGACAGACCTTTTTCTTATATCAAAATAGGCCTTTACAAGGAAGAAAGACGCAAAGTTGACATTCCTAAATTAGTTAAAGGCAATGCAACAGTAGACAAAGTAAAAAGACAAAAGTTCTGCACATGTGAAGACAAGTCTGCTTTTCAGAAAAATGCAGAAAAGGTTATGTTGTCTTTTCAACAAGACTTCTCCTTTTTCATTCCGTCCAATGAAGATGTTTCTCTTAGATCCTCTGAGTGAATATAAAAGGAAGCTTCTAAGGACAGAAAGATGTGTGAAGAAAGCTAAGTGCTGAAACCAAGAGTGAACGTGCAAGTGTGATTTTCATGCATGCAAGCCTTCTGTGTAAACCAGTAACTGTGTGTCTAAGCTGTTTTACTTAAGCTGTTCCCTTAAGTCTTGTAAACACAGTGAGTGCTTCTTAGTGAGTGTATTCATTGTATTCTAGTTTGAGTTTGTCTTAGACTAGTGAACATACTGTTGTATCTGTCATCTCAGCTTGAACTATTCCGCATTCAAGCTTGTTTGTAATTAACAAATTGTTGATAATACATACAAACATTGAGAAAAGAGTGTGTAGTTTTTAAATTGCTGTATTCAACCCCCCCCCCCCTCTACAGCTTATAACTATATACTTTGGGAACCTCTCGGGACCTACAACTGGTATCAGAGCAGTTTAGAGTGTGTGTCATTCTAGATCTCTCATTCTCCCAAGTTTCCATGGACAACAGTGCTGCAAATTCTTCTTACTATGACAATGGCTCTATGGGCAAACCTCCAAAATTTAATCATCAAAACTTCTCTGGTTGGAAGTGCAGAATGATGCTCTATTTAGAGAATCTGGATGTACAACTGCCAGAGATAGTGATGGAGGGTCCCTATGTGCCAACCTCTGTTACTACCATAACTCCAGCGGTTGAAGGAGCTGCTCCTGAAATCAGGACCTTTGAGAAAGCAAAAGCTCAATGGTCTGATGAAGACAAGAGATTGGTGGCTCTGGATGCAAAGGCCAGAAACAACCTGGTCATTTCTCTCCCTGATGATGTGTTCAAGCAGGTTGAGAAAATGAAGACAGCAAAGGAGATGTGGGATACTTTGTGTACCGTCTATGATGGACCCACAATCACACTGGACAACAGGATCAACAATCTTGTTAGACAGTATGAACTCTTCTTTGCTAAACCAAAGGAGACTCTCACTGAAACCTACACCAGGTTTACTGCTCTAGTGAATGATCTCAAAGCTGTTGGGATCACCAAGGACAGTCTTACCCTGGTGAATAAATTTCTGGACATTTTACCTGAAGAGTGGAACTACTTTTCAACAATCCTAAGGAACTCAGGTACTATCAGAAGTATGGATCTGGTCAATCTGTATGGATCCTTACTGAATGATGAACAGTCAAGGCAACAAAAGAGAAATGCCTTGGAAATGTCCAAAAGAGGTGCAGCCTTTGTGGCTAATGTGAGACAGCCTGTAAATCAGGTGAGTGATGTGTTCATTCAACCTGATCAACAGGATGATGAAAAGGAGGAGGTGTCAGACGAAGAAGATGCTGCAGATCTTGCTGAACAAGATGATGAGCAAATGATAGCCATGCTTGTCAAAAGGTTCAACAAGAAAAGGTTTGGAAGAAACATGCTACAAGGAAGCTCAGGTGCTGGGAAAAAGAAGGCATTTGACAAATCCAAAGCTGAGTGCTTCAAATGTGGCAAAACTGGTCACATAGCTGCTGACTGTGTGTCAAAAGCTGTTGGTCAGTCATCCAAACCCAACAAGACTAACAAGGATGATGGCTATAGGGTTAAGTACCTTATGGCCATGGCTAAGCTGAGGAAATTGGAAAACTCAGTGTCTTCCAATCGCCAAAAGGGACTTATGGCAGAGACATGTGACTGGGAGGAATCTGATTCATCATCTGATGAAGAAGATAATCAATGTCTGATGGCCAAACTGATGTCCCATCAACAAGCAGCTTCAAACAAGATATGGCTGAAGCTGAAGCCTTCAGCAGCTTAGAGAACTGGAATCCCTACTATGATGTATAAGGTACAAAATTTTATGGCTTACAGTTCTGAAGAAAAAGTTAAAATGTTTGAATATATGCTTGTTGATCTCAAAGCTGCTGTTGAGAAGCATGATGCTTTACTATCTGAAATCTCTAAGCTTAAAGCTGATCTTAAAACTAAATCCAGTAAACTGGACAGTTTCCATAAGTTGGAAACTGAGCTTGATGAATTAAAACACATCAACTCTATTTTACTGGAAGAAAAGAGAGAAACAGATATAAAGCATGCTAAGCTTCAAAAGATAGTTGACTCTTGGTGCCAATCTGCACAAAAAGTCAGCCATTGTATAAGTCAACAGATTCCTGCACAAATCCAAGCCTATCTTGGAGGGGATCTTGACACAGCAACTTCCATCGTTGAGATCAATAATCTGAAAGAAGATTTATCCACTCTTGGTGAACTTCCAAACACATTCATTCAAAATGTGAATGGTAAACTGATCTCAACAAATAGGTTTGTCAGGCCTCAAAACACTGACAGCTTGTGTGAATCTAGTTCAAAAGCTGATGTTGGAATTAGTTCTCCATCAAGTCAACCTGCTAAGTGCTCTACTGGTTCACAAAAGCAAAAGAAAGGAAAACATGTTCAAACTGAAGTTGTGAATACTAAACCTGTTGACAAAACGGGTTCTGAGTCCAAAGCTGATGGTAAAAAGCATGTTAATCCTTTTGATGCTAAACACTTTGAAAACAAGTTTTCAAAAGGTAAGCAGTCTGTTTTAAACAAGGGTAAGTCTCATGTTGAAAACAAAACTGCTGTAATTTCAAATAAGTTTTCAAATCATAGTAGTAAACTGGTTGTAAACAAGAACAAACTTTTTAAAACCAGACACAGTGAGTATGCTGATAGGCAGCATAAATCACAATCCAGTAGGGGCAAAGATAAAGCCATTGCTCAAACTGGAATAATTGGGAATAAGTTTCCCAAACCTATGGAAGCTCAAAAGCCAATCAAGCTCCCTGTCTTTGATATCTGTCCTCCTAAAAAGAAGATAGAAGAGGCAGCCAAAGCTATGGCTATTGAACTATCCACTCAAACTGTTGATTCAACAAGAAGTAATAAAACTGCTAAAGCTGCTGAAAGAATCAACAAAAATAACTCAGAATGTGTTTCTGAAAGATCTTCTTCCAAAAATTCTAAAAAGAGAAAATGTTACAAATGTGGGAATAAGACACATCTGGCCAAGGACTGTCCTGAATCTGAGGACATGAGGCCTGTTGACTCTGCTGTTTCCCTCACAGCTGTCACAAGCAGTGGTGGAAATGTCACAGTCACTGAGGATGGTATTCAAGATGATACCATTCAAATAGGGAATATTAGTGTGGATATTTCAAGTCCATCAACAAATGTTGATGAAGTAGGAGAACTCATCTCTGTGATGAGTTCCCCTAAAAATGACTAATAATTCTCTTATCACTCCGCAGGAAAAAACAACTACCCAGGTTTGGTACTTGGACAGTGGCTGCTCCAGGGCAATGACAGAGTTGTAAAGAATTGCTGAGTGGAACTCAGGCCTAAAAAGGGCCAAAAGTCACCTTTGGTGACAATGTACAGGGATCCACTGAGGGGATATGTGGAACTCTTAAAGCTGGTGCGGCAGTGTTCAAAAAGAGTAGCCTATGTGGTTGGGCAAAACATAAACCTTGTTAGCATAAGCCAACTATGTGATGCTGGTACAAGGTTAACTTTGACTGAGCACCTGGGTTACATATTGGATTCCCAAGGCAAAGTTGTGCTATGTGCTCAACGAAAGAAAGGTGTATATGTTGTGGATATGCATTCTGCTGACCCCACAACTGAAACCTGTTTTCTCACAAGAACAATGCTGATCTAAACTGGCTATGGCACAGAAGACTGTCACATCTGAACTTCAAGAACATCAACAAACTCTGTAAGAAAGAGTTGGTGACAGGTTTACCTTCTATGACTTTTGCTAAGGATAGATTATGCACAGCTTGTGAGAAAGGCAAGCAGAGAAAAAACATCTTTTAAATCCAAACATAATTTCTCTATTGATACTCCACTCTTCTTAATCCATATGGACTTGTTTGGACCTGTTAATGTCCCAAGTCTAGGAGGAAGAAGATACACTCTTGTAATGGTTGATGAGTTCTCCAGGTACACATGGGTGATCTTTCTAAAGAGCAAAGGAGAGGCTGCTAGAGAGATTATTGGATTTGTCAAAAAGATGGAAATGCTGAACTCTGGCCAAGTAAAGCAGCTTAGAAGTGATCATGGTACTGAATTCAGAAACAGTACTCTTGAAGACTTCTGTGAAGAGAAAGGTATCACTCAAAACTTTTCAGCAGTAAGAACTCCTCAACAAAATGGAGTTGCTGAAAGGAGAAAACCGAAACTCTCATTGAAAGCCGTGCCAGGAACCATGCGGTGTTGCATCAAGGTTTACCTTCATATTTTTGGGCTAAGCTGTTTAAACACTGGCCGCTTCACCAAAACAGATCCTTAGTGGTGAAAAGATTCAACAAAACTCCCTATGAGCTGCTCAAAGGGAGGAAGTCAAATGTCAGTTATTTCCATGTGTTTGGATGTCCCTGTTTCATTCTGAATCAAAGGGACCAGCTGTCAAAGTTTGAACCTAAAGCTGATGAAGGTGTGTTTGTTGGCTACTCTGCTATCTCCAAAGCCTACAGAGTATACAACAACAAAAGAAAGGTGATAGATGAATCTATCAATGTCACCTTTGAAGAGTCCAAGAATTCCTCCACCAAAGCTGTCCCTGAATCAGTTTCAGGAGAACTTAACTTTGATGATCTGATGCATTCAATCAATGAAGAGGACTCAAAAGCTTCCACTACACCCAGTGTGGAACCTGTTAATCATGATGAAATATTATGTCATCCACATAAATTTGACACGCATAATGTCAGACTTCCCTCATTATGAAAAGGTAGTATTCCCACTTTTACCTCTGGAAATACCCATGCTCATAAGGAACTAATAGGTGTATACCAGGCTCTCGGGGCTGTCTTGAGACCATAGAGAAGCTTTGCACTTATGGACAAAACCTGCGATGTTGTCATTTTCAAAAACCTGGAGGCTGCTTGACCTAAATTCTTATTGCCTCGCTTTCCATTCAAAACGCACGTCTTAACATCCATTTGAAATACCTAATTGCTCTTATGATCGCGTAGGCTGCTACAACCGAATTGCTCTCTAGCCTGGCACATGAGCAAAGTTTCATCATAATCAATTCCTTCCTCCTGTTGTAGCCCTGAGAAACCAGTATTTGCCTTATTTTAATGACATGACCTTGCATCCTTTCCATCTTGTTCCTGAAAAACCCATTTTGTGCCATTATAGTTTTACCTTTAGGAGCAGGGACCAGCTTCCCTACTTTGTTCCTCTCAAACTGATTGAGTATCTTTTGCATGGCAGTGATCCATTGGCATCTTTACTGCTTCCTCAACTTCTTTTGGCCTCCATCATGAAACCAAACTAGAGAACATACAAGTTCTAAGAAGTCCCACCGTGTTTGATCCCTTTGTTGGATGTCACCAATTATTTGATCATTGGGTGACACCTGATCCACTCTAGACATTTTTCATGATGATTTTACCTGAAGTTGTTACACCATCTTCAGCAGGTCCTGTTGAACAGCTCTCAAGATTTTCAGACACACTGTTGTCTTGGTGTTCACTTTGTTGACTATTGTCTTGACCACTGTTGAACAATCAGCAGAAGGCAACTGGGAAAATCAGCCATTGATAGTTATGGACATGAGTTGCTACTTACGTCAGTACTTATTTATTCACAACAGGGTGTATTTGACATAATCATCATCTGTCT